>JAVSCE010014039.1:0-83236 GCA_032199065.1 Smutsia gigantea | reverse complement strand
AGAATAAAAGTCATTACCATGCTGATGGACCTACAGAGAAATGTGCAAGAGCTGAGGGAGGAAGTGAGGGAACTGAGGAAAGACAATAAAGAAATCAGACAAGCGATCGACGGGCTTAACAGCAGAATGGATGAGATGTGAGAGACTGTTAAAGGAATAGAAAACAGAGAACAGGAGTACAGAGCAGCTGAGGCAGAGAGAGATAAAAGGATTTCTAGGAATGAAAGAATATTAAGAACTGTGTGACCAATCCAAACGGAACAATATTCGCATTATAGGAGTACCAGAGGAAGAAGAGAGAGAAAAAGGGATAGAAAGTGTCTTTGAAGAAATAATTGCTGAAAACTTTCCCTCGCTGGGGAAGGAAGTAGTCTCGCAGTCCACCGAAGCTCATAGATCTCCCAACACAAGGGACCCAAGGAAGACAACACCAAGACACATAATAATTAAGATGGCAAAGATCAAAGATAAAGACAGGGTATTAAAGGCAGCTAGAGAGAGAAAAAAGATCACCTACAAAGGAAAACCCATCAGACTATCATCAGACTTCTCAACAGAAACCTTACAGGCCAGAAGAGAATGGCATGATATATTTAACGTTATGAAACAGAAGGGCCTCGAACCAAGAATATTGTATCCAGCACGATTATCATTTAAATATGATGGAGGGATTAAACAATTTCCAGATAAACGAAAGTTAAGAGAATTTGCGTCTCATAAACCACCACTACAGGATATCTTAAATGGACTGCTCTAGATGGAAGCACACCTAAGGCTAAAAAGATGTCACCAGAGGGAAAAAAAATCATAGCAAAGAAAGCAGACCATCCAAATACCAACTAAAGGCGAAGAATAAAACACCTATTATAGAAAGAATGGAGGAGGAGGAATAAGAAGGGAGAGAAATAAAGAAACATCAGACTGTGTTTACAATAACTTAACAAGAAAGTTAAGTTAGATTGTTAGATAGTAAAGAAGCAACCCTTGAACCCTTGGTAACCACGAATCTAAAGCCAGCAATGGCAATAAGTACATACCTATCAATAATCACCCTAAATGTAAATGGACTGAATGCACCAATCAAAAGACACAGAGTAACAGAATGGATAAAAAAGCAAGACCCATCTATATGCTGCCTACAAGAAACTCACCTCAAATCCAAAGATATACACAGACTAAAAGTGAAGGGATGGAAAAAGATATTTCATGCAAACAACAAAGAGAAAAAAGCAGGTGTTGCAGTACTTGTATCAGACAAAATAGACTTCAAAACGAAGAAAGTAGCAAAAGATAAAGAAGGACATTACATAATGATAAAGGGGTCAGTCCAACAAGAAGATATAACCATTATAAATATATATGCACCCAACACAGGAGCGCCAGCATATGTGAGACAAATACTAACAGAATTAAAGGAGGAAATAGACAGCAATGCATTCATCTTAGGAGACTTCAACACACCACTCACTCCAGAGGACAGATCAACCAGACAGAAAATAAGTAAAGACACAGAGGCACTGAACAACACACTAGAACAGATGGACCTAACAGACATCTACAGAACTCTACACCCAAAAGCAACAGGATACACATTCTTCTCAAGTGCACATGGAACATTTTCCAGAATAGACCACATACTAGGCCACAAAAAGAACCTCAGTAATTTCAAAAATATTGAAATCCTACCAACCAACTTCTCAGATCACCAAGGTATAAAACTAGAAATAAATTTTAGAAAGAAATCAAAAAGGCTCACAAATACATGGAGACTTAACAACACTCTCCTAATTAATCAATGGGTTAACGACCAAATCAAAACAGAAATCAAAGAATATATGGACACTAATGACAACAACAACACAAAGCCACAACCTCTGTGGGACGCAGCAAAGGCAGTTCTAAGAGGAAAGTATATTGCAATCCAGGCCTATTTAAAGAAGGAAGAACATTCCCAAATGAATAGTCTAAAGACACAATTACTGAAATTGGAAAAAGAAGAACAAATGAGGCCCAAAGTCACCAGAAGGAGGGACATAATAAAGATTAGAGAAGAAATAAATAAAATTGAGAAGAATAAAACAATAGAAAAAATCAATAAAACCAAGAGCTGGTTCTTTGAAAAAATAAACAAAATAGATAAACCCCTAGCCAGACTCATTAAGAGAAAAAGAGAATCTACACACATAAACACAATCAGAAATGAGAAAGGAAAATCACGACGGACCCCACAGAAATACAAAGAATCATAAGAGAATATTATGAGAATCTATATGCTAACAAGCTGGAAAACATAGAAGAAATGGACAACTTCTTAGAAAAATACAACCTTCCAAGACTGACCAAGCAAGAAACAGAAAAACTAAACAGACCAATCACCAGTGACGAAATTGAATCGGTAATCAAAAAACTACCCAAGAACAAAACCCCAGACCTCATGGATTCACCTCTGAATTCTACCAGACATATAGAGAAGAAATAACACCGATTCTCCTTAGAGTTTTCCAAAAAATAGAAGAGGAGGGAATACGTCCTAACTCATTCTATGAAGCCAGCATCACTCTAATACCAAAACCTGGCAAAGACCTCACCAAAAAAGAAAATTACAGACCAATATCCTTGATGAACGTAGATGCAAAAATACTCAACAAAATATTAGCAAACCGAATTCAAAAATACATCAAGAGGATCATACACCATGATCAAGTGGGATTCATCCCAGGGATGCAAGGATGGTACAACATTCGAAAATCCATCAACATCATCCACCACATCAACAAAAAGAACAAAAACCACATGATCATCTCCATAGATGCTGAGAAGCATTTGACAAAATTCAGCATCCATTCATGCTTAAAACTCTCAACAAAATGGGTATAGACGGCAAGTACCTCAACATCATAAAGGCTATATATGACAAACCCACAGCTAACATCATACTTAACGGCGAGAAGCTGAAAGCTTTTCATCTAAGATCGGGAACAAGACAGGGATGCCCACTCTCTCCACTGTTATTCAACATAGTACTGGAGGTCCTAGCCACAGCAATCAGACAAAACAAAGACATACAAAGGCATCCAGATTGGTAAAGAAGAAGTCAAAGTGTCACTATTTGCAGATGACCTGATACTGTACATAAAAAACCCTAAAGACTCCATTCCAAAGCTACTAGAATATCTGAATTCAGCAAAGTAGCAGGATACAAAATTAACACACAGAAATCTGTTGCTTTCCTATACACTAACGATGAACTAACAGAAAGAGAAATCAGAAAAACAATTCCATTCACAATTGCATCAAAAAGAATAAAATACCTAGGAATAAACCTAACGAAGGAAGTGAAAGACCTGTACTCTGAAAACTACAAGGCACTCCTAAGAGAAATTAAAGAGGACACTAACAGATGGAAATGCATCCCATGCTCTTGGCTAGGAAGAATAAATATTGTCAAAATGGCTATACTACCTAAAGCAATCTACAGATTCAGTGCAATCCCTATCAAACTACCAACAGCTTTTCTTCAATGAACTGGAACAAATAATTCTAAAATTCGTATGGAATCACAAAAGACCCCGAATAGCCAAATCAATCCTGAGAAGGAGGAATAAAACGGGGAATTACGCTCCCTGACTTCAAGCTCTACTACAGAGCCACAGTAATCAAGACAATTTGGTATTGGAACAAAAACAGACCCACAGACCAGTGGAACAGAATAGAAAATTCAAACATTAACCCAAATATACACAGTCAATTAATATTTGATAAAGGAGCCTTGGATATACAATGGGGAGATGACAGCCTCTTCAGCAGCTGGTGTTGGCAAAACTGGACAACTACATGTAAGAGAATGAAACTGGACTACTGTCTAGCCCCATACACAAAGGTAAACTCAAGGTGAATCAAAGACCTGAATGTAAGTTATGAAACCATAAAACTCTTAGAAAAAAACATAGGTCATGAACGTATCTCCCCGGGCAAGGGAAACAAAAGCAAAAATGAACAAGTGGGACTCTATCAAGCTGAAAAGCTTCTGTACAGCAAAGGACACCATCAGTAGAACAAAAAGACATCCTACAGTATGGGAAAATATATTCATAAATAACGTATCTGATAAAGGGTTGACATCCAAAATATATAAAGAACTCACGCACCTTAACAAAAAGCAAATAATCCATAAGAAATGGGCAGAGGACATGAATAGACACTTCTCTAAAGAAGAAATTCAGATGGCCAACAGGCACATGAAAAGATGCTCCACATCGCTAATCATCAAGAGAAATGCAGATTAAAACCAGAATAAGATATCACCTCACACCACTGAGGATGGCCAACATCCAAAACACAAACAAGTGTTGGCGAGGATGTGGAGAAAAGGGAACGTTCCTACACTGCTGGTGGGACTGCAAATTAGTTCAACCATTGTGGAAAGCAGTATGGAGGTTCCTCAAAAAACTCAAAATAGAAATACCATTTGACCCCAGAATTCCACTCCTAAGAGTTTACCCTAAGAATGCAGCAGCCCAATTTGAAAAAGGACAGGTGCACCCCTCTGTTTATTGCAGCACTATTTACAATAGCCAAGAAATGGAAGCAACCTAAGTGTCCATCAGTAGATGAATGGATAAAGAAGATGTGGTACATATACACAATGGAATATTATTGAGCCATAAGAAAACAAATCCTACCATTTGCAACAACATGGATGGATCTAGAGGGTATTATGCTCAGTGAAATAAGCCAAGCCGAAAAAGACAAGTATCAAATGATTTCACTCATATGTGGAGTATAAAAACAAAGAAAAAATATTGAAGGAACATAACAGCAGCCGACTCACAGAACCCAAGAATGGACTAATAGTTACCAAAGGGAAAGGGACTGGGGAAAATGGGTGGGAAGGGAGTGATAAGGGAAAAAGGGGCATTAGGATTAGCAGGCTTAATGTTGGGGGGGCTGGGGAGGGCTGTACAACTCAGAGAAGACAAGTAGTGATTCTATAGCATCTCACTATGCTGATGGACAGTGACTGTAATGGGGTTGGTGGGGGGTACCTGATGAAGGGGTAGTTTAATAACCATTAATATTGCACATGTAATTGTAGATTAATGATACCAAAATAAATTATATTAAAAAACACCCAAATACCAAATGCCAAGGTCCTTGTCAATTCTGTGTTGGCACCTGAGACCTAATCATTTTGGGCAGCACTCAGCTTTTCTTCAGTTCTATCAAAGGGGAAAAAACTTGGAAACGTAGGGAAATAGCACTATTTTAGATAATTGGAAGTAGGATTAAATTTTAAGCATTTTCTCAAAAACTAAGTATTTACTGATGAAAAGTTTAAAACAATAAAACCAGGACTTAGGGATGCACAAATTAACTGGAAGCCAAATTTATTTCAAATCCAATCTGACCAGCTTCCCAGGGAATAATTTACCCTATTGCAAGTTTTGAAAACAAGGTAGTTACTAGCTACATTGGTCAGGTCTTATGAACAATTTCTTTTAATGATGTCAGATGAGCCAAATGGAATTTTCATGCCCAAATTACATACTATGTAACAATTGCAATGTATAAATTATGCAGTGAATACACATTTAAGTTCTAGCCTTCTATGCTTAAGACAATGGACTTAGAACTTTTGAGTTGGGCATACGTGAACTGAATTCCCAGCTCTACTATTGTGAAGTAATGACCCCTGCCCCTACTAAGCCCACTGAGCCTAAGCAACCTAAGAAACGTCCCCTGGGAGGTTCCCTGCCCAGAGGTCCACTAAACTGCCCAAAGGCCCTGTCCATCCTAGAAGACTGCCTGTACAAAAGCCTTGCTCATTGTATCATGCATACTCAGCCTTTCAAGGTTACTTCAGAGTTCACACTGGTGCCATTAATATACCAGTTTTTTCTGATCCCTGATTGATTGCTCCCTCTCCGTGGTCTGATTTTCCTTAACACTATAGTAACACAGCCTTGGTTCAGTCATTTAACCTCTCCAGGCTCCTGTTTGGTCTCAGGACCACCTACACTAAGACCAAGGATCTCTACATTGTATTTAAGAAATTTATTTCATTGGATAAACAGTTCAGGACTTCAGCTTTGCAATATGGCAACATATCCTAGAAAGTCCTGGCAAATCCTGGCACAGAACACTAAATATCCTAAATAGAAAGGTAAGTACACTGATGAACTAATAAGGAATTCCTTAAAAACATGACCAAAGCACTGATACAGTTGAATGCTGGAGCTGTTCATGTCCTGTGGTGATGATTCAGTAACCTGGGACTTGGGTTTTGATGGATCCTGTGAGAGCAAAGGGCAAAACCAAGCTTACTGCATCACTGTCTAATACAAGATCGCATGGATGAGAGCTCCCCATGTAAAACCAGGGCCCTCAACTAAAACCAGACTCCCACCACCCCCTTAGTGAAGGGTGATTAACTTGTTTTGGCTCTAGGTAATAGGAGTTGTATTAATAGCCATAAGCTGGCACTCAACAGGTCTGAACAGAACACTTTCCAAGCTGAGATACCATGTTCCTAAGCTGATAAAAGCAAATGCAAAACTGTTTCTAAGAATGCTTAACACCCAATCCTCAAATACCTACAGATAAGGATTGGAAAATTATAAATTCCAAGGAAGGTAATTTCACAATGGAAAAAAAAAATCACAAAAATACAGAGGTAAGCAAGCTACTGTGAGACATCAATTTCACCCCTCCAACCACTGTTTGCAGTTCTTTAAAGAGATTCTGCTTTTAGCCTAACACTCCATCTTGTTTCCGAGGGTGACTTCAGATTGAGAATTTAGGGCAAAAATTGACCCAGGGATTTTAATACTCAGTCCCTTAGAAAATGTTTTTAAAACATTTAGCTCATCCTTTTACAAAGTACAGCATTTTTAATATGAGAACCAGCTTTATTCCTCAGCCAAAACTGCACTTTCAAGCCTAAACATCTTGGAAAATACATAGGAAATGTTAACTGGCTGTACTAATTAAACTCATGGGCTCCTAATACAAGGACGGTTCTGTTTTCCTTTTTTATCCCATTTAATTGAAAATAAGAACACTTCATCAAACGGTTTATAGAAATTTATTAAAACTGAAAGTTTCATCATCTGATCAACTGCCTGCAAGAACAAAGAGGCCACTTTTAGTCACATTCCCACAATTCAATTCTAATAGCATTTATACTACACAGAATATCAGATTTTATATAATCATCAAGTAATCAGTGAGAGAGTTCAAGTTGGGGTGAGATCATCATGTATTCTGTAACAAGACAACAGTACTGATACATTCAAGACTCACCTTTCAATTGGTAAGCTGGAGAATGTTGCCATCATAAATACCCTAAAGGTAAAGACTGAATGTTAATCATAGTAAAAAAAAACTTGTGATGCTTATTAGTAAAGTAACCTCAGAATAAAAATGGAACGGTTTTATGAGTGATATCATTCTATTTCAATTGGCAGAATCGTTACATCACTGGTTACATACTAACTTATCATATACACCAAAGACAGCTTACCTTGAAATCTTCAGGTAACAGGGCTGCCTATTTAAAGAAAAAAAGCCATTCATTTAGAATGTGCCCTACTCAATTTCCCCATTTTTATGATTTTTAACATTTTGAAAAACATTTAAGGTGAACTTTATACAGTGTAATAATGGTAGATGTCATTAAACATTTGTCCAAACACATAAAATACACCGTGGGTGGACTCTGATGTAAACCATGGACATTGGGTGAAATATGTCAATAATGTACTCCAAATTTTAACAGAAAAGGCCTACTCTAGTGCTGGATGTTGTGTGTGAAGTGTATGAAGACAGGGTATTTGGGAACTCTTACTGTTCATTTTTCATAGGAATCAAACTGCTCTGAAGAATGAGTTTATTAGAAAACAAAAACAGGTAACAACTGCATATAATCTACATTAATATACATATGCCATAAAAACTACATCACAAAAATGTATTTAACCTGTGCTTCTCCAAATATGAATTCTTAATCCTGAAATTTTAACAGTACAGAATATTTGTGTATGAGCCATTAAAATTATCCAAAACCTGAATATTTTCTGTGGGTCATTAGCTTATTTCCCTTTCAAAGGCATAAATGGTTATCGCAGCCAGATACATCAGATAGGAGCGAAAGACAGTACTGCTCATCATCAGTTAGTCTGCTGAACTATGTTATCATCATTGTATCGGCTTTACACCACTTCACACAGAAACCAAACTTCAAACTACTATACCTTTGCTTAAAGCTCCTCATTCCATGCTTCACAGCCAATGCAACTCCTGCAACTACATAATTTTTGTCAAATTTAGTTAACATAGTAACAGGTAGATGGGCTAAAATTTCCTACACAACTGTTTCAGTTTAAAAAAATCTTCACACTTTTTCAGAGAGATTCCCATCTGTTTTTAATTTCAAAAATCATCACTAACAGCACCTTGCTTAGTAAACAGGTAAGACTAATGAAATACTTACCTTTATATATATATGACTTCAAAGTCTATTCCTGGAAAAAAAAAAGTAGTTCTTTAAATACACAACACAGCTGCTAAATACTCATGCCTATTTACTTCTTAAAACAGCCCAGTGGCAATTAACAATTACTAAAACCAGCCCAGTTCAGAAACAATATAAACCTGAGTGCCAAGAGCCAATCTTTTCATGTCTTACCCCAAGCAAACCATCCAGATTTAATACATGCACCCAGTAGCTAGAAAAAAACACAAGAGACATCTTTGATTAAAACGTTAAATGTCATTAAATTCTTCTCAAGAGTTATTTTTCACAGGGTTCTTCAGTGTTAAAATTTGTCTACATGCTCAATTCAGGTCAGACATTTGGATCAGCATCATTACAAAAACCCCATTCACAGCAAGCTCAACATGTACTCACTTACCAACACACAGAAATTAGTAGCTTGGTAGTTAAGCCTTCTAGTTTATCAGCATTCTCAGTAACAGTTTTGAGCCTACTAAAATTAAAATGTTTTTAACATTAATACTCACCAAAAAAATCAAGCTGGTCTAGACATGTTAGACTCAAGTCCACCTAAGAAAGAAAGAATGGTTTTTACAATACCCAAAGAGGTACTTTCTCCCTGCCAATCCAAAAAATGCCTGAAATCAGGTAGAGCTAATAAGACCTTCATGTTCAGTCAGTATTTGCTTATCATCATACAGGCGGCTTTCACAATAACAGCATCTTATTAACAGTAATAGGGATTTGGTATTTTTTTATTGCATTAAGCACTGTTCAACACCTAATGGGAGGGGAGCTTCCAATACATTAAAAGGCAGCCCTACGAAGACATTAGATGCACTCTCACGTTTACCCAGTTAGCGATGTTTAGTTCAATTGTAATTTTACTTACCCCTTCAACTTCTAGCTAATTGTTTAGTGCCTACAAAAAAGAAACATTACATTAGCAGTAATACTTCGCTTATGCAGTTAGCAGCAAATCAGTTTCAGTAACAACCCAGATACATCAGACAAATGGTATAACATCTTCATGACTCAATCTGCTGAACTATGCAACCATCATAGTATCTGTTTCTTCAGAGCTCCCCCAGTATTAAATAAAACATTTAAGAGGGCAGAAGTTTATGCTTGGAGAGGGGAAGAGAAAAATCCTACTGAATGCATCAATAATGATTTGGCAATTTATAATCGTAAAAAAAGAACTGAAGAGCACTGGACAGACATGGGCAATAAAAAGGTCTCTCACCTGTTTACCCATGGCCAGAGTGTGGAGCCTGCCCTTTGGCACCTGGAAAGAAACAGCTTTATGTGAAGTTTGGTCCAATCTCTGTGTTCTCTAAATCACCATCTTGTGTGCCTCAGTTAGGGTAAAGGTGGTAGTAAATCTCGTCATCCTCATAGTCAAGAGTAGCAAATAAAAGGTCATCATCATGGCACATTCAGTAGACTTTCACCTTGCTTCCCCCCTTTGAGGGAACTTCAGTAACTTACCCGGCAGCTCTTTTCATCCCACTGGCACTGAACTAGAATATAGACACGAAAAATATCCAATGAAACACACTATGCAGCCAAGTTAAACACATTGTTAAATGTCTACTTAAGCCTCAGAATAAAAATTTTCAGAAATCCCTTCTGTCCACTACTCCTAAAGCATCACAGGCTTAACAAAAAGACTACCTCTAATCAGACTCATTCTTCCCACTGTATTTACCCGTCTCTTACCTGTCCATCAGTAGCCATCAAATGCCACATCGCGTTCGTGCCTGGCACCTTCTCTAGTTAAGAGATTAAGCTCTTTTGATTATCTGGGTCTACATTTACCTTAAGCATTGTCATTTTTTTAACTATGCAAGTCATTTGCACTACCCACAATTTCATGGCTATAAAGGGTGCACTAAATAACATGGTATAAAGACAGCTCTGCACAAAATTTGAGTTAAGAGCCACTGACGGAAATACTGGTGCACTGCGCAAAGCAACCGCTTAGAGTATCACGTGGACTACCCCGGCTGCCGGCCCTCCTCCGGAGCGAGCAGCCTGAGGCGGCGCGGGCCGAGGTTAAGGCCGCTAGGGTGACTCGGCGTGCACCACCCTCAGAGCCGTTGGCATTCATCAACAAGTCTCAGATGTCCCTACCAACACAGCTTCATCACAGGCAAGGCACGCATGCCGTGTTCCCACAGTTCGGCCCATCAATCGGAGTTCAGGCCGAGCCGCACCCAAAGCGCAATCCTTCACCATCTTCATTTTGCGAGCCCCGCCGAAGTTTGCGACCGGCCTAGAAAATGCCAGCCAGTCTGAGGCGACTTCATCTGTTAAGAGCTGGAAGGCCTCGGGCCAAAACCCATTTTGCAACCACAAAAAGAGCGCCCACTTACCCAAGCACGTCGCCTAACCTCGAAAGACCGAGATGGCGGCCAGGCGCTTGTATATAAAGAGTCTCTCCCGTGACGTCATGACGCACTCTCTCCGCAGACGCCGGCCTCAGAGTTTCCCCGTCTCCTCCCGCAAGCTCCTCCACCCCCTCCGGCCACACCTCTTTCCCTTCACTTAAGCCCGCCCCCTTAGCCCCGCCCAGTCGCCGTCGTGGGCGGGGACGCGGCCGTCCGCTTGACGCAGGGTTCCGCCCTCCTACCCGCAGAGCAGGAAGAGCAGAGAGGGGAGGGGGCGCGAGGAACGGAAAGCACTGGGGGAGGGGAGGGGGCGGTGTGAGGGTGAGTGATTTCCTTCCGGCACGTCGCCCGCTCCAGGGGAGGGGGCGGGGGGTTTCACTTCCGGGACGGTGTTCCGGCCCATTCCGGCCCATTTCCACCCCCGGAGGTAGGTGCTGCTCCTTGACTGGGCTCGGTCCCCGCACGCCGGTCCCGTTGTCCTGCACGAGGCCGCCGTGCTCGCTCTCCGCCGCAGCCTACCCCAGGGGCACTCAGCCACTTCCCCTCACGCTCCCTCCAGGCACCCGGAGACCTGCCACCCCCTTGGCCCCGGGCCGGCAGAGCTGCCGGACCCGCCCCCTCGCCGGCCCCTCCCTCAGGACCCCGGGCGGAGCGGCCCCCTCCCCCACCGCAGCCCGGACACACCCAGATGCACACACCCACCTCCGGCGCACCCCGCCGCCGGCGCCTGGCCCGGGTCCCGGGGCGCCGCCCCCTTCCCGGTGCGAACCCTCACCTGATTGCTCGCTCCCCGCCGCACGCCTGCTTCCCTGGCCTCCCTCACTTCCCGTGACATTTCGCCCCTCAGCCCGTTCCTCGCTCTCCTCGCTTCCTAACGCCGACGGAAGCCATCCCAGTACCGGAGTGGCCAACGCCATGCCGATCCCGATTCTCCCTCTTGCAGCCCTCACCTCTCCAGTGCCGACGATAGAAAAGACCTTACTCCAGAGGCTTCCTCCTCACTGGGGAATGGCCGGAAAGAGCAAACAAAAAAGGCGCTGGTGTAGGCTCCAAAATAAACACATCTGAATTCACGATGGCATCGACAGAGGCTCTTACTGGATTAAAAGTTTCAAAACAAACAAAAACGCTTTGGAAAAAGGTCAGATTGGCTAAAGTTGATTCTTGAAAGCAGTGTATACACTTCCCTGTGTACTGATAAGTGTGTTGTAAATGCGAGGCAATACTGTGAGTTCGTCAGGATAAGTTCTTGAACTTTCAGTTCTTAGGAAACTAGTATAAATTTACAGATAGGTGGAAACACACCGGACTCAAGTCAGTGTCTTCCTATTGGACTCTGAACCATTGAAGACTATTGGATGCAGCTGTAGGCCTAGTGTTTTAGCTATTTTTAAAAAATATTTTAATGTAAAACTTGGCCATACTTAGTCAATGCTTTTTTTTTTTAACTAGGTTTGGGGAATAAATTTCAGAATCAAAGTATCACCACCTGAAATTCCCAACTTTGGATTTAGATAGAGGCAAGTTTACCTACCCTTTCCTATTTCTAAGCATAAACTGTAAGGTCTGTGCATCTTGACTGAACCTTGACACAGCTGTGGCATTTTTCCTAACGTAAAGTTTGCCTCAGAGTCCTAAACCCACAGCATTTTGTGGGGGGCTCTGACTCTTAAGCTTAGAAATAATAGATTACATTTATATGGGATATAAGTCACTGTAAAATAATACATCTCATGGAACAAAATATTAAGGAGACACCTTATCAACCCATTCATATATAATTACATTTATTCAAAAACCTGCTTTCCTCCTCCAAAGAAAAGTTGTCTTAGTATTCCATATTTAGTGTGCAAATACTGTGACTAACACTTAAAAAAAAGTAAACTTTCACAACTGCTTCCCCACCATGCCCGATTCTTGTTGAATCTGTTTTGATGTTGCATGGCTTATTAATAAGGAAAGCCTGAGCATAGCTTCAATTTTTACAAGTCTCACAATCACATTTTGGTTTTAACGGTGTCTTGCTCTGATGCCTACACTGAAAACCCGTTGGTACTTCTTTTTCAGTTCTAAAGTATCTCTCGGGAGATTTTTGACATTTTACCAAAGAGTATTTTTACATAGATTTGAACTGGAAAGCATGAGGGGACTGAAATTATACTTATTAATAAGAATATGGTTTCCTCTTTCAGCAGGGTTGAATGCCTGCCAACACCCTCAGGCATTGACCATGGAGAAAGGTGGGAACATACAACTGGAGATCCCTGACTTCAGCAACTCTGTCCTCAGCCACCTCAACCAGCTGCGCATGCAGGGCCGTCTCTGTGATATTGTGGTCAATGTGCAAGGACAAGCTTTTCGGGCTCACAAAGTGGTACTGGCTGCCAGCTCCCCCTATTTCCGGGATCACATGTCCTTGAATGAGATGAGCACTGTCTCCATTTCAGTCATCAAGAACCCTACTGTTTTTGAACAACTCCTTTCTTTCTGTTATACGGGGCGGATATGCCTACAACTGGCAGATATCATCAGTTACCTGACAGCTGCCAGTTTTCTGCAGATGCAACATATCATAGACAAATGTACACAGATACTGGAGGGCATTCATTTCAAAATTAACGTGTCTGGGGTTGAAGCTGAATTAAGCCAAACAAGGACAAAACATCCAGAGAGACCTCCAGAGTCGCACAGGGTTACCCCAAATCTAAACCGCCCCCTTAGCCCCCGACATAATACCCCAAAAGGAAACCGACGAGGCCAGGTAAGTGCTGTGCTGGATATCAGGGAGCTCAGCCCTCCTGAGGAGTCCACCAGCCCTCAGATAATTGAACCGAGTTCGGATGTAGAGAGCCGGGAACCCATTCTTCGAATCAACCGAGCAGGACAGTGGTATGTGGAGACAGGAGTGGCTGACCGAGGGGCCCGGAGCGATGATGAAGTTAGGGTTCTTGGAGCAGTACACATTAAAACTGAAAATCTGGAGGAGTGGCTCGGGCCGGAGAATCAGCCTTCCGGAGAAGATGGCAGTAGTGCAGAGGAAGTCACAGCCATGGTGATTGACACAACAGGCCATGGTTCTGTAGGACAAGAGAATTATACTTTAGCATCTTCAGGAGCTAAGGTAGCTCGGCCAACCAGCAGCGAAATTGACAGGTAAGCTTTGGTTGGTTTGCCTATCTAACACCATGTAGTGCAGACGTCACTGAAGCAGGCTCTCTGTGTGGACAGAGAGCATCTGCATCTTCCTCCTTTGATGTTCTTAGCCAAAATAACTTGATGTTGGGGAAACTGGAGATGCACCAAAAGACTTGCATTCTTGTTCTTGTAAAACAGGAAACTCCTAGTCCTGAAGTTTTCAGTGTTACGAGAACTATGCTAAAGTTAGACACGTCCGTGAATACGTAATAGCATCTGGAGCCACAGCAGGATCAGTAAGTGCCAAGGCTTCCTTGGAATTCCAGCCAGGGAACTGAGCGTTAGCTGGACACCTGGCAGCGTTGCCCTCCCTTTTGTGTTACCACCCGGGTAGGCAGCCCAGGGAGGGTCACCTTCTTTCCCAGCACTCTGCTGCTCTTTCCCCCGCCTACCAAATTATACCATTAGTATTAGCGGAAGTGTGGAACCTGCAGCTGGTCCTTTTTGTATTTGTATTATCACAGTAATTCCAAAGAAAAGCCTTTGGGTGTTTTTCATTCCTTTTTGTCACTTGTCATTTGGTGATATCTTCCCTTTTTCTTCCAGTGAAGACTGCTGCCACCTCCAGCCTGAGGGTGTCTTTATCAGCAGTGTTACCTTATGCCTCACTTTTTCTAATACACTGGGGTCGTTAGAACATTCCTTTTTGGTGGAAATAGCAGTAGTTTTAATCTAAAATGAAAGAAGTCTCAACTGAAAGAAGGAAATGTTACCAACTTAGATTAGTAATATTTGTTCTTTTTCTCTCTTAAAAATAAATTAGAATTGACTGCATGAATGATGGAAACTACTGTTACTTTGGTTCACTACACCTAGTCATGAGAGACATGTGTCACAGAAATTCAGAGTTTATGCTTACACTTCAGGTGGACTCCATTTGAGTATTTTCCTTCTTGTGTCCTTAATAGTTAAAGTGGTCTTGAGCACAATATTTACTGTACCCCTGTGTTAGAACAATATCAGAAGTAATGCATGCAAAGATTTTTGATCTCCATGATCCATACCAGTAGTTGAAATATATAACAAGTTACCGTGGGGCCTGGAGGAAGGAAGACCAGAAACCCAACAGTTACATAGAAGGACCAAAATCACACACCCGGTTTTAGTTTATTCTTTTATGTTCTTCTAGTACTTACCTTAGGATAGAAGCTTATAGTTAGCCTTAGCTTCACCAGGTCATCTGGTCTATTTGCTATGTCATTTTATACTTCCTTAATTTACTAGGGCAAACCTGGCTTATTTCAAATCAGATCCTATACTGACTCCCGGAAGCTATTAATCTGTTCTGTTTGTTCCCCCTTACTCAGCCATAGGTTAAGAAGGGTACTGTCACCATTCTTTAAGTTCCTTGACACTGCCTTTCTGTTTGTCCCCTTTCTGCTCCTCTTCCGATAGATTTAGCCCCTCGGGCAGTGTTGTTCCCCTGACGGAGAGACACAGAGCCAGAAGCGAGTCTCCCGGGAGAATGGATGAGCCTAAACAACCCAGCTCCCAGGTATATAACTGTGGATTTAGGGTTACTGTGGTGGTTGAACAAATTGCCCTGTGTGTGAACAGAATATGGTGAATAAGAAAGGAAAGATGGAGAAGTGGCCCTGTTGCATAAATACTGTATTTGATTACTTTTTGGTTTGTTCTTGCTTGTGAGCATGCAGGAAATACACTTTGGCTGTCAGCAGTTTGGGAAGTAGAAAAAGATAAGATTGTAGAACTCCTTCCTGATTATAGGAACCAGTCGATAGTCCTCAGAGTAATAAAAATAATCCCAAAACTACATGCAGGTAATTTAGGACCTGGGATGGAGAGTCTGATTGTGTACTTGTATGGGTATAACCCTCCATAATTAGTCATTTATATGGTATATATTTGTGAACAAACTGGTTATGCTTTTGTGTGTGTGTTTGCTTTTTTTGTATACTTGCATCTTTTCATGTATTCTCTTCCTGGATCTTTTTTTACACTACATGTTCTAGAAAGGATGGGAATGATGTCTTCAAGTTTCTTTGCAACTCTCCCTAGCAAGTAATTTAAGTAGTTGTTGGTATTTTTTTTCTCACAGGTCTCTACCATTGAAGGATATGTTTTAAAAAGATGGTGAACTAACCAAGTAGAACACAATAAATTGTAAATGCTTTTGACCTTTAAAAGGGAACACTGTTGGATTGAGATTACATACCTAATTTTTTTAGCTTCTGCATTTACTGATAGTCTC
This sequence comes from Smutsia gigantea, assembly GCA_032199065.1. Classification (NCBI taxonomy): domain Eukaryota; kingdom Metazoa; phylum Chordata; class Mammalia; order Pholidota; family Manidae; genus Smutsia; species Smutsia gigantea. Next base: position 66,942 of record JAVSCE010014039.1, on the reverse strand, counting down.
TTGTTTAATTTTTATCTAAACCATTGGGTGTTTATTGTATACATGGTCTAATAACAACAGCAAGATATTCTTACAAAGTCAATGTACTTGCATATTTTCATGCCAAAAGGAATTGTAACTAAAACAAGATAATTTTTTAGTTTTAATAAAGATGTTAGAGAAAATGTTAGGAGCTTGGAGGAAAAGTAAATTTGCTTACATAATTAGGGTGGTTTTCATCTCATTACTCAGATAGGATGTGATGACATATAAAGGTGACTGTATGCAAATAAATACATCAGTGAGACCTTACAACTTAATGGGGGGATAAGACAGACTGACAGTTGCACAAAACACATGTAGATAATACTCCATAGACTTCCATAATAGTATTGTGGGAATAGGAGTGCCTAAAAGGCAGTTATTGGAACCAGTATCCACTTAAGGAAAGTGTTATTCAGGAAATTTAAATGCAGTTTTTAAAGAAGTAGTTATAGCTAACTTATTCCATATGTAGATAAGATAGGGATAAAAATTAGAATTCTACAAGGGTGTTTACCTGACTGAGGCAGAAGGTACAGGCTATAAAGAAATAGGAAGGAAGTAATACTGTCTGGTAATAAAGAGATGAGTTAATAAATGCCTTAACATGCATGAAAGCTTATTATGGTGAGCCTGCTCACCAGTTACTTGTTTCCCTGCCACAGAGGACCGAGCGAGACTTGGGCTTATGTTACAGTAAAAACAGTTCCTGATAGATCTGAAGTAAATTTACTTTTATAAGAGTGAGTAAACAGAGCAGACTACTGAGGTCACCTCTTTACTCAAAACCTTGAAGCTTTTTCCTTTTTCCACCACATAACGTTTAAAATACTTGGCCTAGTTTTCCAAGTAATTGTAATGTTTCTAACCGAGCTTTTCCCAATACTCATCAGCATTCGTTGTCCCAAAAGGCAGACTTTTCTCAGACCTACTTTAAACTTATTACTGTCTCTGCACCTTGAGTCTGGGATGCCCTATTCTTCCCAGGTGTCTGGGTCCCCCCAAGGCCAACTCCCAACTGCCCTAATTAGCCTGGTCCTTTTTGATCTCCTTAAACCACTATAGCATTTACAGAAGGGACGATATGATTTTTCCTAATTCTCTGTTGACTTATATAAATTGGTATTTTCATATTTGCATTAATTCTGTGTCACCTTCTAGATTGAAACCCTGAGAGCATTTTCTAATCTTCTCTGTATCTGACATTGTCTCAGTCAGATGCCCAATAAGAAGTTGTTGTTTTACCAATAAGTAGTTGTGAGTAACTTTATCTAGTAGGTGCCCCAATAGAGGCACCTACTAAATAGGAGATTATTTGGTTGCCTGTGAAATCCCCAGTTTTGGAACTCTTTAAATAAACCTAATGAACCAAATCAGATGGTTTTTTGAGTCCCTTAGGCTGGTGGATGGCTTTGAAGGTTATGTCAAGAATCTAGACTGTTTTTTTTGTTTTAGAAAATGTGGAAATCATTCATTTAAATGGAATTTAGTCATTATGTGGAATACATTTTTTTACAAAAGTTAACACCTACTACATACCAGACATTGGTCAAGTTCTGGGATATTCTGCAATGCAGAATGTCCTGGTGATAACAGAGTTTACAATTTAATAAGGAACTGCCAGGTGAGAGGAGTGAAATGCTCTTTTTCTTAGTGACAGAGGGAGCCAGGAGGCAGCCATTTTTGTCCTTGCTTCTTTTTAAAGTTCAAAGGAATAAAACTATCAAAGATACTTTGTTGCCTTTGACAAGGACCTAATCTACATTTTTACTCATTTGCCCTTTTATTACAACCTTGATGCAATAATTTTTTTAGGTGAGATTAATCATATATCTGTGAGTTTTGTGATTACAGCTTATAAATCAAATACATTTACTTTCTGCTTGTGGACAATACTGGTATTCTCAAGATGCAATATGAATGACACTAATATATTAACATGTAATTATATATAAATAATACTGTAATATTATAGTGCTTAATAATAGTTAACACTTATTTAGCTACATTAAGCCCTTTATTGTGTTGTAATTCAGGGTTCATAGCATTCTATGAGGTAGATGTTATATTCATTTAATAGATGAAGAGATTGACACATAGAGTAGTTAAATAACTTGCTCAAGGTCACACAGTAAGTATGAAGATTTGAACTCAGGTTCTAGCAAACTTGACTGCTATACAGTATAACATGCCTTCAAAATATTTCAAGGTACTGTTACCATGTTTAAATCTCATGAGGATCCAATAAAGCTGGCAAAGCGTAGGCTTATCTTTTCATTTTATTGATGGGAAAACTAAGCCTCAGAGAAGTTATTCTGTGCTTTGTCCATGGTTACCCAGGGCCATTAGTGGGATAATCCCTTGTTATTTATGTGAGTTCAGTTTTGATTATCTAGAAAAACAGAGCAGAAAGAAATGCTATGTAAAACAAATCAGAAATCATCTAAAACCTCAGTCTCACTATATGTTCAATACTTGACTTCACTTACTGCTTCTTGAACCTGATGAGAACTGCCTCTGTTCTTTTGAAAATGTTAAAGAGCATTGTCAAAGGAGACAAAACACATTTTTAGAAATTCCAGAAGACACAGGATTCATTGCTAAATAGAGGAATGTTTCTCCATTGAATCCAGAGTTAACTTTTACATTTTATTCTCTTGCATTGGTACTCTAGGCTCTACTAAACATATGCAGTTCCCTTCTGCATATTTAAAATGCTTATATATATATAAGGTCTTTATTCAAAATATAAGATATATAACATACATACAGAAGATGACTTTAGAAGTCAGGAGGCTAAAAAAAATTAGTAGTTGCTGAATGGTGATATTTTAATACGGGATTTGGGGTGGAAAGCATTTATAAAACCAGGATTTTTAAATTACTCATTCAAAGGAATATATTCTTCTGACTTCCTCCCATCTTTCAGATAGGAGGAACCCATGTTTATTTCATATATTTGACTATTTAGATTGTTATTGTTTAGATTAGGTAAAACAAAATTAAGATCTCAGTTGATATTAAGGAGTTACTATTAACTTTTTTTCAGTGTGAAAATGATATTTTGATTATGTTAAGGCAAAGACTCGTTTTTTAGAGGTACATACTAGAATATTTATGGGTGAAATTATGTCTGGGATTTTATTAAAAAATAAACAAAGGGAGAGAAATAGGTGAAGATAAAAAATGAAATTGTCCCTGGGTTGGTAATTGTTGGGTGATGGGATGCAACCTATTATTCTGTTTAAAATTTTTAATAAAAAGTTAAAAATATGACTTCTGGGAAGATGACGGTGTGAGCAGGGCAGCGGAAATCTCCTCCCAAAACCATACATATTTGTGAAAATACAACAAATACAACTATTCCTAAAAAAGAAACCAGAAGATACAGAACAACAACTAGGCTACAGCTACACCTGCGAGAACTCAGTGCCTCACGAAGCGGATAAGACACAAAGCCGCGACCCGGCGGGACCGAGCACTCCCCCACCTCAGCGCATCGGCAGGAGGAAAAGACTCAGAGCAGGGAGGGAGTGGAAGCACAGGCCCGCCAAATAACCAGCCATGGTGATCTGCGCCGGGAGCACTGACACACATCTCATGGTCTATCAGAGATTAGAGAAACAGAAGTGCAAGATCTGATTCGGAGACAACAAGCGGGTCCTCTCAGCAGCTCTCCAGGACAAAAGAAAAACGAGCGCCAGTTTTTTTGGTGTTTTTTAAAGTTTTTTTTTGCTTTCTTTTCTTTTTTTTGTTTGGTTAAAGTCTTAAAGAGACAAGGGCCCAACAGCAGAACAAAATCATCCCAGCACACTCAGCCCAGCAGGCTGGGAGTTTTGGGGAATTTCGGACCCCCTGGCCAGCAGCCAGGCAAAGCAGCTGCACTGAGGCTTCCCACAGTGATCAGCAGCCTCCCATTCGTTCCCCCCCGCCCCCACCCCAGCCAGTGCCACAAAGGGTCCGGGAGCCTCCACTGCTGCAGAACAGCAGAGGAGCGGCTGCGCCCACAGCATCCTCACAGAATCTACTTCCCGCAGGCGCATAGGTAAGCGGGAAGGACACCAGAACCCACATCATGGGCTGGAAAGCACCAACGGGACCAGAAGACCCCCAGCGAGACTTCAAACCCGCAGTGCTATAGGCTAGGTTGAGGGTGACCCTGCACACAGGCAACTCTGGTGATTATCCCAGAGACTGCCTCCTGGTGGGCGAGAAACCACTTCAGGCCCTAGAGAAGGGCAAGGAGAACAACAGGCAGGAAGGGACTTTGTTCTCCCAGCTGATACATGTGGCACCTACCAGTGACCACTTCTATCACCATGAAAAGACAGGAATATGGTACAGACAAAGATTACCCACACAACCCCAGAGAGAGGACCTGACGGGATAGATTTATACAATCTTCCTGAAAAAGAATTCAGAATAAAAGTCATAACCATGCTGATGGATCTACAGAGAAATATGCAAGAGCTAAGGGAGGAAGTGAGGAAAGACAATGCAGAAATCAGACAAGCGATTAATGGGCTTAAGAGCAGAATGGACGAGGTGCAAGAGACTGTTAATGGAATAGAAATCAGAGAACAGGAATACAGAGAAGCTGAGGCAGAGAGAGATAAAAGAATCTCTAGGAATGAAAGAATATTAAGAGAACTGTGTGACCCTCATATGTGGAGTATAAGAACTAAGGAAAAAAAAAACTGAAGGAACAAAACAGCAGGAGACTCACAGAACCCAAGAACGGACTAATAGTTACCAAAGGGAAAGGGACTGGGGAGGATGGGTGGGAAGGGAGGGGCAAGGGGGAAGAAGGGACATTACGATTAGCAGATGTAATGTTGGGGGGGGCACGGGGAGGGCTGTACAACCCAGAAAGGACAAGTAGTGACTCTATGGCATCTCACTACGCTGATGGACAGTGACTGTAATGGAGTTGGGGGGGACCTGATGAAGGGGGTAGTGTAATCACCATAATATTACTCATTTAATTGTAGATTAATGATATCAAAATAAACTTACTAAAAAAAAAAAGAGAGAACTGTGTGACCAATCCAAATGGAACAATATTCGCATGATAGGAGTACCAGAAGAAGAAGAGAGAGAAAAAGGGATAGAAAGTGTCTTTGAAGAAATAATTGCTGAAAACTTCCCCAAGCTGGGGAAGGAAATAGTTTTTCAGTCCACAGAAGCCCACAGATATCCCAACACAAGGGACCCAAGGAACACAACACCAAGACACATTATAATTAAAATGGCAAAGATAAAAGATAAGGACAGAGTATTAAAGGCAGCTAGAGAAAGAAAAAAGATCACCTACAAAGGAAAACCCATCATACTATCATCAAATTCTCAACAGAAACCTTACAGGCCAGAAGAGAATGGCACGATATATTTAACATAATTAAAAGGAAGGGGCTTGAACCAAGAATACTGTATCCAGCATGATTATCATTTAAATTTGAGGGAGGGACTAAGCAATTCCCAGACAGGCGAAAGCTGAGGGAATTTGCCTCCCACAAACCACCTCTACAGGATATCTTAAAGGGACTGCTCTAGATGGAAACATGCCTAAGGCTAAAAAGATGTCACCAGAGAAAAGAAAATCATAGCAAAAAGCAGACCATGCAAATACTAACTAAAGGCAAAAGTAAAATCAACTATCCACAAAAACAGACAAAGGAAATGTAAAGGAGTACAGAATAAAACACCTAGTATATAAAGAATGCAGGAGGAATAAGAAGAAGAGAGAGAAATAAAGAACCATCAGACTGTGTTTATAATAGCTTAACAAGAGAGTTAAGTTAGACTGTTAGATAGTAAAGAAGCTACCCTTGATCCTTTGGTAACCACGAATCTAAAGCCAGCAATGGCAATAAGTACATATCTATCGATAATCACCCTAAATGTAAATAGACTGAATGCACCAATCAAAAGACACAGAGTAATAGAATGGATAAAAAACAAGACCCATCTATATGCTGCTTACAAGAGACGCACCTCAAACCCAAAGATATACACAGACTAAAGGTGAAGGGAGGGATGGAAAAAGATATTTCATGCAAACAACAAGGAGAGAAAAGCAGGTGCTGTAGTACTTGTATCAGACAAAATAGACTTCAAAACGAAGAAAGTAGCAAGAGATAAAGAAGGACATTACATAATGATAAAGCGGTCAGTCCAAGAAGAGGATATAACCATTTTAAATATATATGCACCCAACACAGGAGCACCGGCATATGTGAAACAAATACTAACAGAATTAAAGGAGGAAATAGACAGCAATGCATTCATTTTAGGTGAATTCAACACACCACTCACTCCAAAGCACAGATCAACCAGACAAAAAATAAGTAAAGACACAGAGGCACTGAACAACACACTAGAACAGATTGACCTAACAGACATCTACAGAACTCTACACCCAAAAGCAGCAGGATACACATTCTTCTCAAGTGCACATGGAACATTTTCCAGAATAGAGCACATACTAGGCCACAAAAAGAACCTCAGTAAAGTCAAATATTGAAATTCTACCAACGAACTTCTCAGATCACAAAGGTATAACACTAGAAATAAATTGTACAAAGAAACCAAAAAGGCTTACAAATACATGGAGGCTTAATAACATGCCCCTAAATAATCAATGGGTCAATGAACAAGTCAAAACAGAGATCATACAATATATGGACACAAATGACAACAACAACACAAAGACACAACTTCTGTGGGATGCAGCAAAGGCAGTTCTAAGAAGAAAGTATACTGCAATCCAGGCGTATTTAAAGAAGGAAGAACAGGGCTTCTCTGACATTAGATCGGGCCTGCTCTATTAAAAAGTGTAATAAATCTGCTTCCTTTCTTAAAAAAAAAAAAGAAGGAAGAACAATCCCAAATGAGTAGTCTAAAGACACAATTATTGAAACTGGAAAAAGAAGAACAAATGAGGCCCAAAGTCACCAGAAGGAGGGAAATAATAAATATCAGAGAAGAAATAAATAAGATTGAGAAGAATAAAACAATAGAAAAAAATCAATGAAACCAAGATCTGGTTCTTTGAAAAAATAAACAAAATTGATAAACCCCTAGCCAGACTTATTAAGAGAAAAACAGAATCTACACACATAAACAGAATCAGAAATGAGAAAGGAAAAATCACGATGGACCCCACAGAAATAGAAAGAATTATAAGAGAATACAATGAAAATCTACATGCTAACAAGCTGGAAAACCTAGAAGAAATGGACAACTTCTTAGAAAAATACAACCTTCCAAGACTGACCAAGCAAGCAGCAGAAAACCTAAACAGACCAATCACCAGCAATGAAATTGAATCGGTAATCAAAAAACTACCTAAGAACAAAGCTCACGGGCCAGATGGATTCACCACTGAATTTTACCAGACATATAGAGAAGAAATAACACACATTCTCCTTAAAGTTTTCCAAAAAATAGAAGAGGAGGGAATACTTCCAAACTCATTCTATGAAGCCAGCATCACTCTAATACCAAAACCTGGCAAAGACCTCACCAAAAAAGAAAACTACACACCAATATCCCTGATGAACATAGATGCAAAAATGCTCAACAAAATATTAGCAAACCAAATTCAAAAATACATCAAGAGGATCATACACCATGATCAAGTGGGATTCATCTCAGGGATGCAAGGATGGTACAACATTTGAAAATCCATCAGCATCATCCACCACATCAACAAAAAGAAGAACAAAAACCACATGATCATCTCCATAGATGCTGAAAAAGCATTTGACAAAATTCAACATCCATTCATGATAAAAACTCTCAACAGAATGGGTATAGAGGGCAAGTACCTCAACATCAAAAGGCCATATATGACAGACCCACAGCTAAAATCATACTTAACGGAGAGAAGCTGAAAGCTTTTCATCTAAGATCGGGAACAAGACAGGGATGCCCACTCTCTCCACTGTTATTCAACATAGTACTGGAGGTCCTAGCCACAACAATCAGACAAAACAAAGAAATACATGGCATCCAGATTGGTAAAGAAGAAGTCAGTTTGTCACTATTTGCAGATGACATGATATTGTACATGAAAAAACCCTAAAGACTCCACTCCCAAACTAATAGAACTAATATCTGAATTCAGCAAAGTTGCAGGATAGAAAATTAACACACAGAAATCTGTTGCTTTCCTATACACTAACAATGAGCTAACAGAAAGAGAAATCAGGAAAACAATTCCATTCACAATTGCATCAAAAAGAATAAAATACCTAGAAATAAACCTAACAAAGGAAGTGAAAGACCTATACCCTGAGAAATACAAGACACTCCTAAGAGAAATTAAAGAGGACACTTAGAAATGGAAATTCATCCCATGCTCTTGGCTAGGAAGAATAAAAATTGTCAAAATCGCTATACTACGTAAAACAATCTACAGAGTCAATGCAATCCCTATCAAACTACCAACAGCTTTTCTTCAATGAACTGGAACAAATAATGCTAAAATTCATATGGAACCACAAAAGACCCCAAGTAGCCAAAGCAATCCTGAGAAGGAGGAATAAAACGGGGAATTACGCTCCCAGACTTCAACCTCTACTACAAAGCCACACTAATCAAGACAATTTGGTATTGGCACAAAAACAGACCCACAAACCAGTGGAACAGAATAGAAAATCCAAACATTAACCTAAACATATACAGTCAATTAATATATGATAAAGGAGCCTTGAATATACAAAGGGGAGATGACAGCCTGTTCAGCAGCTGGTGTTGACAAAACTGGACAGCTACATGTAAGAGAATGAAACTGGACTACTGTCTAGCCCCATACACAAAAGTAAACTCAAAATGGATCAAAGACCTGAATGTAAGTCATGAAACCATAAAACTTAGAAAAAAACATAGGCAAAAGTCTCTTGGACATAATCATGAGCGACTTCTTCATGAATATATCTCCCTGGGCAAGGGAAACAAAAGCAAAAATGAACAAGTGGGACTATATCAAGCAGAAAAGTTTCTGTACAGCAAAGGACACCATCAGTAGAGCAAAAAGAGATCCTACAGTATGGGAGAATATATTCATAAATGACATGTACGATAAGGGGTTGACATCCAAAATATATAAAGAACTCACGCACCTCAACAAACAAAAAGCAAATAATCCAATTAAGAAATGGGCAGAGGACATGAATAGACACTTATCCAAAGAAGAAATTCAGATGGCCAACAGGCACATGAAACCATGCTCCACATCGCTAATCATCAAGAGAAATGCAAATTAAAACCACCATGAGATATCACCTCACACCAGTAAGCATGGCCAACATCCAAAACACAACAGCAAATGTTGGTGAGGATGTGGAGAAAAGGGAACCCTCCTACACTGCTGGTGGGAATGCAAATTAGTTCAACCATTGTGGAAAGTAGTATGGAGGTTCCTCAAAAACCTCAAAATAGAAATACCATTTGACCCAGGAATCCCACTCCTACGAATTTACCCTAAGAATGCAGCAGCCCTGTTTCAAAGAGACAGATGCACCCTATGTTTATCGCAGCACTATTTACAATAGCCAAGAAATGGAAGCAACCTAAGTGTCCATCAGCAGATGAATGGATAAAGAAGTGGTGGTACATATACACAATGGAATATTATTCAGCCATAAGAAGAAAACAAATCCTACCATTTGTAACAACATGGACGGAGCTAGAAGGTATTATGCTCAGTGAAATAAGCCAAGTGGAAAAAGACAAGTATCAAATGATTTCACTCATGAGGAGCATAAGAACAAAGAAAAAAACTGAAAGAACAAAACAGCAGCAGACTCACAGAACCCAAGAATGGACTAACAGTTACCAAAGGGAAAGGGACTGGAGAGGATGGGTGGGAAGGAAAGGACAAGGGGGAAAAAGGGGCATTACGATTAGCAGACGTAATGTTTGTGGGGGCACGGGGAGGGGAGAGCATCTCACTACACTGATGGACAGTGACTGTAATGGGGTAAGTGGGGGGGACCTGATGAAGTGGGAAGTTTAGTAACCATAATGTTGCACGTTACTGTAGATTAATGATACCAAAATTTAAAAATTAAAAAGTTAAAAATATAATGATCGTTTTATAATAATTGCTTTTTTAAAATGTCTTAAGTAAATTTATTATCACAGCATAAGAAATTTAACTTGGGGGGGAGATACCTTATGAACTAAGATTGGAGAAATAATATGTAAGCCACAGATTATTCTCATTTTAATCGTCTGCTTAAATCAATTCAAAACTGTTACACATAATAAGTATAAAAAGAAGATGAAAATATGTCTCCCTTGTTGCTCTTTGTTTTGTCTGTTTTTTGTTCAAACATTTTATCTTTTTCAGAGGGCAGAATCAGAAACCAAGTTTTGCATTTCATTTTCTGTAGTACCTGTCATTGTATTTGGTGGCCTGTAGTCAGTTAGTAAATATTAGGAAGAAATAACCAAGTTAGTAAATTCAAATCTCAGTCTTATTTCCTTATCCAGCTCTTCTGTGAGTTTGCTCTGAGGTCATTTAACCTTTGAGTAGTCTTCAGAATGAAGATAATCTGTTGATATGGTACTAAAATATTTTTGGGTAAAAGGAATACTGTTACCTAAAAATTGAGTACATTTTTGTAAAGGTAGTTATTGCTGATTTAATTTTGGTATTAATGATAATGCCATAAATATAATTTATAATGTGCTTGCCATAATATATTCTGTATCATAAAGTATAGTAGCCATTAGCCGCATCATATGTGGCTATTTGAATTTAAGTTTTAATTAATGGAAAGGAGTAAAATAAAATTTTCATGTCCTTAGTCACACTAGCTGAATTACAAATGCTTAATAGTCCCATGTGGCCAGTGGCTACTGTGTTAGTGGTGCAGATTATTGAACATTTCATCATCACAGAAAGTTCTTTTGGACTAGCACTGCCTGAACACCCTCCCGATTGTCTAGAATATAATTGCAAATTAGTGTCCCAGAGGATGGTATGAGTGGGCTCCTCTTACTATAAAATAGAACATTCAGCAATGGTTTATTTAATAAGCATGCAGTTTGTTAGCCGGAGAGTAACTTTGCTGTCTTGCTCTTTTATGGTAACACGGAACAGAATATCCTCAGATTTTTTAAAAATTATTTTGTTAACACCTTACTTTTTTTCCTTTTTGGATGTCTACTAAAAATACTTGTGTAGCTTAGTAACAGAGGTAAAAATTGATTTGATTTCTTTTAATATGTGTACTTAATAGTACCTCTTCTTTCTTGCTCACTTTCCTCCCTTGGCACAGGTAGAGGAGTCAGCAGTAATGGGAGTGAGTGGCTATGTAGAGTATCTCCGAGAGCAGGAAGTATCTGAGCGCTGGTTCCGGTACAACCCCCGTCTCACCTGCATCTACTGCGCCAAATCTTTCAACCAGAAGGGGAGCCTGGACCGCCACATGCGCCTGCACATGGGGATCACTCCATTCGTGTGTCGCATGTGTGGCAAGAAGTACACCCGGAAAGATCAGCTGGAGTATCACATCCGCAAGCACACAGGCAACAAGCCCTTTCATTGCCACGTGTGTGGTAAGAGTTTCCCCTTCCAGGCCATCTTGAATCAACACTTCCGCAAAAACCACCCTGGTTGTATACCCCTGGAGGGGCCTCATAGCATCTCCCCGGAAACGACTGTCACATCTCGAGGACAAGCTGAGGAAGAATCACCCTCACAGGAAGAGACGGTTGCTCCTGGGGAGGCCGCCCAGGGCTCTGTGTCCACCACTGGGCCGGATTGAAACATGGAAGGGGAGGGGGCAGCTCCTCTTCCCCTTTGGCCATAAGCAGCCAGCATCAGGGCCATGGGCTGCTACTTAGATTCACAAAATGCCACGTCACTAGATGGGAAGATGCTCCCAAAGTGTTGCCAAACTAGAGGATCAGCAACATACACAAAATCCCTGGAGGCTCTTTCCCTCCTCCTTTCCACCTCACACTTTGGAAAATAACCAAGCAAATCAACTTTCTAATTCAGGGATCAACAGCCTTGGTTTGTTAACTTTCTAAGAAAAATTTTTTTAACAAAACGATAAATGGTCATTTACTGCCAGTCATGTTTGAACACTGTACCTTGGTCCATATCATCCTGGTGGCTGTAACTGCCCAGATCTGAGAAACGCAGCAGGAACCTCGGTCAGCTGCACCAGCCAGCCGTGAGAGAGAAGGGAGGAAGCGTTCTGGGGATGAGGAGGAGGAGTTACTCCTCTCCCTTCCGGGCCAGAACAGGCAGTTGCACATTGCAAGAAAAAAGAAAGAATCCCAATGGTTCCTACTGTTTGAAAGGTTAGACCTTATCTTTGCCCTGGCAGCTGATACTTCTGCCTGTTCCGTGTGGCAGCCGTTTGAGCAGTATTCTGGTGGGCAGCGCCGTCTGAGCACTTTAGGCAACTGGGAGCAAAATGAGCAACAAAATGTTGGCCATGGGTCCTGCTATATTTGGGTGCTTGAGTGTTGTGTTGAGGAAGAGGGGAGCCCAGAAGGAAGTGTTCTAGTTTTGCAAACATCAAATAGCACAGAGCCGTACTGCAACTTCCTGATTGGTGTTTGTGAACCATAGTGCTTATGTCTCTTTGGGCGTTGGGATATGGCTCTAGTCCAGATTGTTAGGCTGACAACCAAAGTTTCATCTACTCTTCGGCTCCTAGTTTCAAATAACAGCAATATTCTATATCAGAATTGTCACTTTCCAGTGAAATGACCCTGGATTATATTTTTAAATCCCCAGGTCTCCATATTTGATAACTTTTATATGAAGTTTTAAACACACTTTCTCTGCAATATTGTGGTTGGAGAAATGGTTCTTACTGTAACCACAATTTCATTTCCTTCTACATATGTAATAGTTTGTATTTTCAGTCCAGTAGAAGAACCTCACTAAATCTACGTTTTGTGTCTGCTACCCTTGTAATTCATAAACCAACCATCAAAAAATTGCTGGTGACTCCAAGAGCTTTGCCTTTTAATAGTATACTACAGGGCATTTACCAGAAAACATCATGCACAATCATGTCGCAATAAATTGATCAAGGGATCAGTTTTGATCAGGTTTGGTTACTTAATCATTCCTAAGATTTTTAAAATGTTAAGGGACCTTTTTGGTAATTCTGGGTATTTTTGAGATTCTTAAACCAGCACTGAGAGTCAGAAGGAACTTAACCAAACACATAGAGCTTTAGATGCCCTGTCTTGCATTCAAAGAATGAAGGTTTATTAAGGGATGCAGGCAAGTAGATGCTTACAAGTTCCAGTGCAAATAGAAAAATCTCTAGCTTCTCTTAATTGACCATTAATTTTTAAGAGTATTTTATGTAGTGGTTTAAGAAATTCCTTTGTGAAGAGGCTTAAATGATTGTAAAAGAGGTCTGGCAGAGGCTGGTCACACCTGCACTGTCACGCCATTTGTGAAAATGTTAGTAGTCTGCTCCCTCATTGAGAATGCTTTGTGGTATGTGGAAAGGTGTGTAGAAAGAATGGCATTGCTTTGATCATGGGAAATTAGAATGTAAAGGGTAACTCTTAAGCAGTCTGAAAATTGTACATATTCATCCAGATGCACCTTATCACTAGGGAATGGTTATTTTCTCTTTTGGAAAACATAGACATGTGTCTTTTAATAGGAATGTAATGATGCTACCATTTGCTAAGAGCCTACCCTTAAATGGAGTGCTGAAACTGTTATTTTGTCTTTTGGAGACATAGATGGGGCCATTCTCTTCTTTAGTTGGGCTACAGCATGACAGGGTACAAACTGTCGTCTTGGGCCATCTTAAGGACTAGCTGTGCTCTGTACAGAGAAAAAGTGGAGTTGAAATTAGACTAAAGTTTTTAGGGAAACATTTTAGCTGGTAATCAAGGCTTTCTAATGGACAGATTTTGCCATTACTAAATAGGCAGGGAGATGAGAAGTACAGAATATGCTGCTTTCAATGGAGCTTTTAAGCCTACCAAAAAAACTAAATCCCTCCTACTTTTGAGAAGTAATATGCTAGGAAGTTCTTTATTGCTTTGCTAGTCTCTTAGATTTTCTGTGAGAAAATAGAGCTTTTAAAATGATTACCAAATTGTAAAGGTCCAGTGCAGTGATTTCGGTAAAGAGAAACCTTGCAGCATTTGTCAGAGCTCCATCTAAGGTTGGCAACAGACGATTGGAGTGAAGTGAGAACTGTCTAATAGATGTGGAAATGCTGTGAGTGTTTGATGGGTTCCCCTCCCTTTTCATCCACTTACAACAGGTTCTTGCTGTATGATACTGTGAATAGAGGGCTACCTGGTTGTTCAGGACCACATCAGCAAAATTATGTTTGCTGCTTCTCCTCTTAATTGGCCGAGCCCAGAGCCATGACATTCATGAAAATTCAAGCCAGGCTTGCTTTTAAACAAAATTTCTGAAAACAATTTCCCCATTTTAGTTAGAAGAGATAATATTATTCTAAATAATTATCCAAGATTCTTACCCAGGTTCACTGTGACATCCTAGTTCTTAGCTAACATCACTGTAGGGTCATAGGAGTTAGTAGTAATCTGTCTATGTTCATGAATAGCTATATTGGTGTGTGCACAGAGAATACCTCTCTTAAGGATGTACTAAGCGGACTTTAGCTAATGCTGAAAAACTCATTACCAAATCTTGCACTTGTCACCTTGTGAGGGGAACTGCATCAGCAAAGAGAGCTACATCATCATTAAGTACTTTAATGCCGTGAAATAGCGAACACTGGGACTGTTGTCATTCACTGAGAGGCACGTAATAGCAAAGGAGCTACCCAATATTCTCAGCAAAAGAAGAGAGATGCCAATATATTCATCTACTTCCATTCGGAGAGGTACCTTTTATTCTCTCTGAACTCTGATTCCAGTATAAAATATAGCATTGGCATGAACAGTAACATTGTGCTTATGCAGAAAGGCTCTTTCTAATGACTTGTTCTCTCTTTACTCAGAACCATATTTACCTCTGAACTGAGTTGAGTTTTATTTTATGGAAGTTGCAAACTACCCCCAAGCCATTTCATTATACCAGAGGGTTAAATGTATAATTAAATATGTAAAAAATAAATTAGTTCCTAATGGATGGATATTGGAAAGAAAGGAGATAGCAGTTAAGGAAAGTTTTCCTCTAATCTTGTTTTTTGGTATTGTTAAATGTTTCTAGCCCCTCTACATCAGTGAAACAAGGTTTTCCAAAGTTGGAATGACAATAGAAATAAACCATTTTCATCCTAACTTCATATGTAAAGCCATGAAATCTAGTTTAGGTTGGAAGTGGTCCAATAGAAGAGTGAAATAGTGAACTTCATCCTTAATAGCTGAACAGTCTCTATAATAATCTTTTAAAAAGGTTAGCTGTTACTTGCACTAGTTTCTTTTAATTGGTAAAAACTACATTTTGTTTGACTAGAAGATCTATAATTTAAAGAAATGAAAGCAGTGGGTAATGAAAAGGAAATTAAATTGAACGAAGACAAGTCGTCTTAATTATAGTGGAAAGGTATTTAATCAGGAAGGAGTTAGAATCCTGGAAGCCTTTTTTTTTTTTACAGGTACAACAGACCCTGTGTTTTTTTTCCTCTTCCTCAGACATCCTTCTCATCTGTGTACTTACTCATTCAAGGAATAGCAGATGAGTCTTCGTTGACTCAGTCTTTGAAAATGGAGCTCTTTACTTATGCCATATGGGAAAGAGTGCAAATATTGAAGTATTTTTGTTGATGTGATTTATAAAAGGGACAAGCAATTAAGTCAGGTAAATCCCTAAATTTGAGAGACCCTTTAGCAAAATATATCCCTGGGACTTAGCAATTAGATGAGGATCCAGCGATCTACAGCGCCTGGGCCAAATCCTAAGGTCCCCTGTTTGTAAAAAAAGTGATAGTGGAATAGAGCCACACCTATTTGTTTAGGGATTGTTTATGGCTACTTTCTATAATGACGAAGCTGAGTACTTATGACAGAAACACATGGCCTGCAAAGCCTGAAAATATTTACTGTCTGTCACTTGACAGAAAAGTCTGTAACTCCAGAATTTGACTTAAAAGATTTAAACCACCCACCCCTGTTTGTAACCCCTGCCATTTTGCCTTTATAGGAGTTAGTTGAGGTTTTGAGCTCATATTGCCATGTCTGCATCAGTTTCTTGAAAGAGTGCACCATCTTTTTCTAGATCCTTTTCTCACAACCCTTTTTGTGCACCTTCTAATGATTCCCTTGCTTCAAAAGCACTTAAAATAGGTCTTAATATTTGTCCATGTCTTAAAGGAGCAGGTAAATTAAAGTTTAGGATGGTAGTTATAGATATAACAAGGTAATTAAAAAAATAATTCCCATGCATAATAATATAGGGTTAAATGAGTACCATGTTTACATAAAATACTATAAAAAATTAATGTTTTTCTAAGTAAGTTTTGCCATTCAAGTTAACTTGAACTGGTTTGCATAATAATGGCAAGAATAAACTTATTTTCGCTAGTTTTAAAAATTGTTAAAAATAAGTGGTTGAATTTCTGGAAGGATGTGGCCCCTGGGGAAAAATGGGAGACTGGAGAGGGAAAGGGACTGATTTTTCACCCCTTACTCCCACATACTCTTTGAATTCTACTTTAAATAGGTTTCTATTAACTTCTGTTCTCCCAATGTAATGAATTTTTTAAATTAAAAACATTTTAATACTAAAAAAAAATAATAATAAGTGGTTGATTCTTACCCAAGTACAATATTGCTCTTCTAGATTAAAAACCTCTATCCCTTCCCTCTGCTGTAAATCTTCATTATAATTTCTTCAAGTAAACTCACTCTTCCATGTGGATTAGTAAAAAGCCAAATCTTCCTTCCATTTTTTTTTCAAATGAATGTTTTAAAACAATGAAACTTCTGAGGCTTTCAAATTCTTCTTAGACCTCTCTTCATTTCCTGTTACCATCTGTAATTCTTCTCAATATTATATTGGGCCATCATAAGTTTGCTTTGTGAATGTTCATTCATGCCATTTAATTAGCTTATTTATACCAGACGTGGAAAAAATGGAAAATGTTAGGATGATTACAAAGAGAATTCCCTGCAAGAGGAGAATGTAAGTGCTCCCTGTTTGGAAACAAACATGGATTTGTGAGTTAAATGTATTTACCTGGATAATGTTCCAGGCTGTGCTGATACAGTACAGTGAGTTTGATTCTTTGTCGTGAGCTCCAGCACAAGCAAAGCCTGAGCACGGACCTACCTAGCCTCCTGTAAGGCACTCTTCACCAGGTGTTTTATTCTTAGAGTTGACTTTTTCTAAGTTAGATATTCCTAAATTTTATATGGTATATCATCTGTGTAATCATCATTTGTAAGGTTCCAGAATATTTGCCTAAGTTAGTCTGCCTTGTCTTACAGCACTCATAGTAATAGTGGGTTCTTGAAATTTTGGACTGTGGCTTTTCTGATTAATTTGGAATTTTGATTAATATGGATATAGGACTTGTAAAAGAAACTGGATTTAGCCCAGTGAATCATCTGCCTCCAACTCTATTTGATGTCTTGGTAATAGATATTATTTAAATATGAATCCATTGAAAACAATGGAGTTTGCCGAGCATTACAACTTCTTTGATAACTGTCAGTCTTATGTTTTGCCTTCTTTGCTTTCTAGTCTCTATCTCTGTTTTCAGTCTTCTTATTCGTAAGTGTTGCTTTTCCCAGGTCCAGTCTTTTTACTTTGCAGTAAATAGGTTTTCTTGCCCAGGACAAGCCAAAGTTAGATATTATTAGTACTTTGAAACATCTGACCTAGTTACAGTCTAAAGGATGTAATTATTGATAGGAACAGTGATATCAGAACCTGGAAGATATCTGTACAGGCTATCCAGTTTTGTTGTGTAAACAGATTATCTTTTCCCTCAACTGCGTGAGGAACAGCAATGACTTAGATGGTAAATATATGAAGTACACATTAACTTCACAGAGCATACATATATTCATAAATGTCTTATGTCACATCTTCCCCATTCTCTATGTAACAAATACCTCCCATCTTAACACAGTTAAGAAAGATCTACTAGCTCCAATGGGAAGCTTTAAACAATGAAGCTAAGTTATCAAAGGCAGTTAATGAGGAAAAACAAACACAACTTTTCTAGTGCTTGCTTCTCTCCTGTCTACTCAACAAGTCCTGCTGAGGAGGCTCTCAGAGAGAAATATGTGTAGCAGCTCATGGCTAACAGCACAATTTAATATACTGTGAACCTTAGAATCTGAATTAATCCATAATGCCAAATATCAAGGTATCTCATGGGAAGATGTTTCCTATTCCACAAAATCACTTAAGTGATAGGTAGCATACAGGGGCATCTGTGCCAGTAAGTAATATTAAGTACTTTTGGGCACCTGACAAAGTGCTTGGAATTTACATAACAATTGATTTTAGACATAGTTTAGATGGGGCTTCCTATACTTGAGAGTCCTAAACCAACTTGGAGTTTTAGATGTATGCTTTTTGAAAGCCTGCACTTTTCACTAGAGATAAAAGATCGAAAAGAAGGAGACAATGAACTGCGCTAAGTGCTTTAGTGATGTTCGCAGTTAATCCTCAGAATAATCCTATGAGGTAATAGTAGAACTAGAAATAGCTGACTCTCTGAGGCTTACTCTGTGCTCAGCACAGTTCTGTTGGCTTCACACTGATTAATTCATCTAACCCTTATGACAGTCCCAGTCGGGTAGGTACTATTAGAATCTTCACTTTAGAGAGGAAGAAACTGAGACACAGAGATGGGCCCAGGCAGTCTAACACTCGTAATAGACATTGTTGCCTTTAGTAAGTAGGTATAATTATACCACATTTTACAGATGAGAAAATTGATACCCCAAGGTTACACAATAGGTAAATTGCAGAGTCAGAGTTACCAATCTGATTCCAAAGTTGGGGCTATCTCCATGAAAGTATTGACTCTGTTTATTTCTAATGTGAACTAGAATATACAATAGCCAGTAACAGTACTGAACTTTGAACTCAAGAATAAGTGACTGGAACATTTCTTCAAAAGAGAATGCAGTTGATCTCTGAGCAGATGATGAATGATGAATATTTTTGAGGATATTCCCAATAGATTTAGAGTCACCCATTTGGTAGGTCTAACTGTGAGTGAGTGAATGAGTTACTACCAAGGCAGAAGACCTACTGCTGCATAACAAACTATCCTCAACGTGAGTGACTTAAAACAGCTACTATGTATGTATATCTCTTTCATGCTGTTGTAAACCAGGAATTCAGGAACCGCTCATCTAGGCAATTTTCTTGCCCCCTGTGCTGATGACTTAGGTCACCTGATGGCTCAGGAGGTGGTTGGACTGGTCTGGAGTGTCCGGGATGATCTCCCTCACGTGTCTGACACCTTGGCAGGGAGGCTGGAAGGTGGCTCAGCAGACCTCCCCTTTTCTGGATTGGCAGGGACTCAGTGTGGTCTCTCCAGCAGGTTAGTCAAACTTATTTAAGTGGAGGCTCAGGCCTCCTAGAGTTTCGGCCGAAGGTGCCAGTACTCTTAAGGCCAGGCCCAGGGCTATCTTAGAGTCACCGTCATACACTATTGGTTAAAGAAGTCAGCAGTCAGCCCAGATTCAAAGTGAGGAAAGGTGTTGGAAGGCATGTCAAGGATTTGGGGCCATCTTCAGTCTGTTAGAGGGAGCATTAGGTTTTTTGATTTGTCTTGACACTTCTGTGTTCATTCGTTTAGGTCAGTTGTTGGTGCCAAAGAAACCATTTCTTAATGTCTGCTGAGGGTCAGTAAAGGAGCTAAAAGGAACATGAGACAAATAACCAGGGACAGGTTTCATTACAATCTACCCCCTAAGTTTCTTTTATCTTTTAGCAAAGTTTCCACTTTTTCTTTTGTTCCAAGTTCCAAGTTGTGAGCATTTGCTGGTTTTTTTCTGTGAGGCCACAGTAACTGTACATGCTGAGCCAGAAATAGTCTAGAGGGAGTAAAAAGCTTACTGTTATAGAACTTGACTTACTAGAGATGTCAGCTCTTCAAGTTCACAAATAGGCGAAAACTTCTGCGGTATGGAAAATCTATACGGCTACTAAATCTCTTCCAACAGGAGTTTCTGTTGAGTGGCTAGACATCATATTCCTGAGATAATTGAAAGTTTTGCTCACATATCCTAGACCCATCTTTACTGCCACCACACCATCTCTGGCAGTTTTGAGCTAGAAGTTGAATAGGTTTATCCCATTTTTATTTCCTTTCATGTGGGGAAATCCATTGCCCAATTTTATATGTTGCTAATCCTTTAAAATTCACAGCTGCTACCAGCCTCTCATCTAAAATAACAGATCAGTGGATTTTTATGATTTTGGGGTAGATTTGTCAGATTTAGGATGCTTCATTTAAACTCCTGCTCACTATAATAGACTTCTGCCTTCAGAAGAAATACTGGCAGAGAATAAATTCTGTAAAAATTATCCCCAAATCAACACTTTCTAAGAGAAGAAAGATTTGTGATTATCCGTCTGTCCCATGGGCACTGGATCTTGGAGAATTAGCTGTGGGGGCTTCTTGCTGGCCATCCCCTGTTATCATACAGTAAAGAGATCTCCGTCCCTGGATCAGGCCTTAAGAATTGCAAATACAGGAAATAAAAGAGGTACTCGGGACTGAACACTTAATTAGGGCTCTACATAATGCTTGGAAGGGAAAAAGGCGGCCTCGGGATTTGCAGTTGGATAACCAGGGATGGAATATTTGAGACATTTAGGCATCAAGATTAGATTTTATCTTGTGAAGATTGGGGCAAATTCTAATGAATAAAAATAAGTGAACCTTAACATTTTTTTTTTGATCCACATTTCCATTCTGGTGTACCTCAGAGTCTGCTCTTTGTGACAGGGAAAGGCTTTGAAAATGAAAATATATTCCCAGGGAATGAAAACTTTTATGATAATCTATGGTGATGTCTCTCCTGTATTTTATAGCTCTTTGGGCCTTTCTCTAGATTCTCCGTACCTCTTAAGTTTGAAATCATCTGATGCATGAAAATCAAGTACTGTGGTCTTGAATTGCAAAAGTGAACAAAGTCAGAAGAAAGGGCACCTGTAAGTTGACAAAATATTTATTCTTTTCAGCACCACAACTCTAAAACCATTTCAAGCCAATTACAACAACCTACGTGACTTAGAAATTCCTTAAGATTTAGATTTCTGCTTAAGCTACATCCTAAAGCAGATGTTTAGGACATGTTTGAAGCTGATCTGCTGAGTTTCCCATAAAGTAATAGAGTCTTAACTGTAAAGGTGCTTTAAGAGCCGCTGCAAAAATGGAATACCACACAGGGAACAAAGCTTGAAAGGTGTTTCCTCTGGAGGCAAAGATGCTAAAACGGGTCACTAAGGAGTGTGACTGAAATCCACCTCTAGAATGGCTATCAGTCAGATAGAGTATTTAGAATTTATATGGTATTTCTAATATTTTTACAAAAATGATTTTAAATCATGTAACTTAAATATTAAAAAATGAGTCTGTTTTCTTTTTGGAAAACTGACCCAGTAAAAATAACACTAATATAATTCAATTGTATATGCATGTGCATTGAACACAGAGTGGTATACTAAAGATAGTTCATGCAAATAACTTCTGTGGGAAGGTTGGCTATTTTCTTAATATCTTTTTCATAAATGTATGTTTATAAATATATTTACTCATCCACTATGACCTTGGTAGCATTAGAAGCATTTTGTTAGCTGTATCATTGATTCTAAAAATCAAATTCTTGGCATAGTAGGCTATGAGAGTTTTTTGTGGCTTTGTTTGAATTTTGGCAAAGAAAATTATTTCTTGCACTTTCTATTTATAAAGATATTATAACACATTGCACCCACTTAGTGCAGCTGTTCTTTAGAGACAAAACTGTAGGTGTTAGAGTGAAATACATGTTTAAAAGCTTGGCTAGAGGAGGAACCTCAGAAAACAAACTTCGCTTTTGTCTACCCGAGAAGAGCCTGAGCTGTTGAAAGTAGCTGTTGGGAGAGGCACGCCCTTGCTGCAGATGGTAGTATTGTGAGTTGCCAGCTGTGTGTATGCGATTTTATGTATGTATGTGAGAAAAAGGTGTCTGATGAAGGCAGATTAGTCAATGTAGAATAGTCTACCTCCCATTAAAGACTGGGCATATTCCAAGATTGCCCCGTAGCCCCATAAGCCAGAGGCTGGATTCCTGAGCCACGGTCCACCCATTCTCTTTTGTACACGCTTCAGCTCCTCTACCTCCGAGCACTTGGCTGTAGCAAGCAAATGAAAGCCGGACCCCCAAAATACAGAGGCTGCAGTGTTTTGGTCTTCTGGTCATGTTCAGATGTTAAAGTTCGGTTTTGTTGCCCAAATTAAACAGTTTCAGAACCCTTAGGTTTAGTTCTTTTATTCACTGGCTTCTATTTGGCAAGAGTAGCCAGTGGAAGTGGAATCTTTCTGTTCATTTTAAAGATGTACCCAGCTCCTTTTAATGATGTGAAAAATGTGTTTGAATCCTGAGGGGTTTTTTTCAATTGCCATTTGCTGTCCATTTTCGGGGGATGGGAATATCAAGCATATTTTCCTGATAATGAGCCATCTGCGGATACCTTGACATGGAGGTATGCATGACATGGATTTTTGGATGACCTGTTTTGTTTTTACTTACTCCTAAGAGAGGTATTCCAGTTTTTAATGCCAATACTGTTAACAATAGTCAAGGTGGCCTTGCTTGAATGTTGTGGATGTGAGGAAATTCAATTTGAATAACAAAATGCCACTAGGCAGATCACCTAATCTTTTAATCCAGGTGTGAAACTCAACTGATTTGCTATTTGGGGCACAATACCCTGAGCTAAGTCAGGTTACCTACCTTTTGAACATCTGTTAAGCTGAGGCAGGACTGTTGGCCTTTTAATAGGTATCCTGGAATGCTTTCCACCTCTTCATCCTAATGCACTGGCTGGTGGTAATGTCTAAACAGGGATTCTCTGGTTAGGAGTAAAAATGAGAGTGATTCATTTTCAGGTTTTTTGAGGTTGGCATCTGTGTTTTAGGTTCTAGCTGGTAACTACTTTTCTGGTGACTGGGTAAGGCAAGTGATGCTACAGAGTGTGAAATTCCAAGAAATGAGATAAACATTACTCAGAGGTGACAACTGATAGTGTAACCTCTGCCCGAATGCAGTATGAAAACCGTAGGGAGGTGAGGGGGTGAATCACGGGAATCTATTCAACACAGCTATTGTTTTTTCTAACTTTAGAGTAATTGTCAGCCTATAAGCCATGCTAATATACTAGACTCAGGAATTAACTCCTGCTTGGGAAAATTCTTATCTCTAATTTATCTTCTGTTTGTGTTCACAGCCTCATCCTAGGCCTGTTCCCAGCTGTTTTGCTGTTACAAACTTTAGGTGCAGTCTTACCTAAATCAGTAACTTGGCATTGTGGCCTAGTACAGCCAAAGCGATTTATTTAAAAACAAAAAAGTGAGAAATGCCTAGGTAATTTCTTGGAGGCATGTTAAATCTGTGAATCATGGTGGGAGCATGGAGTCTTACCTTTCTTCCCGCTGGCTTGGGTGAACACTGGCCTTAATGCTTTCTGTTATGGAGCTAGTTGATCTAGGCCACTGGTTCTTCATCTTACTGCACATTAGAATCACCTGGGGTATTTAAAAAATAATTGATGCCTGGGGTTCCCTCCAGATAATTGATGTCTACTCAGTTAGCTATGCACCCTGGGCTTTGTAAGCTCCTCGAATGATTCTAATGGGCAGCTACAGTTGAGAAACACTCTCTAGGTATCCCGAGTGGTCTTTGGCAGGATAACTGCAGTCTGGTTTTCTTTTTGTCATAGGATACCTTTATTGATTTCCCAGGCATGGCTCTAAGTTTAAAACTTACAGTGGGCCAAGGCTCTGATGGTAAAACAGATCATCTGTTTGTCCCCAGAGCAGTTCTGGAGAGAGCTGTCGCCCTCCATCCAGGCTTCTCTCTATACCAGATACAAAGTAAGCATAAGTAAACAAAACATATTTTCAAAGTCTGGTCTCTAGAATCCTCTTTTCCTTGCATATGTGATTTGAGTGGAGGTTTCTCCACTCTGATGGCTAAAACAGAGCACTTGAACTTACTCAAAGAGCCACACCCAGCCACCTAGGGTGATTTCTATTTGTAAAATAAACAGTAGCTTTGTTACAGTTAATGGAGAAAAAGACCCTTCCTGGGTGATGGTGACACACAGGATTATGTGTCCCTTAGCCTGTCTCTAAGTGAGATTCAGTGTAAATTGACTCTCACTTTTCCTTATTTCTTTGTGAATGAAATGCACTAGTAAGACTTAAATATTTCTGAATCTTACATAAAATGTGAAGTGAGTCATTTTAGCATCTGTTTTCCAGGATGTCAAAGACCTATCCCTATCGTTCCCAGATGAGGTTTCCTATCTTGCGTTCTTCCCACGCCAGGTAATAAAGCTGCCTGCCTGTGGCAGCCTCACATGGTCATGGGGTGGGGAGAATGGTTTGACTACCCTCGAAAAGTGAGAACCACTGTTCAAACTAACTGCCTACCCAGTGATTTCTAATTCATCAAAGACATTTGTATTTAAGAGCAACGTCAAATACAGCTGTGTCTCTTCTGAGAGAATTCTGGGCACCACAGAAATTTTCACTCATAAATTGCCTACAAGTAATTGGTAATTTAAATTTCAACTATGTGGTGTGTTCAAGAAAGAAAGATTGGTTAGTGCAGAGGACTGAATTAGCATCAGGCTCTGAAATGTCATGAAGATAACATTAAGGCCTAGCTATTTGGTTAGCATGAATATACTGCAGTGTCACTTAGAGAAGATGCCTCCTATGCCTTAGACTTGTGAAGGCTCCCTGGGACTGGGTGGGATAGAAAAGCAATAGCCTTTGGGATGTGTATGCATCCAGAGAGTAGCTCCTTGGGGTTTCTTCCTGAGGGACATGGTGGAGTACTGTGAAACATTGTTGAACTTTATGCAAATCATACCGCACTGGATTTAAGATTTTTCTGGGGAGTGAAGAGGAAGATAGAAAAGTAATGGTAAAAAATATATAGACTTGTACTATATTTTAAGCAAGGTATTAAACAAATTCTTTATCAGGACTGTGAAGTTCTGTCAAGTTCTGCCCTGCTGAATTGGCTCACTGATTCCTCTTAAACCTCTAAGAAATCCTTTCTGAAACAGCAGAACAAATGCTATTCTGACTACGGTTTCACTGCCCCACTTCCCTACTCTCAACAAAAGGAAAACATTCCCAGACTGTAGGCAAAAGAAATGTGTTCTGTCTCAGTCCATTAACTTTTCATCTGCTGTGGTCTGTTCACAGTTTTAGCCCGTTGCATTATTTTGTGACCTAAGGGCAGAACTAGATCTCCCAATTCAAGTCAGGACCCAGTGGCTTCCCCTTTAAGAAAAGTTAAAATTAGAACTCTTAATATTGGGCAGCATAAAGGGAGAAGCACATTGGAAAAGCACGTGGGTTTCCTGGCTCCTTATAATTTCATGGTGGGACTCACTCTCACTCTGCCTGAGGATAGAAGAGACAAGAAGTAGGCTGAGGGCTCAGAGACAGAAAGGTCGATGTAACTGAAATGTGGTTTCCTTCAGCTGGACACAGCCTGAAAGAAATTTACCCCAACTGTTCTCTATGGTGCTTATGGTGGGTGACAACTGTCCCCCCATCTCCCTGTCCCTGGCACTGTGCCTTCCCACTGGTCACTGTGAAAAGCAAATCACACTGGACTTAGAGGCCAGAATCCAGGACAATTTTCCCTTCTCACCTTGAGCCCATCACTTCTTCATACAGCTAATAATGTAGCATTTTACTTCTCTAGAAAACTCTTGGGTTTGTCCCCCAAGAAGTAGTAAAGCATTTAAAATAAAGGAAAATAGTCAGAAAATAAGATTCTGGTGTTAGCTATCAAATAAAGAGGTTGTAGGAAAACTTCACTTCCCCTCAGCTGATCCTGACAGCATGGATCAACTCTGCCCATCTAACTTTTCAAAGGCTGCCATCATGTCTGTAAGCAACAAGTTTACCTGACATTTCTTCACAACTTGCAAATCAAGGATTCATATAAAACAGACAATCAGTTTCTAAAATGT
The DNA here is from genome assembly GCA_032199065.1 of Smutsia gigantea. NCBI lineage: Eukaryota > Metazoa > Chordata > Mammalia > Pholidota > Manidae > Smutsia > Smutsia gigantea. Next base: position 40,763 of record JAVSCE010014039.1, on the reverse strand, counting down.
TATCCCTGAAAGGGAATGTGGTAGAGTTTTTAAGTGTAAGAACCTACCCATCTGTTTTTTCCCTTTGAAAAAAGGAACACGTGAGGTTTGTGTCTTTGATCTGAAGTGAGACTCCGTTAAAGACGCCTCAGAAGAGTCAGAGCCAGGCTGGCGTGCTCACACCTCAGAGGGCGCTTGGCTGGGCTTGTACGTCTTACTCCCTTAGAGTATATCTGCTTGTATTATGACTTTAATTATAAATACCTATATATATAGGAATAGGATATTCTCCCTCCCAACCCTCTTAATCATTATCACTTAAGTGTAAACCACACCTCTCCCTACCCCCTTTTACTGAAAAAAAATGCACTTTAATACCTAAGGAGAGTGGCTGTTCCTGGCCCTGAAGCCAGATTACTTCAGGAGGAGAGCTGAGGAGGGAGAACTCTTGCCAGACCCCGTGAAATTATCCAGACTCCTTCATGTAAACACACCAATGATACCCATTTGGAAGCTGTGCCCATCCAACCACCAAAGGGAAAAAGAACCAAAAGGAAAAAGTTCAAAATGCATATCCTGATTTTAGAAATTTCACTGGGGAAGATACTCAGTTATTTTCTCAGCTGCCAAATTGCCAGAAACTTCTGGGGTCCTTTGTGGAAGGCTGAGTTTTTTGTTTTCTTTTAAATTAGAAAGTCAAGTGAAAACGCAAAAGCTGTAAGATAAGACCCTGATGGTGTCATTTCCAAGTACCAGATTTGCTCTCTCCCCTAATTTGACAGGCTTTCTCAAGGCTCTCCTCCTGCAGATTCTGCCCTTCCCCCTGATGACAAGCCAATAGCTGTTGGTGGGACTGCATGTCTCCTAGAGCCCCAGGAGCCCTGTGGTGTTGGGGGATGGGGGAGGGCGCAAGGGGGGCGGAGACTGGGGTTGGGAGGGAAGGAGACCAGGAAGGGTGAAGATAGGAGTTTAATAAACATATTTAAAGCAGTTTAGCAAAAGCTTTCTCGTTGAACAGCTTTAAGAACAATGTGAATAAAATCTTAGCAACTTGGTTAGTAATCTGAAAAGTCTATTAATGTATACTTGAAATTCTGTTTGTATAAAAATACATTTTCCTCTTTATTTTAACACTGTGTAAAAGAACATTATGCATGTGAGTGGTTTGAGAATTAAATGGTTTAATACTCAAGATTCGAATCTATGTCTTTTCTGTATATAGACATTAATTCGTTTTTAATTTTTGGATATTCTTTAGTATGGTGGGAATGCTGACATCTCCCTCCTCTCTTGACCCAGGTGTGTCCACTGGCACAGAACAGCTGAAAGCATCATTTTACCAGATCCCCAGTAGCATCTTCCTGTCCTTGTCTTCATTTCAACCGGCAAAGTCCATTCATAATTGTGAGATGGAAGTAGATGTATTTATTTTTACTTCTATTCACAAACCAAAATAGGAAGAGGTGCAAAGGATAAGAACACTAGTTAACACAGGGGTTGGCTACTCTGCCCATGAAGATAATAGTGTTGAGAGCAGCTTCCCTTATCAGCACTAGGAAGGGCCTGTTGGCCTTGAAGGTCACTCTGTTGGGGTTGAGTGAACGGCCAGCGATCCCAATGACAGTGCTTGCTGCTGCCTCACTGCCTTCCTCATTTACCTGCAAGTCAAATGGGGGACAAAGCTGCTATGTTAGCTCCCGTGCAGTCCCTTACAGGCAGGCAAGTTATCCATAGACACTGCAACTCTTCCAAGTGTTGTTTATTTCCCCGTAGAAAGTACACTCGGGTCAGGCTGGGTTTCCACCAGAACCCTACTTCCACTCATTCTGTCATCCAGTGAATACTGATGTAAGCACTGTGTTCATTCAAGCCCTGTGTGGATGGTAAGTGCAAGCATTCCAGTTGGATGCCTTCTGAACCAGAATTCAGTGTACACTGCGTTGTCATGTTTCTGGCTGGCACCTTCGTACCAAGAAGATTATTTTGTACTAGATGCTAAAAGAGATTTCGACTGGAGACCAGAGCTCTGCAGAGCGATTTCACTCTTGGAGCATCAGGATCCCAGATAGAACCACTACCCCAGGCAGCCACTCAGGACCTGGGGCCTAGGGAAAAAGGAAGGTCTTTTGGTTCGATGAGATGAGTGTTTCTTGGAGTAATGGACTGAAACAGTAGTATTTGAACTTACCGATGAACAGAATTGCCACAGGTCCAGAGGGAGACAACTTTAGATTTGCTTAGGGACCTAGAATGACTCTTGATGAAAGCGCTTCAGATCCCTGAGCTTTGTGGGCTGGTGGGTGGTGGTGTCCCTCCTTCACCCATCCTCTACCTCCCCACACTTTGATCATGATCATTCTAAGGCTAAATTTATCAGCAGACTGGAGCTATCGCAAAACCAGGATCTTTGTATGCAAATCAGATTCTGGTTCTTAATGGCTTCCCAGGAGCCATTACAGTTACAGTCAGCTGGGGTGTGTATCAGGTTCCCGAGGTTTTCAAGGAAAACAACCTCGTTCCAAGAGCCAGGGGTGAACCTTGTGTCTGTTGAGTAGGCTTAGGTAGATAAAGTGAATCCAGACCTCTGCTTCTTTCTAACAGTAACTCAAAGCCCTCAAGAAGTTCTGAGCTGACCACTTATATTTGGGGGCCTTAGAAGAGGATTTTCAACCATTGTTAACCTGAGAACTCAGCGATCCTTGCAGTCTCCTAAGATTCTTCCCTTCACAATGCATATGGAAAAGGGTGTCACCAGTGTCATTTTCCCTTCCAAGGACCCGCATAAAAGCCCTGGTTCTGACTTCAACACCTTCAGTGTCCCTCTGCTCCTGCTGTTGTCCTACAGGGCACGGACATTTATTGTCCTATGGATTATATCACCACTTCGAGGATTTGGGCACCCAGCTCACAGCCTTTCTATTCACCCTGACTCCTGTTATCATTTGACCTAGAAAATTACGATACTTTGGGAGGAGGCCCATTCACCACCCTAACCTCCCATTTCTTTCATCTCCCCAAACCCTTCACTCTTCTTAAGCAAACTAGTCCCATGGCTGTGCCTTGAACTTGCCATCTCTTAGAATTGCTCTACCTTTGAAATTATAATAATTACATTGTCCTTCTCTCAGACTTATGACCTTCTGCTTTTTCACACTATCACATTTGCTCACTTCCACTACAATTAACCCAACTTCCTCCTGTCCCCTGATCCCTCCACTTACCTCTGACTACTTACTTCCCACTTGAGCTTGGACATTGAGCACCATTTTCTGAAACCTTTCTCACTGACCACAACTTTCTTAGCGATTTCCTCAATCCTGTGACCTTCTCTAATACCCTTCTCATTTTCCTCATATCCTGGTTCCCCCCAAAATAGTCTAAACAAGTAAACCCTAAATGTGATTATGCCTTAAAGTCCCTTGAGACACTGTCAATATACTGATTCTCAGGTCACATCCTGGAATCTCCACGAGTCAAACTCCGCAGATAACTAAAACTATTGGTCCATAGTTCAGTATTTGTCTGAAACCGGAAGTTCTACAGGCTTTAGGTGCTACTACTCTAATAAAGGGTTTCATGGGAACCTCAGTTGGGGAAGCACTAGGTTAAGCAGTACTGAACTGTTTCTTTGCTTTGGAACTTCTCGGACTTTAAAATGCGAGGGTGCACTGTTGATCTCCCAAGCAGGGGATTTGACCACCTGACTTTTTATTTTCTGCAGTGTAGTCCAGAGCTCTAGTCCTCCAGAACACACTTTAGGACATGATCCACACTCACCAGCAACTTTACCTTCCATTCACTCTTCAACTATTACAATTGGACATGTGTCCCCATTATTCCATCCAAATTCCTCAGGGCTCTTATTACTAGATGCATTCTTAAAACTCCTCCCTGGGTCTCCATGAGCCCATGTTCTTCCTAGTTCTCCTCTGAATTCCTTCTCAGTTGCCTTGGCTGGCACTTTTCCTGTCACCCTCCCTCCCCCTTTCCTGTGTTCCTGGTTGTCCTGGTCCAGGAGAGGGAGTGGGAGGGAGGGTGGACATCTGGACCACAAGGCCTGCAGGGCAGGGCTGATTGGTAGCAAGCCTCATGGAGGAGGGAGATCTGGGTGTGAGGGACACTGGGCACATGCTTTCTCCACAGCTGTGTCCTGCTCTTCACGCACCTGCTATCTACACCACAAGAACCAGTGGAGCAAGACCTCTAAAGTCACAAACCACATTGGCTGTCGATGATTGAATAACAAAGCAGCCTAAGAAGAGAGAGCAAAGGGAGGTGTACTCGCCTCCAGGAATGCCTTATGGAATGCTTCTGAGACGTAGAGATCACTCCGGCCTTCTGCCACGATACCTGGAAGGAAGACCAGGGAAGGTGCTGTGAAATGGGAAAAGGCTGGCCTCCACCCAGACAAAGGCATTCCGTTTGGATTGGGAGGGCTTTGGGAGGCTTTTTAAAAAATAGAAATCCTGACCCCTCACCTAATGATATCCCCTAAATACATACATGTTAAAAATAATGAAGTGCCTTGGGCTTGCTCAGCTTGGCTCCCGTGAGTTTGATCTCACGCTTCAGCTCTTGGATGGGGGTAGGAGGGCAGGGAGCTCCCATTAAAGAGAAACTCACTCCACCGAGTAGGAATGTCTTTCTTTCCAGCCTGGCCACATGTGTAAGTACATTCAAGGAAATCCAATTGCCTGGCATCATAAACTTCTTTTTAAAAAGAGATTTTCATTCATATTTTAAAAGGATGGTGGGCTGGAGGAACCAAACCTACTTAACATCATTACTCAAGTATCACAGCTGGGAAAAGGTTGGCTGTACCTGTCCAGGTGACCTTAAGGAAAACACATGAGCCCTGTGGAACTGCAGATGAAGGCTATTAAATATCACTAGGCCTATTTTGTGGGATTCAGCTGTCCCCACCTCTTAATTATATCTGTCTCTCTGCTCTGACTTTGATACATTTTCAAATTCTTCTCTCCCTGGTCCTGTCTCCTTTATTAGTTACAGACGCAAAGGAGTCCAGTGGGGATCCAAAAGCAAACTGCCCCTTTTACAGAGGAGGAAACTGAGACCTCCAGAGGGAAAGGGGCTCCCCTGAATTAGCAGTAGAACTGGGATTAGAACCCAGGTGCCCTGACTCATTGGTCTTTACTACTCTTTCTCCAAGTCTTCCACCTGTGGTCAGACAACCTTGGGGGCAGAAAGAGGAGAGTCCTTCCTCTACTAACCTGGAAGCTTAGACTTTTCAGGGCTGAACAGGTCCACAAGGCCCATGTCTTGCAGCTGATCCTTCACACTGAAGCTGTCCTCCACGCGGAAGCGGGGCATGTGGACCACCAGCAGCGTCTCTGCCAGCTCATCCAGCCACTCCTGCAGCACCTCTGGGGTGAGTTCCTGCTCCACCCTGGCCAGGCTCTTCTCAGGTTTGGGCAGGATGAGCACCATGGTGATGTCATCGCCCTTGAAGGGCAACTCGAGCACCTGGGTGCCTTCTGCCACACTCCGGTAGCGGAACTTGCCTTCCTGGTACATCATGGATACTAAACACGACTCCCCATCAGTCTTGTAGAACAACTCCTTCCTTGTGTTCTCAGGGCTGAATTTTGACTTCCACAGCCCCTGGAAGAAGACACCAGGTGGGAGAATCAAAAAAGACCAAAAGCATCCATAGGAGAATATTGCATGGAAATATCCACATTATGTATTACATTAATATGAGTATAATTGTTAGGAAAAAGATGAGTAGGATAGGCATGAAAAGGTTAACAATGACTTTGTTAGAGTGATGGGATTATGTGTTTTCTGTTAACTTTTCCTTATTTCCATGATTATCAGCAGCGACTATTTGCTTTTATAATGAGAAAAATAAAAACAACCTACTGGCCTATTCACAAGTCTCTTCATGAGTTTACTGCCTTTTGCTTTCAGCCTCCCACCAGCCTCTTTCTCAAAGGCCACCTTCCGAAATACTGGGCTCTGCCCCAGACAGGTAAAGGCCAGACACAGATAATAACCCCAGGAGTCATCTGGGAGCCTTGCCAGGCAGGCAGGGGGGTGATTCCTGGCGAACTTCCTATTTAAAGCAGGAGGAACCCTGGGATTACAAGACACCCCTTTGAAATTTATGAGCCAGAATTACTATTCCTTGTCATCTTCTGGCTCTTTGATTTTGGCATAGTCATTTAACTCTTTGAGGGGTCGTTCCTCACCTATAAAATTAGGAGCTGGTGATCGCTAACATTTGTAGGAGGCCTTCCTGTGTGTCAAGCACTGCTCTAAGCATTTTACATGCATTAACTTATTCAATCCCCTCATTAACCCTGCGAGGTATGTAAAGCATTATTGTCATTTTACAGGTGCAGAAATTGGGACATAGAAAGGTCTCAGATAATTCACCTGGGTTCACACAATCAGAAACAGAAGAGTCAGGATTTAAATTTGGTAATCTTTCTGAATGGCCCAAGGTCTCCTATGTGATGTTATAAGGATAAAAAGGCCTAATAAATAGCAAACTGTTTCATGAACTGTAAAGGGTAAATACCCATTGTGGAAACACAACTTACTCCACTCTTGAGAAGAGGGAAACCCCAAGAGACAGAGTGGTCGGCAACCAGCAGTGACTGGCTACTCCCTGGGCCCTGGGGACGCATGTGGAGTGTGACCCAGGATGGGCAAATGGGCCACGATTCTACCTGCTTTAAAGTGGTGGCCTTCCTGAGTATCAGTGATCTGTTTATTCCCCATACCCTCCCCCTCATCCTCCTCAAATTCAATAGAGTTGGAGCTGACTCTCTGAGAAAGACAAGGCCATCTGCATCATCAAATCAAAGGGCCTTTGCAAGGTTTGAGGTGAGCCTGGCACCTGGAGCTTCAGGAGCTTCAGGCCAGGGGAGCTTTGAGTCACTGGAGAAGCTGCTCCACATGACGGAAAAAAATTTCATCTCTGAGGATTGTTGACAGACTGTCAGTTTGTTCCAGGTTTCAAAATGGAGTTAACTGGATAGCAGAAATTGTCACATATGTGTGAGAGTTTATTGCCATGCATGCTTCACATCTGGGACATGCTAGGGTCGTGAGTGTGTACACTTTGTTTGGGCCCAGAAACACTACCAGGCTCCCTGGACTTCAGCTATGGTTCTAGACATTCAGCAAATGTGTATTTCGGCCCAGACCATGCATGGACTGTTTATCAGAAAGGATCCACTCTACATGCTCAGTGGCATGAAAGAGGGTAAGCTGGAGGGCAATCATTCATTTCTTGGGTCTCTCCACGACCATTCTGAGTACCTTGAAGTAGATGGTGTTGACCAGCACGAGAACAGTGAACTCGTTGATGGTGTCGGGGGGAATGACGTCGGTGATACGCCCTTCAGTCTTGTTAGCTATCCATTTGTTGATGGTCAGTCTGGACTCCTCTGCCTTTTCCTGTGGAGAACAGGAAACAAAGCTGCCTTAACCTGTGCTATTCGACTGGCTTCTCCATTTCCCTGTGAGGCAGCTTATCTTATTCATCATCCCTCTGCCCTTTCCCACCAGTTGGTTAAGCCACCAATCCAATCCAGATTGGGGAAATCTTACATACCTAGTATAGTGCCATGAATCTTCCATATAGTCAATAAATTTAACAGGAGAAAAAAGAAAGGAAAGAAAGAGAGGTAGGAAGAAATAAAGGAACACAGAAGGAGAAAATAGTCTGGGAGAAAGAAAACAAAATATTACTTTCTCTGACTGGAAACCTGAACTCTGGAGGTTCAGGTTTCCAAAGCACGTTCTATGGGAAGCAAATGAGTACTGCAAGGGTGGGGGGCAGGAGGGATGCCTGCGGTAAAAATGCTCATTGAATAAAGCCAATAGTTCTTTGTTGTAGGACTTCTCAGAAGACTCAGCAGGCATTAAGCCCATCTGCCTCGTGAACCTCCAAGAGGAGACTCACACTATACACCAATTGTATTTGACCGCGCTGACTTGTAGAACTTAGATTAACGAAGATGTCTTATAGGACCGGCATCTCCAGAATACTTTTTGGTATATATTTGAACTTGGGGGATGAAGTTATTTATACAACTTTTTCAGAGCAGCTACTACAATCTAAGCCCTAGATACCATTGATTTCCCAGGTTCTGAGCAAGAAGAGAAGACAGTATTCTGGGGGTTCTGACTGATAGCCCACCTGCCTTCAACCAGCATAGCAGTGTTCATGTGCATCCTGTTTCTATCCCTCCTCAATTTCTGGGTGCAGAGGAAGAACTCTGAGGTCAGGGATGACAGCTGCCACTCACCTTGAAGTCCAGGGGCTGGAGCTTGGCTCCATACACCACCTCACTGATGTCCTGATAGGTCTCGTTGAAGATAAGGGATTTGTCTCCAAAAAGGCGGTTGGCAGATACCAACTCGGAGGATTTGTTGGCTTTTCGATACAGTCGACAGTTCAGTTTGGCAAAGAAAAAGTGGACCTGGTCAGATGTTTTCTCAGAGATGGTATCAAACTTAAAAACCTGTAGAAGCCAAAAGAAAACCGTGGTGGTTCTGGTAGGGTGGCCTGGCTAACATGGGTAGAGAGCGCGCCGGCCAGCCACTGACCAAGAGACACCTTGGTTATGAGTACCTTCAAGCCCAGGGCCTGGCGCAGCATAAATGCTCAGCTCATGTTTTCTAAATGCATAAATAGATAAAAGAAGGGAAAAAAGGGTAGGAAGGAGAAAGGGAAAGAGAAACACAGAGACACTGGGATATCACCTACAGTCTTTGAAGGGCTCTAGACCTGTACATAAACGTTTCCTTGGCTGCCCCAGTAAGGAGGCTGGGAAAGAAGGCTTTGGACTGTACCTCCATCAGCTGCTTGAGGGTGTTGTCACAAGCACCCAGCTTGGTCATAGCAAAAGCTGTGGAGATACTCAGGGGTGACAGGAAAATGTTGTCGTCGTCATTCTTGGAGTCGGCCAGGTGCTGATAGAAAGCAGTGGCGAATCGGGAATTGGCCTTGGACAGTTCCCAGACCCGCCGGTTGGTGGCCTCAGGGACCTTCTGCTCGGAGCCCTCCTCCTCGGTCACCTTCTTCTCTGGGGAACGGTAAATGCACACGGGATTCACAGGGATGTCCCGAGGTTTGGCGGTGCAGATGTCCTCCACAGGGCTCCCGTGACAGGTCACACAGCCCCAAAGGCCAATGAGCAGCAGGGAGAGAAGACATGTCCTCCTATAAGGGACAGAAAGCTGAGTTAAGCTAGGCTGGGAGCTTCCTACCCCACTGCCCATCACAGACTTGCCCTTGTAAAGCACAGAATTCCAGCCCACCTGGTGTGGCCAGGGGGAGGGCCAAAACTCTTTCAGAGCACTAGGGCCCAGTCCTGGACTCTTTGCAAGTGGGTAATTATATTTGCCTGGACATAATCATGTTGAAATTGGAATCAACTATTGCTTCATGGTTATCAGAAGTATTGTGTGCACAGGCCATGTGCTGGGAGAAATAAGGAAGGTCAAGCTTCCAGTTGGTGAGATGGGACATACGCACACGGAAAACAGGCAGGGACCTTTCGTGCCCAGTGAAGACTTAGGAGAGGAAGAGGATGCATTTAGAGAAGCTGCTTAGAATGGAATTGAACCTCGATGTTAAAGGGTGGGAAGGATTTTGACTGATGGAGCAGAGATGTCAGTAATACACAGGGGTGAGAAGGAATGAATGGGGCACAGCACCACCTACGGGCTCGAGTCTCTAGACTGAGCGTAACGCTTCCACTGAGCCCCACACAGCTGTGTGCTGAACAATCCCCCGAGTGCCCTGCAGATCCCTGAGACACAGCAGCCTGCGCTGGTCTTACTCACACACACACCCACTTCTCCTTCTACCACCTCCAATTCAGCAAATGGGTCCCTCATGCACACTGTCATCTAATCCAGAAACAGGAGAGTTACCCTGGGGGTCCCCCTCTCACCTTCTCCGTTTAGTCAGACCCTAGATTCGGTTAATTCTGTCTCCTGGCTCTCTCACTGCCTTAGCTCAGGCCCTGTTCAGTTTCTGTTGGCTGGAAATTTCAATAGCTTCCAACATGAGTTCCCTAAAGGTAAATGAACCTAAGCTCACATTTAAAAAAATAAGATCATGTGATCGGCAAATTAGAATAATTGTGGTACCCAGTTAAGCAAACCAAGAGAGAAACTCTCTTATAATATTTTTGTAGATAAGACAGAGTGGGCAGGGGCTCCCTCAGGCTGACTTGCGGTCCCTGGGGCTGGAGAAGGGAGTCTGTCTGTGGCCCTGTCTCTCAGGAAAGACAGACACAGAGTACGAAGGACTCGCTGAGGAGGTCGGCTGGGCCGGTGTGGGGACGGAAGCTGGGGACGGCTGAGGGGTTCTCGGCGATCTGAGGCCCACGCTGCATCCCTTTCAAGAACAGAGGCACATCCGGGAGAGAAGCGGAGGCTCTGGTGTGGGGAGTGGATATGGAAGGCAGGGTGAGGAAGCAGAGGGGAAACCTTGCTGTCATCTCCCCATCTTGCTTGTCTTCCCTTTCCACTTTCTTCCTCAGCTACATTTGGAAATAGAAGTGGAGGCCGAGGGAATGGAGAGCTCTCTAAGCACAAAGGAAAACCAAGATGGTTAAGCCACAGCCCGCGTCGAGCCTCCTAGAACAACCCAGATCAAGGGGGAGTGTGGTGGTGTCAAGGGAGGAAGGAATCTCCTGAGGAAAGGGAACAGAGCTGCCGTCCCGAGTCAAAGGTCGCTGAGATCTTGGAGGGGAGCAGTCGAGAGGAAGGAGGAGCAGAAGTGGAGTCAGGAGGGCCTCAAAGGTTACCCTTGTGCCCTGCCGGCAGGCCTGGCAATGCCCCGGAGCGGCCCTGGTTGTCGTGGGGGCTGGTGCAGCGTCCTCACAGGAGGGAGGATGACATTCTCTGTTTCTTGGGCTGAGGAAAAGCCTAGGTGTGGCTTAGGAAAAGCGTCAGCCTGAGAGGAGAGCAGGGTGGGTGGGAGGGCACCGGGAATGACGTCTCCCAAACAAGTCTTTGTGACTACCAGGGAGACGCCTGGTGTTCTGGAAGGTTTCGAGGTCATGCTCAGAGTCCTTCAGAGGTCAGAACCCCCAGGAGGGCACGTGAAGGGGGAGCTGGCCCCTCTTACCTTTTTGCAGCAGCTACAGTTCCCATCCTGTTGGAAAACATGGTCGCTAGTCTTCCACAGGCTGGGTGAGTGGAGATAGTGTGGTCTGAGGCAATCCCTCTGAAAACTGCTTCTTTCCTCCAAATCTGACTGAGGTTCCTGCGGCCAAGGTGGGGGAGGGAGCTGGTGAGGAGGGAGGATGAGGTCAAAGGCTGATGACCAGCTCCCAGGGTTAAGCAAAGGGTAGAGCCCACTGTTGTTTAATTAGTAAAGAGGTTTTAAAGTTCAGTCAGGTCCAGGGAAAGCAAGGACACCTCCCTTCCCCATCCTCCCTCACTGGCTTCTTCATCTTTATAGAAAAGGAGGGGGAGACCATGTTCACAAATTCAAACTTGGTCAGAAAGTGGCTTGGCGAGAACTTTGCAGGATTTTTTTTTTTCCTGGATAACCAAACCAGGAGGGAGAAAACAGGTGAATACAACTAGCCAGGGTGACTGTCCAGACACATCTAGCCTTCTTTCTGCTCACTGCAATGTCCTCTCTCTCAGCTTTCTTTAGGGAAAGAGCCCGTGTTATCTAGACAGAGTGGAGAGAAGAATATTCCAAAATGAGATGCTACCTTCATGCCTCTGAGCGCTGACATGTCTGTGACCCAGAGCAGGACACACACTGGGTTGCACCTGTGGTCCACAGATGGCACCATTCCCTGCTCAGTCCTGCATGGTGGGTGGAGAGCATGGGACCAGGGGCCTTGGGGTGCTTGTCAAGGATATTTCTAAGGTGGATGAGCTGGTCCGGAGATGCTTGGTGAAATTCTGCTGGGGAATCAGGAGATGGAGTGTGGGGCAGGTGAAAAAACTACGTGCAACTGCTGAGAGTTCTTTAAAAGCAAACGCACTGAATTTTATTTCTTGGTGTGTATTGCTATTTTTACTTCTTTTTGGTATTGGGGAGATAAAATGAATTCGAACTAATGGAGCTAAAGGGCAGATTTATTTATATTTTCCTCTTTCTAAACAGCCAAACGCAGTGTCAGAAGGCCTGCTGCAGCAGTATACACTGGGGGAGTACGCTGCCTTCCGCCTGATTGGAGACTCCTGGAGCTGGGGCAGTCACAGGAATTCTAGAGTTCTTTAACTGTTCTAGTTTAAGGGGACTCCAGTCAGGGGAGACACACAGAAATCACATAAAGAATCAATATATTTAAAATGTGTATATAAATAGCATGTCAGTCAGGTGTTAATGTTGAAATTCCATCAGGGAGAGGGGATAAAAAGTGATGGGGGAGGTGGAGAAGTTACCGTTTTGGAAAGAGTGACAGGAAAGGTCTCCTTAATAAACTGACATTAAGGGACCAGAATGAAAGGAAGGAGCGAGCCAATAAAAATCTTAGGAAAGAACTGTCCACATGGAAGAAATGGACAGAGACTCTGAGACAGGAACAAGCTATTTGGGTTTGTAGGAGTCGTTAGACTTGTGACTTGCAAAGAAGGTCCTTGGAGGAGGGCAGGTGAGGGGGACCCTGCATAAGCGGTGCCAGTGGTCTGGTGAACATGTGCAGGAAAAAAGATAAGGGTGCAGACCACCTGCATTGGTAGTTAAGGACAATACATCAGGGGTTGGGTTTAATTTTTCCACTCATTTGTTGAGCCATACAATCATTTAATTAACAGACAGTGAATTAATGCCTGTATGTACCAGGCATGGAGCTGAATCTAGGGACAGAAAGATGACTTCACCCTCCATGCCCCATGCTTCATAGCAGAACCTAGATATGAAGATAAAAGTCCCAATCAATGCCAGTGGTCATATGACTAAAGTATGCACAGGGGGAGGGCACATAGGAGAGTCTGGGCAATGGAGCTGGGGCAGGAGTGGGGAAAAAGATCAGGAGGTGACAATGTTATAATAACTTTGCAAGACTGACTTAAAAAAATTTTTTTGAAATAATTTTAGATTAATAGAAAAGTGCAAAAACAGTAAAAAATATAAACCCTTCACCTAGTCTCCAAAAGTTAACTTTGTTAAAATGTTAACATTTTACTGCACTTCCTTTTCATTTTCTTTTTCTCTGATATATATGTGTGTGTGTATAATACATATATAATAATACATACTATTTTTCTGTATTGTTTAGAAGTTGCAAATATAATGTCTGTTTATTCCTAAATACTATGAATTTCCTAAAAACAAAGATAACTCCTTACAAGACCACAAGTACAGTGATCAATGTCAGGAAATTAATATTGATGCAGTACAAATCTATAAACCTTTTTCTAAGTTTACCAATTGTTGCACTAATGTTCCTTATAGCAGTGGTTCTCAAACTTCTGGCCCCAAGATCCGTTTAGAACTTGCTAAATAACATATAAATATTATTATTAAAACAGTTACATATTAAAATAGTTTGGACTTTACCCATACACTGAAAGGTATTGGGAATGCCCTGGACCACAACTTAGGAAACACTGATTTAGTGCCAAGTAAAAAAAGCCTCTGTGTTTCCCTTCTCCTGGTCTAGGATGACACACTGCATGTAGTTGTCATATGTCTCTTTATTTAGTGCCTTCTAGTTTGGAACAGTTGCTATCTTTTCTTTGTCTTTCACGACTTCGGCATTTTTTGGATTGAATCTAGACTAAAAAGTCAATTTATGTATGTCTGAGGTTTACTTAGGATTACATAGAAGTTGGACTTTCTTTCAGCAGGAATACTACAGAGGTAATATTGTGTCCTTCTCTGGACATCGTATCAGGATGTCAATTTGACCCATTACAGGTGATAATAACTTTGATAATGTCTGCCAAGTTTCTTTCTCTGCTGTCAAATTATAATTTTTCCCTTTTTATTAGTTATCTTACGGGAAGATACTTCAAGAGTATGTGAATATATTGTTTTTCATCAAACTTTCACCTGCTAATTTCAGCATCCCTAAACGATTCTTTGCAAGACTTTAAAGCACTGTACTTTCCCTGTTATGTTTCCGCTGCACTTTCCCATCTGATTTCCTAAAAAAGGATTATCACTAAAAGCTCTTAGTACTAAAGAGATGAACTAAGTTAGATGGTGCACTCTCTTGCTAGAGTGTGAGGAAATAGGCCCTTCCACCCATTGCTGCCGAGAGTACTATGTATAACCCTTTGAAGGGAAATTTGGCGATACCAAAATTACAAATGAATTTGCACTGGAATCTCACTTCAGGATATGTATTCTGGATATCTGTACAGGTATCAGTGACATTACCAACTGTAACCCGGTTTGTAATAGCAGAAGATCAGAAATGACTTCCCTCTGTAGGGGGCAAGTTAAGTAAACGGAGGTACATCCCCACTCTGGAAAACTATGCCAAAAAAGAAAAAAAAGGAGATGCTTGCTATGTACTGAAACGGAAGCTTTCCAGGATGATTCGTGGGAAAAGCAAGCTGCAGAGCAGTGTTAATAGCATGTTATTTTTTGTATCACAAAGTAGGGTTGATCTGGGTGAGGGCTGGACAGACAGGAGTGGGAAAAAGACTTGTCAATATGTCGCTGCACCTTCTTCATTTTCTATTTCTGAACATGTCATTGTGTCAGCTATTCAAAAAGGTCTTGACTGTCAGCAACAAGGGTGTCGGTATTGTATTCCAAGAAGCTTGGGGTGAGAGGAATGCCAGGATATGACAAAGAGGAACTAGAGGCGGGTGAGCCTCTGGCTGGTGACAAAGGAGCAAGAAGGAATGAGAGGCCCAATTCAGTGTCTGCAGGTGGCACAGAGGCGTTCAGGCGTTCCTTGCCTGGCCAAATCTTTTCTAACGGCTCTTAGGATATTCCACTATAATTTAACCATTACTTCATATCAGCTTAGGTCAAATTCTTTAAATCTTTGAATATAACAATAATAGGTGTCATTTAGAAACACTTACTATATACAAGGGTCTATGCTAAGTGCTTTACAGGCATTAGATTATATAATTCTCTTGTGAGCTCTACCAGAAAGTTATTAGTACGCCCAGTTTACAGGTGAGAAAACGGCTATCCACAAGGGCTAAGAACTTGCCTAAAATGACAAATCTCATCAGAGCTGAGATTCAAATGCTTGTCTGCCTGTCTCACAGATCTTGTACTATATGATAATTATGAATAGATGTTCATGTCTTCCTTGGTTAAAACTCAGTGTCCAGTTGCTTTCCTGGGGCAGGACCTACCATATGTCACCATCTGGTTCTCCTCCTCTAGAAGGTGGCTATCGTTTGTCCATGATTCCCTCAAGATCCAGGGCCCTACCACCTTTTTCTGTGGATACCCGTATTGTATTATAAAGCATTTGTCTCTGATGCACATTCCAAATGAGACTTTCAGCTGGTGTTGTGGAGTCTTTTTAGTTTCTCAATTCTCATTACACACAGTCCCTTTTGGCTTTCACTGTCTAGGTTTTGATGCCACCAAATCCCTTTCCTCTTGGTTCATCTTAGACTGGTTAGATGAGGAAAAGAAAGAGCTTGTATGCTGGGCAAACTAATCTGGGTATCTCGCTTTACACACACACACACAGTCACCAGTATTCTATAGTGGTTCAGTAACTGTGTATATTTAAATCAAACTCTTCATGAAAACGTCTAACTCTTTCTGGAGGCAGGCTTAAGAAATTTTATCAGGTAAGTTTTTGAAGATTTTCTACTTCTGCATCACACTATTTTTCTTTGTTCTGAGTTGAAACAAGGTTGAAAAGGATCTTGGAGGGCCTCTGCTCTGCTGTATCAGGGAAAGACTTGAGGAGCCGTAGGATGGATAGAATGTAGCATTCCATCATCCTCTTTTTTTAAAAAAAGTACTTCCCTCAAGGTCATTAATAAAATTAAAAAACTCTTTCCATCGCCCTCCCTCTAGTCTCAGGAGTAACTCCTACATGCAGGTAATTCAGGGGGCTCTCACCCTTGCCTCCGAGCCTGGGCTGTTCCAGTCTTTGGATCCAAGAGTTAAGACCTTGGCAGAGGACAAATAGTAGAGCTGAGCTCTTGCTGTGGTTACTCAGTAACTCTTCCACAGAAATTTGGGGCAACATCTAACACAACAAAACAAAACTGTCTCTAACTCTCCTAACTCTCCTGGATTTCTAGTTTACTAGGCGGTTATGACATTTTAATTAAGGTGAAATAAAATTTATCACAATAAATCCTACATTATCATCTGGCAGCTTTCAGGTGAGACTGTCAAAGCATTTCATGGGAATTTGTCCAAATTCTCACAATGGAAAGAAGTTCAGTTTTGGTTTCAGGGAAACCATATCACAACAAATATTTATTGAACATGGGCAGTACACATGCCACTGGGTCTTGAATGTACTAAGTACTCAGTAAATATTTGTGTTTCAAGAAATCCAGGCTCAGAGTGGTTTTGCTGACTTATGAATAGTAAAACAGTTTAAATTATCTCCTAAATGGAAAGTTAAGATTAAGTAAAAATGCTTACTTATCCAGAGGAACTGACATCTTGCATGAACAGAAACATTGGCAAGGATATTCTTGGGAGGCTCAGTAAGAGAGCTGCATGGAGCCAAGTCATTGCTTCCACATTAGTTTAGGAAGTTGTAGGTGGTGAGAGAGAACTAGAGAAGACAGGGCAGAGGCAGAGGTAGTGGGAGAAAGTTCTCTGAAGAGAAAGGGGGTGGGTTGGACAGATCCAGAAGCAACAGGAAGAAACAGTAAAGCTAAAGCCAAGGGTGTGTGTTTTCATAAGCAGAGGCCAATTATGTGACAGGCAGAAAGGGATGCTGTAGCACATTTGAGAAAGTCCATTTGAGGGCTGAGGTGGAAATGAGGGTCTAGGAGTGAATGTAGTTTAGCAGCTTTTATCCCATCAGGACTCAGACTGGTTTCAGGCCCTTCCTAAAGGCGGGTACTGAAGACCCACAGAGGCTGCTGCCTGGGCACAGGCTGTTACAACCTTGAATGGAAACCTTCAGGAGTCACATCTCGGGGGCTGCAGGAGTTCAGGCAACTAGGAGATGGTACTGGAGGCAAAACCCTAGAGATGCTTGCAGAGGAATGGACCAGCCCCTTCTGGAGAGGCAGCCTGAGCCATGGCCTAGGTGCAGTTCAGGTGCCCTAGCTTGCTTGTAAGGATAACAAAAGACTCAGTTGGTTAGATGATGATGAAGGAAAGCAGGGAGACTGGAGAAAATTAGAGAGCACCTTTCGGATGTTAATAACCTGAATGTCTTTAGATTTGGGAGGATAGAAAGGCGAAGATAAACTGAGAAGGCTGTAGGTTTTCCTTGAACCTGAGTATTTTCAAGGGCTTTGATGCTGCAAAGGTACTATTTCCCCCCCCATAACCTGATACCATAGGAACAGACCTAGTGTTTGTCAATGGAATCAGTGCTTGGTCAGGCAGCTGACTGGTGGCACCCCTGGGGTTTAGTAACACCAAACACGCTGGTGCCATCTGTCCTCAAGTTATGGTTCAATTACACTGTCTCAGAAACCCCTCCTGCTCTTCATGCCATTGTCCTAGTCTTGGCCCTCGTTATTTCTTCTAAGTCTACTGCAACAGATTCACAACAAGGCTCTCCACTCAGGCCCAACTTCACTTCAGATCACTATGATCACATCTCTATCTGGCTTATAACTGGTAAAGGATGAAACTCACAACGCGTTTCAAGACCTGGCCTCAATCAAACGTTTTTAGCCACCCACAGCTCCTCCGAGTACAAGCACAAGGCTACATGCTTTCACGACTATGTGCGCTCCGGGGCTTGGAGTCTCTGTTCCCACCTTGCTTACCACATAAACCCTTCTCCACCTTTCAGGATCGACTCTGCAGATGCAAAAACTTTCCTGAATCACCTTGCTTCGCTTGGCTCTACACATTTTCCTTTAAGCAACCCAGGGAGTGCTATTTATATTTTACATCTCACTCATTTCCTAAGTCTGATTGGCACAAACTGGATCTTTTTGCATCCAAAATTGTCTATCACACAGAGCCTTACTACTCAAGTCTGGGCTTTGGATAAACGGTGCCGGCCTCACCTGGGAGCATGTCAGATCATCTCAGGCCCCACTCCAGACCTGTGGAAACAGTCTAACTGCACTGGAACAAGAGCACCAGGTGAAATGTATGCACATTAAATTTGAAAAGCACTGACATGGAAGCTATCCATAAATATGAATAAAAAGCACAAATGCGATCACGATCCCTCAACCCCCTTACAACCCTTCCTTCCCTTACGTCCAGAATAAAATCCAAACATAGTCTCAGGCCACTGTCATCTGGCTCTGCCTCATCTCAAGCCACTATCTCACTCCCTTTAGCCTCACCAACCTTCTTCCAGTTCCCATAACATGGGGGTTTTGGAGCAGATTTCACACAACCTGTTTTCTCTGACCAGGCGTATCAGGTCTCCAGCACCCCCCCCTCGATCCTCCAAGTCTTACCTTCAAAGCAAATTCTTCAGGAAAGCCTTTGCTGCACAGCCACGGAGGTTCGGGCCTCTGTGTAGAGTCTCACAGCTCCCTTTTGACGACAACGATGGCTGAAGAGTTCTATAGTAACTCTGCCTACTGTTTTGTAAATGATTGTTATCTTTTTTTTTTTGGCTTTCAAATTGCATCTTAACCTCTTTTTTAAATAATTTATTTTGGTATCATTCTACAATTACATGTGCAATATTATGGTTATTAAACTACCCCCTTCATCAAGTCCCCCCCACCAACCCCATTACAGTCACCGTCCATAAGCGTAGTGAGATGCTATAGAATCACTACTTGTCTTCTCTGAGTTGTACAGCCCTTCACATGCCCCCCCAACATTACATCTGCTAATCGTAAAAGCCCTTTTTCCCTATTACCCCTCCCTTCCCACCCATCTTCCCCAGTCCCGTTCCCTTTGCTAACTATTAGTCCATTCTTAGGTTCTGTGAGTCTGCTGTGTTGTTCCTTCAGTTTTTTTCTTTGTTCTTATACTCCACATATGAGTGAAATCATTTGATACTTGTCTTTTTCGGCTTGGCTTATTTCACTTGAGCATAATACTCTCTAGCTCCATCCATGTTGTTGCAAATGGTAGGATTTGTTTTCTTCTTATGGCTGAATAATATTCTATTGTGTATATGTACCACATCTCCTTTATCCATTTATCTACTGATGGACACTTACGTTGCTTCCATTTCTTGGCTATTGTAAACAGTGCTGCGATAAACATAGGGGTGCATATGTCTTTTTCAAACTGGGCTGCTGCAGTCTTAGGGTAAATTCCTAGGAGTGGAATTCCTGGGTCAAATGGTATTTCTATTTTGAGTTTTTTGAGGAACCTCCATACTGCTTTCCACAATGGTTGAACTAATTTGCATTCCCACCAGAAGTATAGGAGGGTTCCCTTTTCTCCACATCCTCGCCAACATTTGTTGTTGTTTGTGTTTTGGATGGTGACCATTCTCACTGGTGTGAGGTGATATCTCATTGTGGTTTTAATTTGCATTTCTCTGATGATTAGTGATGTGGAGCATCTTTACATGTCCCTGTTGGCCATCTGAATTTCTTCTTTAGAGAGGTGTCTATTCATGTCCTCTGCCCATTTCTTAATTGGATTATTTGCTTTTTGTTTGTTGAGGTGTGTGAGCTCTTCATATATTTTGGATGTAAACCCCTTATAGCATATGTCATTTATGAATATATTCTCCCATACGGTAGGATGTCTTTTTGTTCTACTGATGGTGTCCTTTGCTGTACAGAAGCTTTTCAGCTTGATATGGTCCCACTTGTTCATTTTTGCTTTTGTTTCCCTTGCCCAGGGAGATATGTTCATGAAGAAGTCGCTCAAGTTTATGTCCAAGAGATTTTTGCCTATGTTTTTTTCTAAGTTTTATGGTTTCATGACTTACATTCAGGTCTTTGATCCACCTTGAGTTTACCTTTGTGTATGGGACTAGACAGTAGTCCAGTTTCATTCTCTTGCATGTAGCTGTCCAGTTTTTCCAACACCAGCTGCTGAAGAGGCTGTTATTTCCCCATTGTATATCCAAGGCTCCTTTATCATATATTAATTGACTGTATATGTTGGGGTTAATGTTTGTATTTTCTATTCTGTTCCACTGGTCTGTGGGTCTGGGTTTGGGCCAATACCAAATTGTCTTGATTACTGTGGCTTTGTAGTAGAGCTTGAAGTCAGGGAGCGTAATTCCCCGTTTTATTCCTCCTTCTCAGGATTGCTTTGGCTATTCTGGATCTTTTGTGGTTCCATATGAATTTTAGAATTATTTGTTCCAGTTCATTGAAGAAAGCTGTTGGTAGTTTGATAGGGATTGCGTTGAATCTGTAGATTGCTTTAGGTAGTATAGCCATTTTGACAATATTTATTCTTCCTAGCCAAGAGCATGGGATGCATTTCCATTTGTTAGTGTCCTCTTTAATTTCTCTTAGGAGTGTCTTGTAGTTTTCAGAGTACAGGTCTTTCACTTCCTTCGTTAGGTTTATTCCTAGGTATTTTATTCTTTTTGATGCAATTGTGAATGGAATTGTTTTTTCTGATTTCTCTTTCTGTTAGTTCATCATTAGTGTATAGGAAAGCAACAGATTTCTGTGTGTTAATTTTGTATCCTGCAACTTTGCTGAATTCAGGTATTAGTTCTAGTAGTTTTGGAGTGGAATCTTTAGGGTTTTTTATGTACAGTATCATGTCATCTGCAAATAGTGACAATTTGACTTCTTCTTTACCAATCTGGATGCCTTGTATGTCTTTGTTTTGTCTGATTGCCACGGCTAGGACCTCCAGTACTATGTTGAATAACAGTGGAGAGAGTGGGCATCCCTGTCTTGTTCCCGATCTTAAATGAAAAGCTTTCAGCGTCTCGCCGTTAAGTATGATATTAGCTGTGGGTTTGTCATATATAGCCTTTATGATGTTGAGATTCTTGCCCTCTATACACATTTTGTTGAGAGTTTTAATCATGAATGGATGCTGAATTTTGTCAAATGCTTTTTCAGCATCTATGGAGATGATCATGTGGTTTTTGTTCTTTTTGTTGATGTGGTGGATGATGTTGATGGATTTTCGAATGTTGTACCATCCTTGCATCCCTGGGATGAATCCCACTTGATCATGGTGTATGATCCTCTTGATGTATTTTTGAATTCGGTTTGCTAATATTTTGTTGAGTATTTTTGCATCTATGTTCATCAGGGATATTGGTGTGTAATTTTCTTTTTTGGTGAGGTCTTTGCCCAGTTTGGGTATTAGAGTGATGCTGGCTTCATAGAATGAGTTTGGAAGTATTCCCTCCTCTCTTATTTTTTGAAAAACTTTAAGGAGAATGGGTGTTTTTTCGTCTCTATATGTCTGGTAGAATTCAGAGGTGAATCCATCTGGTCCAGGGGTTTTGTTCTTGCGTAGTTTTTTGATTACCAATTCAATTTCATTGCTGGTGATTGGTCTGTTTAGTTTTTTGTTTCTTGCTTGGTCAGTCTTGGAAGGTTGTATTTTTCTAAGAAGTTTTCCATGTCTTCTATGTTTTCCAGCTTGTTAGCATATAGATTCTCATAATATTCTCTTATAATTCTTTGTATTTCTGTAGGGTCCGTTGTTATTTTTCCTTTCTCATTTCTGATTGTGTTTATGTGTGTAGATTCTCTTTTTCTCTTAATGAGTCTGGCTAGGGGTTTATCTATTTTGTTTATTTTTTCAAAGAACCAGCTCTTGGTTTCACTGTTTTTTTCTATTGTTTTATTCTTCTCAGTTTTATTTATTTCTTCTCTGATCTTTATTATGTCCCTCCTTCTGGTGACTTTGGGCCTCATTTGTTCTTCTTTTTCCAATTTCAGTAATTGTGTCTTTAGACTATTTATTCATTTTGAAATGTTCTTCCTTCTTTAAATAGGCCTTGATTGCAATATACTTTCCTCTTAGAATTGCCTTTGCTGCGTCCCACAGTTGTGGCTTTGTGTTGTTATCATTAGTCTCCATATATTCTTTGATTTCTGTTTTGATTTGGTCATTAACCCATTGATTAGTTAGGAGAATGTTGATAAGTCTCCATGTATTTGTGAGCCTTTTTTATTGCTTTCTAAAATTTATTTCTAGTTTTATACCTTTGTGATCTGAGAAGTTGGTAGAATTTCATTATTTTTTACTTTACTGAGGTTCTTTTTGTGGCCTAGTATGTCGTCTATTCTGGAAAATGTTCCATGTGTACTTGAGAAAAATGTGTATCCTGCTGCTTTTGGGTGCAGAGTTCTGTAGATATCTGTTAGGTCCATCTGTTCTAGTGTGTTGTTCAGTGCCTCTGTGTCTTTACTTATTTTCTGTCTGGCTGATCTGTCCTTTGGAGTGAGTGGTGTGTTGAAGTCTCCTAAAATGAATGCATTGCTATCTATTTCCTCCTTTAATTCTGTTAGTATTTGTTTCACATATGCTGGCGCTCTGTGTTGGGTGCATATATATTTATAATGTTTATATCTTCTTGTTGGACTGACCCCTTTAACATTATGACATGTCCTTCTTTATCTCTTACTACTTTCTTCATTTTGAAGTCTATTTTGTCTGATACAAGTACTGCAACACCTGCCTTTTTCTCTTTGTTGTTTGCATGAAATATCTTTTTCCATCCCTTCACTTTTAGTCTGTGTATATCTTTAGGTTTGAGGTGAGTCTCTTGTAAGCAGCATATACTTTTTTATCCATTCTGTTACTCTGTGTCTTTTGATTGGTGCATTCAGTCCATTTACATTTAGGGTGATTATCGATAGATATGTACTTATTGCCATTGCTGGCTTTAGATTTGTGGTTACGAAAGGTTCAAGGGTTGCTTCTTTACGATCTAACAATCTAACTGAACTTTCTTGTTATGTTATTGTAAACACCATCTGATGTTTATTTCTCTCCCTTCTTATTCTTCCTCTTCCATTCTTTATATACTGTGTTTTATTCTTTGCCTTTAGTTAGTATTTGGATGGTCTGCTTTCTTTGCTATGATTTTATTTTCTCTGGTGACATCTTTTTAGTCTTAGGGGTGCTTCCCTCTAGAGCAGTCCGTTTAAGATATCCTGTAGTGGTGGTTTATGAGAGGCAAACTCTCTCAACTTTCGTTTGTCTGGAAATTTTTTAATCCCTCCGTCATATTTAAATGATAATCGTGCTGGATACAATATTCTTGGTTTGAGGCCCTTCTGTTTCATTACGTTAAATATATCATGCCATTCTCTTCTGGCCTGTAAAGTTTCTGTTGAGAAGTCTGATGATAGTCTGATGGGTTTCCTTTGTAAGTAATCTTTTTTCTCTCTCTAGCTGTCTTTAATACTGTCTTTATCTTTGATCTTTGCCATTTTAATTATTATGTGTCTTGGTGTTGTCTTCCTTCGGTCCGTTGCGTTGGGAGATCTGTGGGCTTCCATGGACTGTGAGACTATTTCCTTCCCCATTGTGGGAACGTTTTCAGCAATTATTTCTTCAAAGACACTTTCTATCCCTTTTTCTCCCTCTTCTTCCTCTGGTACTCCTATAATGCGAATATTTTTCCGTTTGGATTGGTCACACAGTTCTCTTAATATTCTTTCATTCCTTGAGATCCTTTTATCTCTCTCTGCCTCAGCTTCTCTGTATTCCTGTTCTGATTTCTATTCCATTAACAGTCTCTTGCATCTCATCCAATCTGCTGTTAAGCCCATTGATCGCTTGTCTGATTTCTGCATTGTCTTTCCTCACTTCTCTCACTTCCTCCCTCAGCTCTTGCACATTTCTCTGTAGATCCATCAGCATGGTTATGACTTTTGTTCTGAATTCTTTTTCAGGAAGACTGTGCATTTCCATCCCTTCAGGCTCCCTCTCTGGGGTTGTCTGGTTGATCTTAGTCTGGACCATATTCCTCTGTTTTTTCATGGCTATAGAAGTGGTCGCTGGTAGTTGCCACATATGTCAGCTGGGCTCTTTAAGACTTTAAAAAGAAAAAGAGAAAAAAAAAGAGAGAAAGAGAAAAAAGAAAGAAAAGAAAAAAGAAAGAAAAAACAAAAAACAAAACAAAAAAATGCCTACCACGAGTAGGTTCTGTGGGGATGCTGTAGGTGGCGCTGTTGCTCCACTATTCCGCCGCCGTGGCCAATCCGCTCCGCAGGGCCCTTTATAGCTCTGGCCTGCCTCGCGGGGTGCCGTGTCCTCTCAGGTGTAGCTGCACGCTGTGCGCTTTCCTGTGTATTCTGGTCTCTCTTTTAGGAATAGTTGTATTTGCTGTATTTTCATAGATTATATATAGTTTGGGAGGAGATATCTGCCGTCCTGCTCACGCCGCCATCTTCCCGGAAGTCCGATTGTTATCTATTTTTAAACCACCACCGTCAGGGTCCGAAACTGGATTTTAAGCTCCTTGGGTGTAAAGATCGCAATTCCTCTTTGTCATATAGTTATGCATATGGGGAGCACTCACTAAACTTAGTAAATAACTGCAGTGGGTGTTCACTGAGTAGTTTAAGGCCCACTTTTGTTGGGCTAGGTGTCCCAGATAAGGGTGGCAGCCATTAACTAAACCTGCCTCCAGGCTGAAAAGGGATTTACTAATCGGTCATTAACATAGCTGGTTACTGGGACTGAAGGGCTAATGCACACAAAGACCAAACTACTCTGTGTGAATCTCAGTCTAAGGGGTCAGAAAGAACCCTACTGCTTGTATGCAGGGTAGGCCTCTGTTAAGTGGTAAAGAGGGCAGGTCTCGTTTTGAACTTGGTACCCCTATAGATTTTCTAACCATTCAAGATGGTTGCACTAGTTACCATCGTTTAAACCTCTTAAGTTTTTTACTATAGGCCCTTCCCTTGAAGTCAGATATGGTACCAATGGACACCCAATTGCTAAATGTTCACATCACTGGTAATGTCTATAATTTTTTTTTAAAAATATTTAAAGGAAACTCCTGCTGCTGTTATGCATCTTTTAAACATATGAACATTTTCTTATATAACCATTTTGCTGTTACCACAAAAATATTATTCCTTGGTATTACCTAATTCCCAATATTAGTAAAATCAAATTTCCCTAATTATACAAAAAACGTCCTTGTACGTTTGGTTTGCTGGAATCAGGATCCAAGCTAAGTCCATATGTTGCATTTGATTTTTGTTATCTCTTAAACTTCTTTTAATTTAGTCCTCTCCCCTCTTCTCTTCATGACACTGAGTGTTAAGTAAGGCGGACTTTACTGTGGTCTATAAGAGGAAATAAAATTACATTTATCCTCCAACTCTAAGGAATGACTAATGGGTAGGGATTTCAGGACAATTAGAAGTCAGTAAGAAGGGAAAGATAATTGGTATTAGGAAGGCTTCCAGAACAAGTCCATGCTACTTAAGCATAAAGAAGGTTCTGACCTTGAGAAGCCATAAAGCAGGACTTCAGATGCTAGCCGTGGAGTCTCACTGAACACTGATGGCAGGATCTAATGTACAATCACTGTAGAACAAATGAAGGCATGTGGACTGTAGTGTATTTAAGGTTGGACTAACTCCTGTGATCTCCCTACAAGAATGTGTTTGCTTGTGCACATTATCAACTACATTTCTTCAACTACAAAAAAAAAAAATTCCATTAAGAAGGTGTAAGAAAATGATCACAAGGTTAGAATAAGATGGCACAGATTCAATTACAAAAAAGACCACACATTTCTCATTAACTTATCATTTAATATAAATGCTGACAGAAAGCAGATAAAGACCTTGTAGACACTTTCATATATTTACAAAAGCAAAAGGTGAATCACCTCCTCCTATTTGTTAAAATAATCCTTTTATCTGCAACTCATGGGGGCCTTAAACACTAATTAAGAGTAACATGAGGCTGAGTCAGTTTCCAAGGTAATAAAGAAAGGAAATACCATTTTAACAAAAGTAGTATCTCTGATATAAACAACATGAACACAAATAATACAAAATTGAAAAAGATGGCCTTAATCTTCTCAAAGGCCTGTGACAAGCCAGACCCAGAGCTCTGCTGCCCTGAACATTTTCCTACTATTTCTTTTTTTCCACCTGACTTGTTTTGAAGGCTGTTTAAAAACTGGAAATATAAACAGATTAAGTGGAAAACGGTCCATTTCAAACAGGACATTTTTCCCTATACCCAAACTTTCAGGAGATAGTCTTCAAATAAAACCTCAGTTTGCCAGATGTTAAGGAATTATTCACAGCTTGTGAAGTTTCAACTTGTTATTTGTTTGTCTTCATTAATTTTTTTAGCTGGGAACACTTGGAAAAAGTAAAACTTCACTAACATCAGCAATTTATAAATCAAGGTGTCACTTTAAGGATCAATTTTTAAAATTCTTAACAGGTGGGTGGGGGCAGGCAAGAAAGAACAAGTAGGAGAGGCAAGGGAAAAAACAGGAATGCAAGAAAACCTTTTAAAAATGGTATTTTTGTCTAGCACTGATTTTATAAGAACAGGAGATAAGAAATTCTCACTATCCAAAACTAAGTGATTTCATGAAGTCATTTATAACCTGACTCAAATCTCATGGGCTCCTTTATTAACTTATTTTTGTCATGTTAAGGATACCTCTGCAGGGAACGATCACATACAATCAATACGATTGGTAAATTACACAAGCTCTATCCCAAGCAAATATGCATCAATGTTAAAAAGTTATTAAAATAAAATAAAATAAAACAAAATAAAATCCACCCAAAAAGGTGATAATGACCAAAGAATGTCTCGGGAGACTGGTATGAGCCTGAAGACCTAATAGACCGAAGTCAGGAAGAAGAGGGCCAGAGGGGCAAGGGGAAGAGACCACACACAAAGAGGAATCGCACAACTGGAAAATGTTTAAGTGAACGAAGGGTTTTGTTTATTATCTTCATTTTTTCCACTGTTTTTGCTCCAAAGAGTCACAGATTCATCATAAAGGAAGATAATGAGACCTGTGGATCAATGAATGAAATGAAAAAAAAAAAATTTTTTTTTTCCCCCTCCCAAGTTGCTTTCATTCCCAGAAAGTGGTAAGAGGAGGAAGGATGAAATAGATGGGATACTAAAAATGTAGGCCACAATACCCCTGGAAGAAGTAGCTCTCGGGACAGTATTTTAGTTGAACAGAGGATGTAAAAATGATAAACAGAAGCTTAAAAATGCCTTTAAGTGAGAGGAACATTCTACAGGATGGATTAGATACTCCTGTGAGTGTGGCAACCATCAGTGAGAGCCTGAGTGATCACACCACCAAGAGCTGGCTTCAAAAACCAGGCAACCAGGCAACCCATCACCCACCCACTCATTTGTTTCCATGCTTTTCTTGACCCTTTCACACACTAGCAGGGGTGGGGGTGGGGGCCACTTACAGTTCCCAGTTATAAGATGACTCAGAATGTACAAACCTAGACTGGATGCCAAAGACTTGTGAGCTCTGTCAACTGAGGGGTTTAAAAAAAACAATGAGACAAAACAAAAACCAAACAAACCAACCAGAAACAGTGAGACCTCAATACAAGAAAATAAGTTGCTTTATCTAGCAGTATATAATACACTTAACTCCACAGGATTTTATTTTTATAAATACAGACTTCTGGATATAACATAGTCTTGAGGTTTTATTTTAGTTCTCTTTGTTGGGTTGTTGTGCCTTATTTTCTTGTGAAAACAAAGTTTATTACTCTAGGGATGTTTTGCTCAGGAATAAAGATTAGGGGGAATTCAGTGTTTGGCTGAAAATTCAGAGGTTCTGAAAACAAGAATTCCAGTGGTGAGTTAAGTCCCTTTATCACAATAGAATTTCAGAGGGCTCTTTACCCACTTTATCAGTGCAGTATTGAAAATTCACCTATTGGGAACACATTTACTAATAAAAGGTGTTACTTCTTCCTGGTGGTGGCAGTTTCCTCTTCTTTATTAACATTATAGTTAGTATTACTTATTAATTGGAATCTATTATAACTGAAAACATCTTTTCAAGTCTAAGAAATAAAATCTTAAAAACCAAATCTTAAGCGGGTATTTGCTATCGTTAAGGGTACCCCTTTGACAAAAAGCTTTCTTATTCAAAGGGCTCTGAAAAGCTGAATTAAGAATTTAAACAAAATATTAACTGCACCCCACCTACAACTCCCAGTAAGTCTTCTCAGCAGGAAAATTTCATAAAGCTGAGCTGAAGCAACAAATAAATATAAATCAAAGCTGTCTAAACTAGCGAGGCAAGAATACGGGCGCTCAGGTAGTGATGAAGGTAATGGACTGCTTGCTTGCTCAATCCCTAATGTTCAAGTGCCATTTGCTTTAGTTTAGTAGCTCTGATTTTGACATAAAAGGTTAGGCAGATTTTTCACGGAAGAAATCACCTTGCAACATGTTATAACCATGTATCACTAACTAAAAAAATAAGAAAAATAAGCACAACTGGACTATTTTAGGGTAAGAATCTAAGTAAACACTACAGTTAATTTCGCCTAAAAAGTAAATGGGTATTTCCTTTTAATGAAACATAAATCATTACAGGTGTTTTTTTACAGACAGATTTATATATGAAACCTTTACTGTTCTTTAAAATGAGCATTAAGTGGAAAAAAGATGAGTATAGATAAGGCCTCTACCCATGACTATTTGTACATAATAGCAACCAAATACTCTTTAGTAAAAAGAACCTATTTTTCTCCAGATCTGAATATAATATAATCTAACGTACACTGACTACAGTTAATTCTCACCAGTCACATGCTCATGAATTCTTTTACTCAGTCCCATGACTTGACCACAGTGATAACAGACTGTCCTTCAGGCACAAGGGAAAAACCAAAAACACCCAAGATGAAATCATGACAAGATAATCCCCAAAAAGTGGGGGAGGGACTGCTTACATACAGTATTGTGGAAGACATTTACTGATTTAGAGAAACTGATGAGTTTCACTACTTTTACATTTTATAAGGCCAGCTGTTAATAGTTAACTTTTAGACAAATCTACTTAACACAGTACAAATCAACTCACAATACTAAAAGATTTCACAATCAAAATGGCTACCATATTCCCCTAAACCCAAACAGAGTAAAGCACAAGTCTTTGGCTCTCCTTTGAAGAAAACAGCAGGTTACCATTCTTAAATCAGACCTTTGTTTGCCTACCAGTAGGGCAAATACCACATTTGTGCATCACTGAGTAATAACACCATTAGAAAAGGCAACTTCACAGAAGTTATTGGCTAAGCGAATTCATTTGAATGCTCTGTTTTGAGGCAGCAAACTGTCACTGTTGCAGATTAGGGAGGGCAGTGGGGAAGTCAAAGGGAATTTGCAAGATAGAAAAGGGCCAGGAAAAAAAAACTTCGCACTTCAACCCTGAAGACCTATGGAAAGTCTGGAGTTACATATTCAAGGTAGCAAATCCTGTCTTTTATGCAAAAGAATAAATACATGGGAAAGACTAGGAGAAGGGAAGGGAAACAATATGGGAGAAGGGAATCAGCCACATTACTGCTTTTATCTAATTTTTATATGTTCTAGTAGATGAATATAACGCATTAGAAGCAGCGTCTTATAATTTGAATAATATTGCTAGTAATTTATGCTGTAACTAAATTTTCTTTTGATTAGAGAAGTAATAAGGAATGAATCTTTGGTCACTTCAGCCTGTGTAAATTACCCAAGACAGGGCAGCTATTGGACTTATCTTGTGACAGTGTCCATTAGGCAAAGCAAATGAACTGCATGTATGTCAGGAAATTGCATCTAGATTATCTGATTCTCAGTTCTCCTACCCTTTTCCAGAGACCTCTTGAAAAAAGAATCAGGCAAAGTACTTTTGTGTTCCTAGCTATAATAAAATCCTGGTGTTATCTAAGCAAGAGTAGACACGATGCTTATGACTCCTACCTTAACCCTCTCAGAATTGTTCATGCTCATCAGAGATGTATGGGTCTTGCTTCTGAATTCCATGAAAAGCAAACAGAGTCATATTCAGAGGAAATTAATATTTCAATAAGTAGAAAGCATAAAAACTGTATTTCCTACCTAACTGATTTCATCTCTTAACTGTCTCTAAAGGAGTAAATTTGAAAAGCCAGAACAATCAAAGCCTTTCACAGATTTTGACAAAAAATCAGCTGAAGAGTCAATCGGTTTTGCCCAAACAGGCCATTTACCTTTACAGGCTCACATATCACTATATATATCATAGAGAAAATGAAAAAACGAAACAAAATACCCCCAATCTTTGGAGGTTCAACTGAATTCCTAAAACTGCTTGTAAGCACTAGGAAAGTTCTAAGAATATCTATGAGGTAAGGCAGAGTGACCAATTTAAAATAGGTAAGTTATAGGCACAGTGGGACAATATATCATTCTTCTACCCTTCTATCCAACCAGATTTTCTCTAGAGTATGGGGCCTTTGAGAGGTACAGCTAGGATTAAGGCAACAATTTAAGAGGTTTTTCCCCCTGAAAATGAAAATACCTTAAGGAGTGGAAGACACTATTTTAACTCAATTCAAAACAGTGGCTTTCTGGTTTTATTCAGAGTAGAAATACTATGTAAGTTAATTCCTGTTCCTGCCTAGTTTATAAAATAAAATGGTGAAAGTAAGAATGAGCATATTTGAAGGAAATAAGAACAAGAATAATGTAAGTTGAATTAGTAGAGGTTTCAACAAATAACCAAAATGTAACTTTACTTTTATTGTGAACTTCAACAAAATCAATACCCATAAAATTCCCTTCCAATACCAGAATCATTCTGAGTTTCAAACTGAACCAACTGCTTCTAAATTTTAGGAATTATCTAATATGTCCAAAAAGAGAAAAGCTGCCCAAAATCTGCCTACAGAAGGTTGGAGGCCAAGAATGTTGCCTTTTATGGTTATAGAAATGAAAAATCTTGGGACTCTTGTCACACATACAAAAGGGCCTTTCCTTCTCCCAAAAACACAAGCACTAAAACAGTAAATATAAGAGGGTTTTAAGCAAAAGAACAAAACAAAAAGCAAAAAAGCAAGTGCACTAAAAAGACCCACAAAAAAAACCAGGAAATTATATTGACTGAAAAAAGGCTGCCTCTTCATTCAGTGCTTCCACCTCCCAATCAGTCATTTATTGCAACAGCTGCGCTCATGCGAAAAAATCCTTAAAACATACCCAATATATATAGAGATATAGCTATGTATATCTGTATATATATAATATATATATAAATTTTTATTTAAATAAAAAAGAAAGCTCGAATCCCAAGCCAATATGTGTATATCAAATCCTTGACCAGCCAGGTCTGTAGGGCATAATCAAATTCAATGTGAAATAGTATATAAACACGGTGCCTTGACCGGGCAAATTAAATAATCGCTACTCAAAAGAGTGTTCTGTTTGGACTTTCCTACTGGTAGGCAATGGCAGGACTGTAATCCCTCCCCCCACCCCCCAACTGTTTCCGTTAACAGTATGATGGACACAGAGCTTAGACTGAGGTTGTTATGACCTCAGCAGGAGTTAAGGTTTAAGAAAATAAGAAACAAGAAAAATACAAACTTGCTTTTACCCAACCAAAGCAATGCAGTAACTTATTACATAACCAGTGCTTTCTGTTTAAGGAGTATAACCCAGAAAGGGAAATTTTTAGAAATCAGACAGAGGAACAGGGAGGGTGACTATATCAAATAATCCCCACTAAGCCTGTTTTATAGGGTCATAGTTCAGTATAGACACGTGGCATTAGAATATGTGCAGCAGATCCAATTAATAAAAATTCTTATTCTTTTCACATTTTCATGAAGAACCTTTCATATTGTAAAGCCAAGTCTGTGAAAATTGACTTCTAGATACTACCTACTTGTGCTTAATGATTCTGAACAGCAACAATTGGTCAATTCATATACTATCCTTAAGATCCAGGCAGTTCATATTTGTCAAATCTCTTCGAAAGCTAAGGGCTCCAGCATATAGGGATCTTATCTTATACTTTTGGGTTTTGAGAGTAAAACAGAAGCATCCACTGAAATAATATGGCTCCGTTCTTATTGCAGTGCTGCAGTTCTAAAACATGGTTAACTGTCCTGGTTTTTGAACATTCTATAATTTTAACAAAAGTTCAATTTGGAGACACACAGCTCCAAATCTCCAATCATCAGCTCAATACAGGTAACACACCAACCATGTATTTTCAGTGCTGAATTCTCAAGCTCCATTTAAATCTAATCAAGCAATTTAAAATATCAACTCAGCTTTCTGATTACATTAAGAGAATGAAAAGGATCTATAATATAAAAATGAGGACTTCAAAGAGACTCTTGTAATTATATCTCTGAAAAGTTGAAATAAAGACAAAAGCAAGAAATAAAACCCTCCTGAACAAAAAATAAAGAAGTTTTAATGCCATAGGAAAAACATACCCACACACAAAGCCAGTGACTGAGAAAGGGAAATGAAATTACAGCTCCCAAATAGCCTTAGAGGTGGGTTTGCTGCACATTTTCTAATAATTCATCTACTGTTGCCATTTGTTTCCCCAGCACCATACAATTCACAGAAAGGCCAATGATTCTTGTCTGTTTTAATTTATAGGATTGAGAGTTGGAAGGATTTAGGGCAAGGAATTATACACTGGGTATGTAATAATACCAAAATACAAGAGAAACCTACTTCATTAAGATCATACAATTAATCAAACAGAGTGTATATATAATATCTTCTTTTTTTTTAAAGCCCTGGATCCAAGGCGTCCAAAGTTATTAAAATAAAGTTCATTCACAGAACAAAAACAAATTTAATCTGAATTGCTTGCAGATACTGCTAATTTTCTTTTTCTTTTTCTTTTTTTTTTAAATTAAAAAATGCATTAATGTGAACTATGTGCAGGGTTTGTATTTAGTAGTGGTGTTTGTGCACATTGCCTCCGGAGCTTTTCTGGATTTCTCTGATCACTCTCAGAGAAAAGTTTATAAGTTATCTGTTTTCCTACCCCTATGCCCCACAAACTGATCAGGAGCAGAAGATAAAAGTAGGACTCCTCATATTCTAAGGAGCAGAACTGGGTATAACTCCTGATCTCTGGGAGTCATTGTTGTCCCCTCCTCCTTCAGGGTCCTCTGATAGGTTCAAAGAGCTGGTCTTGTTGGACAGGAGGCTGATACTCTCTTGTGTCAAGGTTGATCCATTTGGTACATCACTGTTAATGTTAAAAAAACAAAGTTGGAATTTCAAAAAGGAGAGAGAGAAAAATGATTAGCAGAATAAAATCAACAGGGCTTTTCTTTAGCAGCATGGAAAAATATCCGAATGGCTTTCAAACTTTAATTCACAGCTCTATATACATGCTTCAGCACAGGCGTTGGCTAACTAAGGCTAGCCAGTTGCCTGTTTTGGTAAATAAAGCTTTAATGAAACACAGCCTGCCTATTTGTTTACATACTGTCTATGGCTGCTTTCACACTACAATGTCAGAATTAAGAATTTTGACAGAGATTGTAAGATGCATGATTTTAAATATTTACTGTCTAGCCTTTGAGAAAAAGTGCTGGCCCCGGCTTTAGCAGATTTACACTTCTAAGAAATATTTTTCAACCCAGGATAACATATGAATTTCAGTAGCCAAAACCTAAGCCTGAAATCAACAGGGCATTACAAACTGTTGTTATGTATTATCAGGAGTGCAACTCAGGGCCATATGTCAAAAGCCTCAAAATACCCTAAGGAAATGATCAAGATGTGTAATCAGAATCAACTACAATATTTATCGATGAGTTGTTAACAGCTGACATTCATCTTTCCATGCCTACAGAAAAATATTGGGTGATATGGGATAGACCAAATTAAAATCCAGGGAGATGGGGTGGTGGGTGGGTGAGCTTGGAAACAGGCTAAATGCCCAACACACTTTAAAAAGACTAGAAAGGTATACATGAAAATGTTGACATTGGTTTTAAATACAGTAAAAAACAAGGGGAAGAAGGAATTGCAATTAGAAAATTTTATTTGTTAGGTATTAAAAGGTAATTCAACCTTGGACTTGTTCTAAAATAAGTTTTGCAACTCCTAAATTTATGCAAAAATTCTTTTCTCAATGTATACAGAATAATATTTTAAAAACCAAATCATATTTATGAAGGTACCTATGTTGTGACTGGATAATATAAGACCATGAAAATAGGCCTTTCTTTACCTGAATGTCAATGTAAGGTCCTCAGTTGGAACCTTATTTTGTGGTTCTGGTTGTCCATTTTCTGCTTGCTTACTTGGATTTAATTTGCTTTTCATGTCCAAAGAACACTGATTCTCCTTTGAAAGAGAAGGAAATAAATTCAATTATCTTCTATGTAACAAAGAGACTAAATACAGATAATACAAACCGATGATCCAGAATCATAATTACTCTTATAAAATGACCAAGAAACAGGCAGACTAAAAGAGGGACATACACAAAAACATAATAGAAAGTGTAACCCACTTGCTCACTATCAAAGCTAGACAGCAAGTGGGAGAATATTTCAAGTTAACATGGAAAAATCTCAAAAAAATTGATGATTTAAAAAAAACAAGCCAAAATAAGTACTATATATATTTTCTAAGTATCTATACTTACTCAAAGCAGAAAAACTAAATACCTCATTTATATGCTTAGAAAGAATGTGAAAACATTAACTAAAAGCCAATTATCGTGCAACCTGGGCCAAATAGTTCAAGCTATGATTCAAGACGTACTGACATAAATGTTCACAAGCTGTGAAGCCAACCCTAAGTGTTTCCATGGACACAGTTCCACAATAAAGAATGTGTAGTTTGCACCTCACTCATAACAAAAAGTTGTCAATAACTTAAGGGCTATGAAAACTAGATTGTTATTTGGTAACACATTGTTAAATGACATGATAGCATTGTAAAATCATAACATCATTCTCTCTGCTTCTCTCCTCAGTATGTTTAACAGGAATTTAATATTAAGTACCTTGTTTTCCCTAAATCTTTTGTAATGCAGACTCCAAAGAACACACTCAAAACAAAAGGGAACGGGGAGAAGAATGAGGAATAGGGAGGCAGCCCATTTCCATGAGACTTAGTCTAAGTCTCACCACTCACTGCAGTGCCTTGGGATGATGGTGCTACAGCTCTAGATGATTCTAGAACTCTGGAGCCATGAGTTCTGTGACAACTACCACAGAAGATCTCCTTTTACCCTCCCTCTCTTTTCTCACTTAACACTCACCATACTCAGTTCCCGGGTTCTCTTCCCGATTTCCCTTTCCACCTGGTGTAGTTCCAAGCTCAACTGCTCACTGGAGATCATTCCAGGCCATTTTGGAGGTGGTGGTGTGGGCTGTGACTGGCCTGCCAGTGCGTTCGCCTCCCTCTGCAACACCAGCCTGTTACTAACAGCCTAGTGCATAAAGCCAAGCACATATACAACTCAACACTTCTCACCATTCGTAGTGTGGCCAGGCCCGACTCCAGACCACAGCCTTAAGGAGCTCACCACTCAGGTATTTATTTGCAATAAAAATGTTGCAACTATAAGGCACTGTCTCTTTCTTTGAGCACCATTAAAAAAAAAAAGAAAATAGGAGATTTAAACTTATCAAATAGCAATTTAATCTTAGCCTAAGCTGCTTTTTCAATTTTCTTATTTGAAGGTCATTTACAAATGTGCATCTCTCCACTTCTTTTTTTAATTGGACTTTTCTCTTAAGTAAATCCTGTATTTTATTTCAGTGAAACCTCAGGAATAGCAAGGACTTTTAACCATAGTGAATTAAGTATGTGGTAGGCTTCCAAATGATGCTGACATTGTTTTGGAACAGAAAATAGGTCTAGAAATTTCAACTAAGACAAAAAGCCATGAATTAGCAAGATAATAATGCCCTTATGGAGTTAAAGGTCTTAATCTTTAAAAAGGTCTGAACTAAAAGATGAACACAAACATAATGTTCTTTTTTTTTTTAAACAATAGGCATCGGCAAGAAGTTTTGGACCAATGTAGATAAAGCAATGGCAAAAGGAGACAAAATATGAATATTCTATAGGTTTTTTTATTTCTAAACCCATTGCTTACATAAAAGTACAAGCCAGACACGTTCCAAAAACAATCTCCTATTGGTCTTCCGAATAAGAAAATCTTAGACAGAATTAGAAATTTATTTCCAAAGCAGTGCCTTACTTATTACAAATAGTTAAAAGCCTAGGTCGAAAGATACTGATGTTCTAATTGTATATTTTTCCTCCAGAAGGGAGCAATCAATTTATCACCAGAATGTCTTTAGTTTTCCATATTGAGAGAATATGTTCTAATGTGAAGGATAATTTAAACAAAATCTAGTCTTCCTTATGTGGTCCTTAAAGGATTTTAAAAATTGTCCGTTTTCTGATATCTTGTTTCTTGTAAATGTCAGGCAGTATGGTGGAAAGGACACTGAATTTGGAGTATGAATACTTGTATTCATGTTTCAATATCTGTGAAACTCATATCCTTCCAACAAAACTTCCTGTCAGGTATATTGTAAGGGTCAAATAATATATGTGACGGTAACTTATAAACTGAAAGAACTACGCTGATGAAAGGTGCTATTATTATATAGAACCTATTTTTTTTAAAGTAACAAACTCTGAGCTCTTACTTGTCAAAGGTTCATAAATAAATGTTGAGGATTAAAGGGAGTACCTTTTTTAATTAAAAAAATATGAGAAAATAAAAACAAAACCTTAAGCTAAATACATTTGTTGGTTAAAAAAAAACTGCATATGTATATATATCTTCTATTCTCAGATAATGGAAATTCTGTTACCTTCTCTCCCAGAACTGAACTTAAGTACCTAACTTCTTTCAGAATGAACACCTATACTAACTCTTAAGAAATGCACCTTAAAATTTTGTGTTCAAAGTACCTCCAAAGTTCCTCCTTTCAAAATCTCTTTGAGAACCCTTCAAAAACTGGAATGAAAAAACATCTACATGCTGGTACCTCTAGTCCACGTAGCTGGGTCTGTTGGCTAATTTGATGGTTTAGTTGCTGCAATTCTAGACGTAGCTGTTCCCTCTCAGCAGACGGGAGGGGTTTTCCATGACTGGCCACTTCTGACATGGATATTCTTTCCCTTTGGTAGGAAAGAAAATTGTGGAATAAATTTAAATTATTATTTAAAAACAATTATTGACCAGAAAAACAAAATAAGAAAAGTTGATTAATTTTAAAGGTTTGTAAAAGTAAAAAGTATGACTCATACCTCTCACTGAAGTGTCCCTGAGAAGCTATGTTTTGATGAGGTGAATATGGAGAACCTCCCCAGCCACCATGGGTTCCATATGGACCATAATCTGTAAGAGAATAATTTACTGGGGTATGATACAATTCATATGCCTGACTCTTCTTTTAAGGTAGCTGTAATCTAAAAGGCATAGTACACAGCGATCCAGAAAAATGTCTACCAAAATGTAACAGGGTACTGAGCTCTGTTTTTTTCCCCCCACTAAAATTATCAGTCTTTGTTATTTTTTTTGTTTAAAATTTTAAAAATACAAGACATTTATTATTTTAATAAGCAATGGAGATATTAAAAAAACAACACAGGCACTTCTTATACATTTACTTTTAGTTTGTACCCCTAGAACTCCCAGGTAAAACCATGAAAAAACTTTAAGATTACTGCCTTGGAAGATCATGGAAAACCAGTAGTAAATGGGGAGTAGAGGTGGTTCTCGAAGTCATGCATATGAACCCTCTAGATCAGCTTACCTACGAAATTCTTACCTGAAATGTTAATAGATTTTGTGGGAGCTCCTTGAGGTGCCATAGCCTGCATCGGGCCAGCACCCTGATATATTGTTTTAGAAGTTCGAGAGATGGCACCAAACCGAGATACTGTTGGTCGGTCTCCAAATGGGATGAGGTCATCGTCACTGGTTTCTGCTGTTCTTCTCTGAAGATCCAATCGCTGCTCTCTCATTCCTTTACTCTCCACATTCTGATAAAAAGGAAAATGAGAAATCCACTCCACATTTAGATTTCTAACAATTTCTTCTAGCTCTGTAATAAGGTTAAAAAAATGAAATGTTTCTACTGGTAAGACTAAAATTATTAGTTTCTTTGTCATATAAAACAGTGCTTTTTATACTTTTGGTCACTTTCCACAGTAAGAAATATATTTTACATCATCACCCAGTACATATACACATTCAAATATATGTATGTACATGTAATTTCATGACAAATATTTATCCTTACTATATATAATGTTCTCTTGTATTTATCATGTTATTCTAACTCATTTCTTTTAAAAAAGGCCTGCCTCAATTAATTTCAAAACTCAGCAGAAAAACACTGCTTAAAAATGTAAATGCCAACATAGGCTTTTCAAAGAGATTTCAGTTAAAAATAAATAAATACCAAGATAAGTGAAAATGATAATCTAATTTCTAGACCTGTGCTACCCAAAGTATAGTCCAAAGCAGCAAGCATCAGAACCATCTGGTAACTTCTTAGAAATGCAGAATCTCAGGACCTATCCCAATCTTACTCAATTAGAACCTGCATATTAATAGATCCCTAGGTACATAATTTTGAGAAAGACAGGGCTAGATTTCTTTCACCCATCTGGGAGATTCCCAATTACATTTAAGTTAGGCTGACAAACATTTTTATTCTTTACTGATTTAAGGAAGTAAGTTTTATTTTGCTAGCATTTATCTTACTTTCATAACCTTTCTGAAAGTCAGGTACAAAGCAAGGGTTCTGGTCTATCTCCACCTATTCATCTCTTTCCTGTTCTTAGGCTATTTTCTATAGCCTAAAAACAAAACAAATTTTCCCTAATCCCACTACAAACAAAAAGCTTCATTATTGCTTTTTCCTCCTCTCTCTCTCACTGGCATCCAATTGTATCTATACTATCTATAGATATCACTTCACTCATTTGTAGTGATATTAGCATTGAAGTCTTCCTTATCTCTTACCAAGAATTGGTCTTCTCTTAACCAGCTGGACAAGTATGTCTATGAAAACCTATAAAATAACTTAGGGAACTTTTGTTAAGAGTTAATAATATGGGCAAATGGTTTAAGAATAACAGTTAAGGCACACCGCCCATACCCACCATACCACTTCTAAACATAATTTTCATGCATGTGCACAAGGAGACACAAACAAAAATGTTCATTGTAGCACTTTATGTAATAGTAAAAGACCAAAAATAGCCTAAACATCCATCAGTAGAAAAATGAAGAATAATTTAAATATATTTATTGTTATCAGTTACCATATAAAGCAGTTAATATGAATGAACTTGAACTACAGGTCTAAATTTGGATACATCTCATATAATGCCAAATGAAAATGCAAGTTGAAGAATACAATATACGTAGGTATACAAACATGCAAAACAAAAATTGTAGTGTAAAATTATCCATGAAATGAACTACCAATTCAAAATAGAGGTTACCTCCAGGGAAGGAGGAAGAAAAATAAAATTTGGAAGGCATATTAAAGAGAATTTAACTACCACTACTTCTGTAAAGTTTTCGTTCCTTTAAAAAATAAAGAAGCAATTAAGATAAAAGAGTGATATATTTTAAGCTTGGGTATTAGATACACTGGTTTTACATTACGTTTTGTTAAACAACAAAATAACATAATTGTAATAATCTCAGTATGCCACAGTTCACCTGAAGCTAAGTAGCTATAGTCCTGACCCAAATACTATTATTGTTCATTAGATTCAACTTTGTTGTTTAAACTTCAGAGTTGTAAGTTATAATTTATTTGGATAAAAAAATCCAAGATCTTGATTAATTACACAAAATAATTTGAATTTGGTTCAGAACAGCTGTTGGGTTGATCATTGGCCACACAGAAATATAATAAATGCTCTCCTTTTGTCTAGATAAGTATTAGAAGATTTTCCTTCTACCTGAAATAAACAAACATGAAGCCATATAATTTAAATATAATTCACCTGCATAGAATATGGCCTGAAAATCTTAAGCTCAATCATTTGTGCCTACTACACTGTAATGGGGATAACTTATTATTTTATTTTGATTTATATTAATTATGGCTTAGTTACTATACATACCATCATTTCCACACTCCCTGCTGCCACAACATCTTTGGGTTTTGCATCTTTGGTTCCAATGTAGGAGCCAATGGTGTCACACGACCAGGGAGAGTACTGGCTGTAATCATTTCCTTTGTATTTCCCAGCTACCTTCAAGTCTTCATCCAAAA
Organism: Smutsia gigantea; assembly: GCA_032199065.1. Classification (NCBI taxonomy): domain Eukaryota; kingdom Metazoa; phylum Chordata; class Mammalia; order Pholidota; family Manidae; genus Smutsia; species Smutsia gigantea. The sequence goes on along the minus strand of JAVSCE010014039.1, from coordinate 554 downwards.
ACTAAAGATGGGGAAAAAAAAAAGAAAGATAAAAGGCAATGGATCTGTGAATAACAACATAGAGAAAGCAGAAATTTAGAACATCATGCTGAAGCAACACAATGAGGGTATTTCATTTGTGTCACAATAGAAGATTTTGTAGACTATGAAAAACAAAGAACAAGTGAAGAAAAATATTTAACCTTTAGAGTTTGAGAGCACTTTCAGTATCTTTCAAGGAATCAAGCTAGATTTTTGAGGGTGCTCATTCCCTTTTTTATCAGATGAAGTCAACAGTTAAGAAAGCAGGACCTAAGTTTTGCTGGACCCTCCTCAATGTTTCTTTCAATAACATTCCAGATAAAAAAGAACATTAAAATTATTTAAAATGTAATTTAAATGTTCTATGTAGTACATAATGATGTAATAACTTTTTGCTGACATCTTTCTAACAGTAACAGTTCATATCTTGAATAAATTCTGGCCCTTAGGTTGATTCAATGAAGTGAAAAGAGTAAGATGTCTAAATTTACTTTCTAAGGATGAGTTCTGAAATTATGTTAAATCAGAACAGC
>JAVSCE010014038.1:0-44033 GCA_032199065.1 Smutsia gigantea | reverse complement strand
CAAGCCACTTCCTGCCCCTCCCCAGGACTCAGGGCTCCCCCCAGGAGACATTTCCCAGACGTGGCCATTGGGATATGTCTGTCTGAAGGAGGCCTGGTTCCCACCCCCTCTCCCCGGAGCCTGGCCTCTCCCTTCCTTTCCGGCCCTGCTCTTGGCCATCTCCAAGTGCCAAAGGGACGCAGGGCTTAGAGTTGTGTCTTCAGAAAGGGCCCAGCCTGGTCATTTCCTCTCCTGGGGCCTTGGGTTCTGCATCTTTAAAAGTCGTCTTTCAAAGCTACAATAAGAATCACATCAGATAGGATAAAATGTACAGAGGGTCCAAGATTGCAGCAGAAGGACTGGAAAAGCCCCATCCCAACGCCCTTTTGGGCCCAATCCCAGTCTGGCTATGAGGGGGATGGGCACCGGGGCTCGGTCCAGCCAGGACACAGCAGCCTGGAACATTTCTGGACCCCCATGCTGGTGTCTGCTCTCAGAGAGGGCCCAGAAACGTGCCAGGCTGGGGCGTGGGGTGGCCTCTGTGGGGTGGCTCTCGATGCCCCCGTGGTTCCCCTCAGCAGGGTCCTCATGGTCACTAGCTTTTGGATCTTATTAAGTGTCTGATGCAGGTACGTGGTGTTGACTTGGTGACCTGGGACCCGCCGACCTCTCCATCAGGTGTGTGTGGTCAGAGCCGAGCACGGGCGTTCATGGTGCTTTGTCCCTGACATTACTGGTGATTGGAGCATTTTCCCCGCAGCCTTTTATGATCCATTTGGTTCAGGTGGAAGCATTCCTGTGAGCACATTGCAAGCCCTGCTTCCGCCAGTAACGTGAACCCCTAGTGGCCTGAGCCGTGTGCGCCTGCCCCGGAACCCTTGCCCTTCCTCCGTCCAGCATAGCAGGGCTGACCCGTCCCACTGGGGCAGTGCTGAGAAAGCCACTGGATAGTTGTGGCCCTGGAGGGCTCGGTCACACATGGCACACTGTCTCGGCTTCTGCAGGTGCATCCCTGGGTGCATCTGGGCCTGGGACTTTGCCACCCTTGCTCAGAGCAGATCCCCATTTACAGATAGGGACTCCGAGCAAAGGTGGCCATGCAGCCACCAGAGGCGAGGCTGGACACTTCTGCCTGCCTCGGTGTGGTCCCAGACATCTGTGGGATGACCAGAAGGAATGTGGTCACAGTTGTCCCCTCCACGCCCATGCCTGCAGGTGTGATGTGAAGTGAGTCCAGAATTCTGTTGGATTTCTTCTCAGCCTCAGCTCTCCCATTGGCAGATTTGGGCCCCAGATAACCAGGCCCCGTGTCCTGCTGTGTGTCCCTGATAAGGCCCCAATGACTACCCTTTACAAGGATCCCATTGTCTGGCCTGAAGTGGGTGTCTGGGTGGTGGAGAGCGGTGACCAGCCTACAGAGGCAAATAACTGCTTGGAAGCAGCTTCCAGTGGGGGTGGGATGGGCTCCATGCCTGCTCTCCACACCTTGCTGTTGGCCTCTTGTCCTTGGCTTGGGATCAGAGAGCTTGTCACCTGCCAGGTGCCCAGAAAGGCACTAGGACTCAGGGACATGGAACTGGCCCAGGCAGGCAGGCCTGACCTGTACCCTGCCTGCTGTGGACCAGCCCCATGTGGGGTCCTTCACCCCGAGGTTAGGGGGCTGTCATGCCCCAGATGGGAAGCAGAAGCCTGCTCAGCCCATGCGGGGAGTCAGCGCTGACTCAAGCCCTGAGCCCGCCCCGCCATCCCCCTCAACTCCCTGTGGCCCGTGGACCCCAGCAGGGCAGGAGGACATGGGGAGCCTTGAGGAAGGGGACCAGCCTGTCCATTCCCTGCCAGGGGTATGTCTTGGCTGTGGCCTGGGCAGGGTGGCCAGTCTCTCAGGACACGGACATGGCTTCTGCAGTTGTTTGCCACTTGAGAAATGTGAGAACCCCATGGTGCACTCTTGGGGGTGCAGGGGGCTAGGAGTGTGGAGCATGCTGGGGCTCAGGAGGGCATCAGGGAGGTGGGTGTGTCCCTCGCCGCCTGGATAGCCACCGCCTCCCCAGAGGAGGGCTGCAGCAGGGGCCCTGCCCTGCTTACTCCAGACCTCCTGGACCACCCCTGACCCCCTGCAGCTCCTGCCTCTCTTGAGTCCCCTTACCAGCCATGAGCTGATTCATGCTGGAAACGCTGCACAGGCTTCATGCATGCTGGGGCCTGAGTGGGCACACAGGAAATCAGCTGGCATGCCCCACAGCACAGCCAGCCAGCACAGGAGTTACCGCATGGACAAGGCTAAAACGGGGAAATATGCTTCGGGCCCAGGAGGGGCAGATGGCTCCTGAAGCCAGAGGGCTCGGGAAGGCTTCTGGGAGAAGTTCCACACACAGCCATGTTCTTGCAGGGGGACCCATCTCCATGCAAAGCCTAAGCTCTTAGTGTTTCCTTTTCTAAAGGTTCGGTACCTGCACTACTTCCTGAAAGGCCCTCTGGGGTCTGCCTCTGTACAGGGTATGGGCTGGAACGGGCAGTGGCTTGGCACAGGCCGGGGGTCTGCATCCTCTCTGCAGGGACGGCCAGGAGGAGGAGGGGTGCGTGGCCGGGCCTGCCTCATCTTGAGCCTTTGCAGCCCAAGGAGTGGGGCCAGTGGGCGCCTGCCCTTGATCAGGAAGAGTGCCCCCACCCACTGTGATCCCCCAGACCCATCCCCGCCCCAAAACTGCAGCAAACCTGGTACTCCCGAGGCAGAGGGCCCTGGGGCTTGGTCCCAGGGCACGTGGGCCCCAGCACAGTGAACCCTGCTTGCCATGCAGGTCGGCCCAGGGCCACAGCAGCAGACCGTGATGCCACGTTCCCCAGCAGTGCTACCCACTGCCTGACACAGAGGCAGAGAGAAAGCTTCCCGAGGTTTCAGGATCCACGGACACTTCCAGGCATGAAGCGACATGCCCTCATCTCAACCCAGGGGGATTGTGGTCCTCCCCCCGCAGGCCAGGTGGGGAAATGATGGTCTGACCTGGGTCCATGGAGGCAGCCAGAGTGCCTTCCTGCCAAGTTCCAGGCCTACAAACCTCTCTGAGCCTCGGCCAGGGCTAGTAGGACAAGGCTGGACCACATCCAGGCACTGACCCCATCCTGTCCCTCCCCAGCCAGTGCCTCTTCTCCTGCCTCCAGTGAGAACCTTCCTCAGGGGCTGGGGTCTCTGGGCTGGGTGCCCCCTCTTGCAGACACACGTGACCTTTTGGACTACCACGCGAGGCTCTCACATGCAGATGTCACGTCAGCATTGTGCCAGGGAGAGTCTCACTCTGTGGGGCACCTGGGGCTCCTTCAGGCTGCAGAGCGTCCCTCAGACAAGTGAGCCTTACAATAACTAGAACCAGGAGAGCCACCCCTGCAAGTGGGAGTGGCTCATTTAAGGCAGCCCGGAAGGGTTTGGGCAGCTGCAGACCAAGGGCTGTGTACAGATGAGCGCCCGTCCCTGTCCCCCGGGGCACCTGGGGAGCAGATGTGACTGGCACAGGGGCCACAGGCCAGTCCCATGGGGGTCAGGGAGGCCCATGAAGGTGGGACACATGTGAGTGGCCAGGCAGGTGGAACCCAGGACCCTGGACTGGGCCCAGACAGGACACGCCCAGAGCCTTTGGGCAACGCCCCAACCATCTGGGCCCTCTCTCTGAGGATCCTCCTGGGACAGCAGATAAGGAGGAAGGATGGGGGCATTTGCTCTGCCACCTTGCTCACCCACGGGCCTTTGGGTACTGAGCTCCGGAGCAGGGCAACAGCAGAGCCCCTCCTGCCAGTCCCTGCCCACCTACGCTGGGGAGCCGCAGTGAGGGGACTAATGCATCCCCTCCCCGAGAACTTGCATCCTGTGGGGGAAGAGTTAGCAAGGATGAAAGGAATGCAAAAGAGCGGCTCCAAGAACACGGAATGTCATGCTGAGAATTCACATTGTGTGAGCCAAGGAGTGGCAACCCTAGGGAAGGTGACATTTAAGCAGTGTGTGGGAGGGACCCAGCCCTGCCCAGATGTGGGTGAGAGCACCCCAGGACATGCTGGGGGGAGCTCCAGAGCAGAGGCCCCACATGAATGGGCTCAGCATTTTCCAGGAACAGAAAGAGACCAGTGTGGCCAGGGCAGAGTGGGTGGGACCGGAGACTAGAAAACAGGGACAAGGACATGGCATCTGCTTCTAAATGCAGTGCAGAGCCACTGGGGAGAGGTGATCTGGTTTACCTTCGCGGTGAACAGAGCAGTTTCTCCCCCACCTTGATGCCAGCTGATAGAACCTCTGGCTGGACTGGGCTTGGGAAGACCAAGGGAGGTGTGTCCTCGGAAGACCCCAAAGCCCTATGTCCAGGCAGGTTGGAGGCAGCTTGCAGGGTCTGTGCTGGCGTGGGGGTGTCGGGATAGAGGGGATTTCGCTGGCACATGCAGCACTTTGGTTTGATGGGGGTCTGCCCTGTTCCAGCAGTTCTGTCATTTGAAGGTTGCCTCTGATGTGCCAGATTGTTGGGCACATAGAAAGGAAGGGGGAAAGGGAAACAAGAAAATCAGGAAAAAGGTTCATGGAGGAGGGAGGGAGACAAGAGGCCAGATGGTTGGATGGTGGACGATGGAAGGTAGGCAAATGGGCACGTGACCCACACTGGATGGATGAATGCCTGGAGGTTTGCATGGAGGGACAGATAAGAGGTTATATGGGAGAGTAGGAGGCAGGTGGGAGGATGGATGGAAGGATGGACGGATGGAGGATGGCTGGCTGGCTGGGTGGTTGGATGGACGGATAAAAGGGTGGGAGGGAGGACGTCGATGAGTGGATGGTAGAGTCACCTACCGAGTCCCAGGACCTTACAGTGCCGGAGAAGGCATGTGATGGGATCTGGGAAGACAGGCGGCCAGTGGCCGCCCTGCCCTCACCCCTGCCCTGGGGGAGCCAGGACAGGTGGCCAGTGGAGGAGCTAGGCTGGGCTATGAGCAGCCTCTGGCTGTGTGGCCCCTCTGCCCCTCTACCTGCCCCTAGCCTGTAAGACAGCCCCAAGAGGAGTGGGGCTCCAGCTGAGGGAACATCCTGGGCCGTCGTCCCTCCTCATATTCCTGGGGACCCCCGTGCAGGCCCAGGTCTGACTCCCTCGGCTGCCAGCCTGGGGGCCCCGGAAGTCTTGTCTGGGTGGCTGGGTAAGCTGGCCTCCTCTTGGAAGCTGGCCGCTTGGCCCGAGGCATGCTGAGGCAGACGTGTCCATGGGAACTCTGATAAGCAGGGGCTGGCTGTCCAGGTGCCTCCATGCCCCCACTCTGCCCACAGCAGTGGGTTTGTGGAAGTCAGGCTGACACCAGAAAGGGTGGAGCCAGGAACCAGGTTCGAGAATCAGCCCAACTTGGCCCAAACATAGGCACTTCCAAGTTATTAACTGTGTGATCGGGCCAAAACCCCGACCTCTCTGAAACCAGTCTCCCCATCTGTAGAACTGCCTGGTGACAAGACAGTGAGCAAAAGGGGAGGAGCTTCGGGGCCGGGCAGGCCCAGCTCAGCCTTGGAGCCCCTCACTCTGACCCTTGGGCAGGGGGCACAGAGGAAGTTCTGGGACCACTGGTGCCCTGGGCCACCCTGCCCGCTCCCGAGGCTCTGCCTGCCCCGCACACGGCAGGAAAGGCTCCAGGAGTCTGCAGATCCCGCTCAGGAGGGGGCCTCTGTCCTGCGCTTGGTGGGGAGCCTGAGGCCCACCCAGGGAGGCCACAGGTGGCAGCCCCAGGCCTGGAGGAGAGATTGGCCCACGGCCTTCATGGTGCACGCCCTCAGATTGTGCACAGAGCGCAGGATTAGGAGTCGGAGTCCCGGCTCCGCCAACCCTTATCTGGCTGTGACTGCAGGGAAGGCTCTCAGCTCTTGGAGCCACGATTTCCTCATCTCTAAAATGGGCTAACATTGGTGGGGACGTGTCATGGGCTGCCATTGCTTCCCCAGCCCCCCAGGTAGGACTCTGAGGTGGCAGGAGACTTGGAGCTGCTGCTTTACTCCATGTTGTGGGGGAGGCACAGACCCACCTGTGAGCCGGGGCCAGGCCCCCTTGGCCATGGCCAGGGTCCTCCAGAGGCCATTGAGCATGAGCCTGGGGTGGAGGCCCTCAGAGAGCTGTGGGCCGCACCTGCGCTGGCCAGCGCTTCCCGAGGGCTGCTCCTGGCCTGGCTGTGGCTGTGCCGCCTTCTCCAGGCCCACCACCCACTGCCAACCCTCTAGGCCCTCCTCATCTGGTCCCTGAGTCACCCCGCAGTGGGGACCCCAGTGTAAGGCAGAGCAGCCCTGCCTCTCACCCCTGACTTTCCACAGTGTCTCTTTTGCCTTTTGGGTGGGTGGGACGCACTGGCCTCCGTGTCAACGGGAGGAGTGACCGCACTCTCCCTCCTCCCTTCCAGAAGCCCCCCAGCGCCCAGGCCATGAAGGAGGAGGCCTTTCTCCGGCGCCGCCTCTCACTGTGTCCGCCTTCCTCTACCCCTCAGAAAATCGAGCCCCGGAAACTCACCCGGTACCTGCTCTTCGGAGGAGACAATGAGCCCTGCCCCGTCAGCCCAGGTCAGTGTGGCAGGGGGAGCCGGGCCCACAGGGGGCGTGGCCTCAGGCAAGGCTGTGTGCCCTCAGGTAGCTCGCCTCCCCTCTCTGTGCCATCTGGTTGTGAGGGCAGCAGCCTTGCTCTGCTCACCTACCCCTGCTGCTGCTGCTGGCAAAATGGGCAAAAGGCTTGCAAGGCTGTAGAGTGCCATCACCTGTGAGCCAGGTGAAGCCCACCTGGCTGTGGAGGCCCGCAGGCTCCCTGCTCCTGGCTCTGGGGGCAGCTCATTGCCCTGGGAGAAGCAGTGTGTGTGGTGCTGTGGTTGCAAACATAGCCTCTGAGGACAGGTCTCCGGAGTCCCGGCCCCACCCTCCAGCCCCCGGGCACCTACAGGACTCAGTTCTCACCTGCAAAATGGGCTGAGGGTAGTACCTCCCCTCCCGCTGGCTACCAAGGAGGCCTGTGTTGTAGTGGGGAAAGGCCCCCATTCCTGTGCATAAAGCACTGAGCACCCAGAACACAGGGTGCAGCTGCTTCCATCACCATTTCTGCACACGCCCCCCAGCCAAGGATGCTGGGCTATTGGCCGTGTCTGGCTGCTCCCCCAGAGACCCCGGTCCCTCCTTCCCGGTGCCCCTGTGCAAGTGGGGGTAACGCCCAGCCTGGCCCTTCCCACGCGCCTCCACCCTGCTTTGGGAGTGAAGAGACACCGCAACTTTCCTGGCCAGTGTCCATCCTGTCTGGAGGAGGCTGGGAGAGCATCGGACAGGCAGTCCACTGTCTGGACTTGTGGGGCTTCTGGGCGCTGCCCATCCAAAGTCTCATCAAGCAGATGGGGACACCGAGGCCACATGGGGAGGGCCGTGTGAAGTCGCAGAGCAGCCTCCTGGCACAGGTGGGCTGCCAGATGCCTGGGGCAGCAAACCAGACCTTTGTTCCCCACTACCTCCACCGCAGGGGAAGAGGGATGGGGGAACCAGACAGCCCTGGACAGGAGGGGGGGGTCTCAGACGGATCTGGTCCCAGAGCAGCTGGCGTAGGCAGTGCAGGTCTGGGCGAGGTCAGGGGAGTGGGCAGGGCTGGGGGCGGACAGGCCGTGAGGAGCAGAACCAGTGCCCAGCCCCCGACCTCCAGGGAGCCCGCACCCCACTCCCTCACTCCCTTGGGTGCTGTGAGGCCCCAGTCCTCCAGGCACCAAAGATAGAACCTGCATGGGGGCCACCTCTGACAGCTGCAGGCCCGGGTCCCCAAAACAGCACCTGAATGAGAGGGCCTTTGGCATTGGAAGCCTCCCACTCACCACCCAGCCTGGCCTTGGCTCAGGGGTGTGGGCACTTTGGGGATGGGAAGCAGAGGCAGCCAGGCTGCCCTGGCCAAGAGCAGCTGTGTGACCTTGAGCAGAACAGTTTCAGGGCCTCTCCTGCCCCGGTGGAACCTGGGCTCCCAGCAGAGTCACTTCTTCAGGTCCCCTTGCTGGCTTGTCTGCAGAGCAGAGAGCTCGGGCCCCGCCCCTCAGCCCCCAGCCCCTTCCCAGGGCCCTGGGGAAGTGGGCCTGCAGAGCTCCCTGGGGCTGGTTCACCCCCACGCCCAGGACAGCCCTCTATCCCAGCAGTTACCCCTCCCTTGAGTCTCGGCCCAGGGACCCGGCAGTAAACAAGTCAAGCCACAGGAAGTGGGCGGACGTGGTCATGACCAGCTGGCCTGAGGCCTGGGAGAAGATCTCCCTCTTCCTCCTGCCCTTAATCCCGAGCTTTAGAAATGGAAACCTGCTTCAGAGCAGAGCAGAGGAAGGGCAGCTATGTCCCCAGGACTGAATGTAGATGCCTCCTGTTTTCACATTCTCAGCTGAGCTGGAGAGGGGAAAGGATGCCTGCCATGGCAGTGCAGGGACAGTGTCCGGCCACCTCCTCGGAGAACCCAGCTCTCAGAGGATTCGGGGCGTGGGAGGAGGCTGGGCATGGTCCCAGCGCCCTGAGCCCGCTGTGTGCCTGAGCCTGGACACCACATCCTTTGTCAGAATTCTGGGGGGCCTGGCCTTGCCACCCCCAAGGACATGCCACACCAGTGCCTGTGGCACCCGGGGTTCCTTCCGGCAGGTCATGGAGGTGGGGGCCGGAGGTCCCAGACCCTCCCAGCGGACACACTCAGATGCTGGCTGGTGCTGATTAGATCTCTGGGGGCAGCGTCCGGCCGGCTGCCGCAGCCCCAGGCTGGCTTCCTGCCCCACCCAGACTGCCTGTGCCCACCCCTTGCCTGCCACACGCGGGGCAGCCAGCCAGAGGAGCCGCCCAGCCCGCCGCGCCCAGTACTCACCCCAGACACTCTCTTGCAGGGAAGGATATGGAGCCCAATGGCCCGTCACTGCCGAGGGATGAAGGGCCGCCGACCCCAGGCTCTGCCACGAAGGTGCCACCGGTAAGAGGACCTGGGGCAGGGAGCCTGCCAAGGGTCAGTAGGAAGTGGCTCGAGGAGGGGAGAGCAGGGGCACCACCAAGCCTGCCAGTCCCACATGTTTGTGTTAGGGGGCAACTAAATCCCAGACTGCAAACCCGGAGAGAGCAGGACGGCCGCTGGGATAGGATGGAGCCCCACACAGCGCCTGGTCGTTGTTTTATCAACGCCACCTTCCTGGCCTAATGCCAAACAGGAGGCAGGATACCAGGAAAAAAAAAGGCTGCAGACTTCTCGGTGGCCTTCAGGGGCAGAAAATCCTGCTAAAAGGAGGCCCAGAGCCCCTGTGTTGTAGGGAAACCCCGGGAGGGAGCCCTCCTCCTCCTGCCTATGCCTGCGCTGTCCCCCACCCAGATGCCCTCTCCAGGGGGCGTGCATGCAGGCCCACACTGGTGTCCCCGGGCCTGCCCCTCCAGGCAGAGCCTTCCTGGGCTGCGGATGAGGCCCCAGGCACTGTACCAGGCCGGTTTGGGTTCACCCAGAGGGTCTCGGGCCAGGGGCCTCAGCCCCAGACACTGACCGAGGGTGGTGCCTCTGGGTTCTGGGGAGGGCTGGGGAGCAGTGCACACGGACCCCAGGGTCTCCCCCTGCCCGCTGTCTGTGACCCTCTGTGACCTGGAGTGGATGCCTGGCTTCTCTGGGAGCCCATGTCCTCGTCTGCCAAACAACGGTTAGTGGCAGCTCTGCAGGTCTGTCCCGGAGTCTGCCTCAGGCGAGGAAGGAGCCAAACCTTTGGTGGGGACCCCACCCAGAGCCTGCGTTTCCCTGTCTTAGCCCCCAGGGCTGTCCACTGCTGGAGGAGGTCAGAGCATATTTATTTATTAATTTTTCATTGCAGTAAACACACATAACCCAGACTTACCACCCTGTTTCCAAGTGCACAGTCAGCAGCATTAAATACATCCATACTGTTGTGCAAAATCCTTACCATCATCTCCAGAACTTTCCATCTCCCCAAACTGAAGTTAGTTCTGTCTCCATTAATCACTAACCCCCCACTCCCCAGCCTGGGGGCCCATCACCCACTGTCCACAGATCTGACGACTCCAGGCCCTCCTGAGAGGGCATCACGCAGCATCTGTCCCTCTGTGTCTTGCTCATTTCGCTCAGTGCAGTGTCCTCAGGACGCCCACACTGAGCCTGAGCCACGATTTCCTTCTTTAAGGCTGAGTAATATTCCATTGAGTGGATAGACTGCATTTTGTTGGTCCATTTGTCCTCCAATGGACACTTGGGTTGTGTATTTTTTTAAGATACAAGTTGATTGCATAAAAACATTGAAAACATAATTGTGTACTTCTACAACCCAATAAAACATACAAATGTTATCAGAGATGCCTGACTTGGTTCAAATTTCAGATTTCATTCATTCAGGCTGTGGGTGCTGGGGATGGAGGCATGGGTAAACCAAGTCCCGCTCTCCTGGGCCCGTGCTCCAGCAGGGAAGATGGGTCAGTCAGAACAAGCAAACGTATGGTCAGAGGCTGCAGTGGGGGTGGGTGGAACCACTGTACACCCCCCTCCCCGAGTCTTAAGAGCAACATGGGCTGCTTTACCGACACAGCGTGGGAAGGGTACAAACTCTAATGTATATTTCTATGTATATATTTTTAATGGAGTAGAATTCAAGTGACATAAAATTCACCCTTTAAAGTGCACGATTCAGTGGCATTTAGTGCATTCACAGTATTGTCCGGCCACAGCCTCCATCTAGTTCCAGAACGTTCTCATCCCCATAAACTGAAACCCCATCAGAGACACTCCCCATCGCCACTGGGCCAGCCCCGGGCAGCCTTACCCCACCTCCTGTCTCTGTAGATTTGCCAGTTCTGGGCATTTCGTGTAAACGGACACACACAGCGTGTGGCGTTCATGGTGGGCTTCAGCACAGCATGATCTTTTCGGGACTCACCCGTTGTGCGGCCTCTCTCAGTGCCTTGTCCCTAGGGGCTGATATTCCCGTGTGTCTGGGAACACTGTTGGCCTGTCCGTCCATCTGCTGATGGACGTGAGGCACTTCGCCCTCTTCGCCTACCGTGAGTAGCGCTGCTGTGAACACACGTGTACGTGTGCTTGTTACTGTCCCTGCTTGCAGTTCTTTCAGGCACATACCTAAGAGGCAACCGCTGGACCATGTGGTAATTCTGTAGTAATACAGACGTCTAGAAGATGCTGTGTTTGCCTTCTTGAGGAACTGCCGACCTGTTCTCCACAGCGGCTGCACCCCTTTGCAGATGCTCCAGTGATAAGCGGGGTTCGCATTTATCACATCCTCACCAGCTCCTTTATTTTCTGGCTTTTTATTAATCACGATAGCAACCCCTTAGGTGTGAAGTGGTGCCTCCTTGTGGTTTCGGGTTTTCATTTGCCTAATGGCCAGTGATGTGGAGCGTCTTTTCATGGTCTTGTTGGCCATTAGAATGTCTTCTTTGGAGAAATGCCTAAGTCCTTTGCCCATCTCTGAATTAGATTTTCACCTTTTAGTTGTGGCAGTGGAAGCGTTCTTTATATATTCTGAGCACTAGACACCTGTCAAATATATGACGGCAGACTTCCTCCAATTGTGCAGGTCATTGTAAATTACTTTTTAAAAGTAACTTATAGGGTGCACATTCGGGGTCAGGCTCTCAAGCCCATAGTTCTGAGCAGCATTCCTCATTTCTAAGGGGGCTTGGTTACTGCACCGAACCTTGCTGTGAAGGGGCATGTGGAAGGGCCCTGGGGGCTCAGATGGGGTCTCCAGCACGGCCCTAAGGAAAGCAGGACCAGCGGGCACCGCCTGCAGCCCTGAGCCGGTTGAGGAGCAGAGGGATGCAGGGGGTGGTTGCCCCCTCATGCACTCCCAGCCAGGCCTACAACCCAGATGGTGCCTTCTTTCTTCCTAAAAGAAGCATGGCTCTATCCAGTCACTTCAGGTGGTAGCTGGGCAGCAGGGAGTTGGCAGGGGGTCCATGTAGCCAGTCCCGATATCCAGTCACTTCAGATGGTAGCTGGACAGCCGGGAATTGGCAGGGGGTCCATGCGGCCAGGCATTCATCCACTATGCTCACAGAGCTGCCAGTGCTGGGGGTGTTGGGGTGTAAGCTTCCCCAGCAGGAGCGCTAGACAATAAGCAGAAATGTCTGTGTCACCATAATTGCAAAAGGTGCTGGGAAGGCCAAGGGCAGGGCTGTGTGATCCGGGTCTGAAGCCAGCAGGGAGGTCAGAGCCGTCTTCCTTCTGGGGAAGTGGCTCAGGGGGTCTGAGGAGTGAGCAGGGGCTTCCCGGCAATAGGGAAAAGCATTCCAGGCTGAGGGAGCAGCCTGTGCTAAGGGAGTGGAGGGCACCATGCATAAGAACCCCAGCTCCCCAGAAAGGCAACTGGGACCATCTTGTGGGTCAGCCCTGGCCTCCGAGGCCTGTCACCTGGGCAAATCCAAGCATACACGTTGCCACTGGGCTGTCTCATCACTCCAGCTTCAGCCTGAAGACGAGCTTCTAGAGAAAGGTCCTAGGCACCCCATGCCATGTCCCTGCCTCATCATAGGACGTGAAATGTTCTAACTTGGCTCAGAGAGTGCAGTCTGGATTGAGGCTTGAGACTCTCTGAGTTCAGTCCCAGCTCAGCCCTTCATGAGCTGTGTGAACTTGGGCAAGTTCCGAGTCTCTCTGGGCTGCAGCCTCTGCATCTAAGGGTGTGGATGATAACAGTGACCTGAGCAGTGGCAGTTCACATATGCACACATGCTCGCCACCCTGGCTCTTACAGCCCGTCTCTAGTGGACGGCCTTGACTGCCTCTGCTACAGTGGGGATGATAGCTGGGCCACCCACGGGTGGCTGTGGGGATGAGTGTAGGGGATGCAGGCAGCCCACAGCCCCTGGTACCCCCAGGAGACGAACGTGAGGACCGGCACTGCTCTCAGCTGTGTCAGTCACCCGTCACCCTGAGCAGGCTGGCAGCCAGGACCACCGGGCTTTCCTCCCCAGCCAGGAGACTTGGAGGCGCGGTGTCGGGGCAGAACCCCCAGGCTGGGCCCAGGAGAGAGTGGGATGGGTGGACAGCCTTCCCCTGGGAAGTGCAAGCGAGTGCGTGTTGCAGGCTTCTGGCCCTGTTGCCAGGGCTGGACCCTAACATTAGAGTGGACACAGCCATGTCATGGTTTTCATGCCTCACAAAACATTACTCTTTTTTTTTTTTTTCTCCACCACTTAAAAACATAAAGCCGTTCTGAGCTTGCAGGCCTGAAATAGGTGGGGGCAGGATTCTGGCCAGGGTTTGCTCTTTTTATATGTATTATATAAATTATTACAGCCTTTAGTATATTATATTATGGCCTTTAGTCCTGGTTCTTTCTTCTGACTCCCCTAACACCCTAGGGCCTCAGTTTCCCTGTCTGTTAAAGGACCACAGCCCCTTCCAGCTCCCAGATCCCTGGATGTGGCTCTGCCCACACGGCCTGTCCAGCGGCCCTGCGGCCTGTGCATCCTACATGCCTCCGGCCCTCCCACCTTCCCGCAGCCATCAGCAGTCCCTGGAGAGAGCCCAGGCTTTGCGCCCCACTGCAGGGGCTCCCCCTGCCACTCCCAGAACAGCCGGTGAACTGGACAGAGGATGCTGGGCAGCGGGGAGGGGAGGAGCTCCTTTCTCTGATGCCTCTGCTTCATACTCTAGGCCCCGCCCCACCCCGCCCCCTGTAGCACCAGGCCACATACCAATGCGCCTTCACCCCCAACCTTAGTCTCTCTCCTGCAGGCAGAGTACAGGCTATGCAATGGGTCCGACAAGGAATGTGTGTCCCCCACAGCCAAGGTCACCAAGAAGGAAACTCTCAAGGTGGGCATGGGCCCGCAGAGGGGTTGCGAGTGTGTGGCTTGTTGGATGAACGGGCACGAGGGGCCACCCCCAAGCCTACCACCTTCATGCCCCACTTTCTTTCCTGTCCTCTCCCTGCCCCCATCCTGGTCTCTGAGGCTGGACAGTGGAGGCCCAGGGGTGGGCTGGGGGAAGGTGCCAGCCTGGGGCCTTCTCCCTTGATGCACCCACTGGCTGCCTTGGGTGCAGGCGCAGAAGCAGAGCTACCGGCAGGCAAAGAAGCGGGCCACGAAGCAGCTGTTCAGTGCCCTGACAGACCCCAGCGCAGTCATCATGGCTGACAGCCTGAAGGTAGGCCAGCCGGCAGGCCTGTTGTCACGGCCTCAGCCACCGCTCCAGCAGGAGGCCTCCCCAAGGAACAGTGCAAAGTCACCAGCTACTTGGGAGACATAGAGGTGCTATGTCCTCTTAAGACAGGGGACCCTGGCCTGCTGGTGGAGCCTGGGCTGGGGTCAGAGGACTGTGTGCAGACCTTCCGGAGCCTCACGTCCCCTCAACACGGTGGAGATAAAACTGCCAAATCCCAGGCTCCCTGTGAAGAGCAAGTAAGACAGGCATGCCAGGAGCGTGGTGGTCTGCAGAGCCCCCGGCCCAAGCGAGCTCCTTTTATATTCCCCACAAAATCATGAATGAAAAACTAGATACAAAAGTGAGTACTTATTTAGAAAGAGGGAAGAGATGGCAACAAGCTTCTCCCTCCTAGGACCTGGGAGGCCCTGAACTTCACCAGTTAGGCTGCTCCTGGCTGCAGAATATTTCTTGGAAGTCTCTATAATTTGTGACTGCTTTTAAAAAGTACAAGAGAACTCTGCTCACAGCCCGAGACCCGCCTTCTCCACTCTCTGGGGCCCTTCTGAGGCCTTGACAGAGGCGCCCCTGCCCACAGATCCGGGGGACTCTGAAGAGCTGGACCAAGCTGTGGTGTGTGCTGAAGCCAGGGGCGCTGCTCATCTACAAGACCCCCGCGGCGGGCCAGTGGGTGGGCACTGTCCTGCTGCACTGCTGTGAGCTCATCGAGCGGCCCTCCAAGAAGGACGGCTTCTGTTTCAAACTCTTCCACCCGCTGGACCAGTCCGTCTGGGCCGTGAAGGTACTGCTGGGTGAGCCCCGGGGCTTGGGGGCCAGGCTGGCAGAGCTCCTGGGCAGCCCAGAAGGGTCCAGAAATGGGCAGCCAGTTCCAGATGGGCCCGTCACCACCCACTGCATGGGGGGCCTGGGTTCAGTCCCTCGATGGCAGGGAGGTCGGGCGTGGTCCCTGTACCTCCAGGTG
Source organism: Smutsia gigantea (assembly GCA_032199065.1). Taxonomy (NCBI): domain Eukaryota; kingdom Metazoa; phylum Chordata; class Mammalia; order Pholidota; family Manidae; genus Smutsia; species Smutsia gigantea. The sequence continues at coordinate 28,943 of JAVSCE010014038.1, read as the reverse complement.
GGGCACACAGTGGGGCCCAGGGCCTGGCGACATGAAGGGATCGAGATGCACCTGGAGGCCTGGGCAGAGGCTGAGGAATGGGCCCGTGTGGGCGGCTGCTCCTACCCCAGCCCTCACCCCTCCTGAGAAACATCAAATAGTTTTTTAGTGTAACTGCTGCCCAAATATTGCGTGGAATATACTTATATTTTTAAAGTCGTGTTTATTACTTTCCTGAGATTCACATTTAACCGGGCATCCTGGATTTGCATACGCTGATTCTGGCCACCTTAAGTTGGGGAGTTCAGAGCTAGAAAGCTCAGGGCCATCAGCAAGAAGGGGGACAGAGAGCTCCCCACCCCTTCTCCCCTCTTGCTGCTGCTGTGTCTGCAGGGCCTGGTGCCCGACCCTACCTGGGGTTTTGGGGCCCTGGGGCCCTGGAAGTGCCCATGTGTGCCTGAGTGTGAGACTGCATAGCTTGGTGGGACCTGTGTCTCCATCTGCCTCTGGTGTCCCCATGGGTGATGCTGGACTTCTGCCCCTCCAGGGCCCCAAAGGCGAGAGTGTGGGCTCCATCACGCAGCCTCTCCCCAGCAGCTACCTGATTTTCAGGGCCGCATCCGAGTTGGACGGTGAGTCCCCGCCTGCAGCGGGCCCCCCAGGCAGGGTGCAGACTAGGTACACGTGGCACCTTCTGCCACCCCCTCAACAAGACAGCCCGACGCCCCAGGACAAGCATGGGCTTGGGCCAAGCAGGCCTGCCACTCCATGGTACCGCTCCGAACCTCAGTGTCCCCATGTGCAAAATGTGAACAGTAACATCTGTCTCCCTGGTCGCTGTGAGAATCCAGTGGCCTTATACAAAGCAACCGGGTCACCATTACCGAGAGCCAACCATGTACCAGGCACCACTGAATCAATAGGTTCCCCTGTTATTTACATTTGACAGCCGGGGAATGGAGGCATACTCACACTGCTGGAGCCTGGGTAGTAGCCCAGATCTCCCCTCTGCCCAAACGCATCGCACGTGGTTGGAGTGCCCTCCAGTGGCCACTCTGAGTAAATGTGGCTGCCTTGTCCCCCTAATCCCTCTGCGGGCCACCTCCCAAGGGTGGAGGTGAAGGGCTCCCCTCCCACCAGTGGTCCAGAGTGGGTAGGGCCTTGCCTACAGCTGCAGGCCTCCTGGCCTGGTGTGTGGAGGGCTCCATGCCGGTGCCACACACCCCCTCCCGGTGGTCAGACGCTGCTTCCATGCTCCCTGCAGCGCTGTTCCAAGTCCCAAGAATTCCACCCTTTCCCGAGCCCCCCCGTCTGCCACCCTCACATGGGCCCCGGAATGGACAGGGCAGCCCATGCTCTTACGGGGCCTGCACTCTTGGGGAGGAGAGCAGCAAGCTGTGGACAAGACCGACTGGGCTGAACATGAGCCGAGTCCCTGATGGACTGGTCAGGGGCCATGAGGAAGGGCGTCCACAGCCCCTGTGGGTATCAGGGTGGGCTTCCTGGAGGGGGAGGAGGAGAAGGAGGCCTTGGAACGGATTTCAGAGGAGGCGTGATATTCAGGATGTCTGATCCTTTGCAACTAGAAACGAAGACGTTCAGGGACCTGGGCCTGACCCAGCAGTTAGGGGTTTCCCAGGGCTCCCCTGCAGGGGCTGCTGCACTGCACCCACCCGCGCCACTTCGCCCCTCATGAATGTTCAGCCTGGGCTGGGTCTCTCGGGCTCCAAGCAAGCCCGCAGGGAAACCTGGCAGGACCCCAGGTGTCCTGAGAACCAGGAGCAGGCTTCCCTGCCAACCCCTCCCAAGGCCTGGCCCCGGGACCCTCCACAAGAGCAGCATTCTGTGGTTTCCAAAGAGGGAAAGAAACTCAGTGTCTCTGGGAAGTTCACACTTTAAAGGCTCAGAGAGATAACGAGTCTTCTTCCATCCTTAACCCAATGCCCTGCGCTCATAGACCCCTGAGCCTTCTGGGTGACACCTAATAGTGCGGCCCATCATTATCTCGCAGGGAAGGGCCTCTGTGAGCAGCCACACGAGGACAGCGGGGCTCACCAGGCTGGACTCGTGTCCCTAAGTTGTTAACACCCCCAGACAGTCTGGTGGTGCTAATCTAACCCACTGGCTGCCTCCAGCAGGAAGGCAGCAGAGGACAGAGGGACAAGAGCTGGGGACTGAAGATGGCTGGCTCTGCCCACGGCCATGCTGCCACCCCACCTGTCCACCCTCCTGCCCTCCCAGCCTCCATGGCCCATCCACCCCTCCTCCCCACCCCAAGCTGCTCCTCTCTGAGGCCCCGGCCGGCACCCCCTGGGATGCCCCTTGGCCTCAGCGGGCTGCCTGCCGTGTTGCACAGCGCCCTCCCCAGCCTACCGCCCACCTTCCTGCCCTGTGCTCCAGGCCATCAGGAGCCCCTGCACCCCAATGTTGCTCCTGCCTCTGACCCATGGCAGGCAGCTCCCAGCAGGAGCCCTCCCCCCACCCCACGTGCTGGCACCTGCATTGGTGGGATTTGGGCTCTGAGTCTTGCTAGGGTGTGACCTTGCAGGGGTCACTGAACTGTTCTGGGCCTCAGTGCTGTGTCTGTAACATGGCACAGGGTAAGAGCTGCGAGCACCCTTTGGGCCACTCTGAAGGGCCTCTCTCCCTCTTCAGGGCCTCCGGCTAAGCCCTTGTCCATGGGACTCCATCATGGGGCTGCTTCTGGGGGCAGGGAAAGGGCATCCCCATGATGGGGTGGGCTCCCCTGTGGAGGTGGGGTGGGATTCCTTGGTGAGAAAGTGGGGAGCCTGGCATTCACTGGGCACCTCCTTGCTCACCCATGCCCCCTCCACCCAGGCCGCTGCTGGCTGGATGCCCTGGAGCTGGCACTCTGCTGCTCCAGCCTCCTGCGACTCGGTGCGTGCAAGCAGGGCCGTGCCAGGGAGCCTGGGTCCCCACCCGATGCGTCGCCCCCATCGCTCTGTGGGCTGCCCATCAACCACAACCAGGAGCTGTACCCGTGAGCGGGGTGTGGGGGGAGGAGCTGGGGACTCTGGCTGTCACTGCTGCTGACACGCCAGGTCTTCTTGTGCCTGGCGAGGAGAGGGGCAAAAGCCGTAGAGGTCAGGCACTGGGACTCGGAGCAGGAGGCAGGCCCTTCACTGCAAGTGCACCAGGGGCCTCTGCTTCATCTGTAAGCTGGGAGAAGAGTGGCAAATGCCAGCTGCCGAGGCGATTAAACCCAGGGAGTGTTGAGGGGTGCCCGGGGCGGGGGTCCCAGGCCTCACCTGTTCCAGGGACCCACGGGCACCACCTGCCTTCCAGACTGAACGGGTCCTCCCTGGAGAATGATGCTTTCTCTGACAAGTCGGAGAGAGAGAACGCCGACGAGTCCGATAGCGAAGCCCAGGACTTCAGCCGGAAGACCACGGAGAGTGGGAGTGACCAGTCGGAGCCCCTGGGGCAGCCAGGGCGCAGAGGGACCACATACGTGGAGCAGTTCCCGGAGGAGCTGGGGGAGGTGAGAGCCCGCACCGCCTGGAGCCCCGGGTGTCACCTGCCCCCACCCCTTCCTGAGGCAGAGGCAGCACTGCCTGGAGGCCTTCTCCAGGAGGTCTTGCAGGATCTGCAGCACCCCCAGGGCTAGGGGAGCAGGAAGGTCTGGAGAGAGGGGGGGAAGACCCTGAGGGTGCAGGCTGAGGGGTGTTGGGGAAGCCATGGTGGGTTGTGGGTGGGGCCTGTCAGTCAGGTGTGGCTTTCGGGGAACCCAGGGGTAGAGGCAGAAGCCGGGACCCTCTAGGGAGGAGCTGTTGTCTGGAGAAAGCCAAAGGCACCTGGGACCCAAGTAGAAATGGATCAGGGAGAAGTGGGGGTTCAGGACGCTTCCAGAGGAGGGCAGGCCGGTTCCAGCAAGACATCGGAGCCAGGACAAGATGGCCATCCTGGGAGAGGTGGCGGGGGGCTGGGAGTTTGCACATCCAGGGGAGACACTGCTGCCCGTGAGCAGCTGGACCTTAGGGCAGGGTCAGGCGGCCGCGCCTTCAGAGGAGCACAAACGCAGAGGAGCCCAGGGAGGCGAAGCACGAGCAGGGGAGCCCAGAGTGCAGAGGTGGTGGGGGCAGCTGGGCTGAGAGGTGGAGTGGGAGTGAGAGGGTAGCCTCTGGATCGGTAATGGGGATGGTGGTGACATTCATGAGGGCGCTCAGTGGAGAGGAGGGGCGAGGTTTCCAGCCATGGCAGCTGCCTGTGTGAGCCCTGAAGCTGCCTTGGAAATTGAGACCCAGGGCGCTATGTGGCTGCTCATTGGCCAGGACCCTCACGGGAGCCAGTAGTGGCCCCTCCTCCAGGAACTCCTATCCCTTGGGTGCCCAGGCGTACTGTCCAGGCAAGTGCCACTAGGAATAGCTGTGCATGCATAGAGAGGCCACATGACTTGTCTAAGGCAGTCCAGCAGGCTGGGCTGGCTGATGGCACCCGATTCTGCTGCCCCCCCAGAGGCAGTTGGCATCCTGCCCAAGAACACACACAGCCTTGAGTTCAGATCCTGCCCCGCTTCCCGCCAGTGTGACCTTGGGCAAGACCTTGTCCCCTCTGTAAATCAGGGACGCCACAGTGCGAGTGCCCTGGGCTGCTGCCAGGAGGTGGTCCGGGGAGGAGGAAGGAGCGCACCTGCAGCCTCAGGGCCCCCTGCCCTCCTCCACCCGAGTGCAGCTTAGGGCATGTGGAGGGGATCACCAGCCAAGTCCAAGTACACCCCAGGCCCGAAGCGCCCAGCAGTGATAGCAGGAAGGTGGCGGGGGTCCCCAGGGAGGGGAGATGGGTTTGGTATCCACCCAGGAAATGCAGCTTATGGGACTTCCCGCTAGATAGCCCTGTCCTGTGAGCACCCCAAGGAGCTGGCCACCCCTCTGTGACCTTTTCTGAGGTCATTCTGCCTGCATAAGGGTGTGCTGGTTGGTGTGCAGCAGGGCATGGGGCCTCCCCACCCCACTGCCCAGACCCAAGGAGGCCAAGCCCACAGTTCCGAGGCTCAGTCTGTCTGTGGCAGGTGTTCAGTGAGGGAGGATGTCTCAGGAGAGGCAGGAGGGGCATTCAGGGCAGCCCCCCAGCGTGTGACCCTGGGAGAGTGAGGGCCGCTTTCAAAAGGAAGTGTGGCCCCAAACCCCTGGCTCCCTCCTGCTGTGTGGTGAAGATTGAATGAGCTGGGAGGGTCTCCCTCTCTTGGGGCACCTCCTGGCACAGCGCAGTCATGCAAAGTCCACAGATGGGTCTGCGCGGCCAGGCCGAGGGAGGCTGCACCCTGGACTCCCGGAGTGGGGGTCTGCACAGACGGAGGGGAGGGCCCAGGCTGGCCAGGCTGGCATGGAATGGAGGCAGATGTGAGCTGGCCTGGGCCAGTGCGTGCCCCTCTGGGCTGGGCTGGGCCATGTGCAGGAAAGGGCAGGGGTCAGATAGGGCCAAGACAGGCTCATTAGGCCACCAGGCCAGGCACTCCTGACCAGGTCAGGGAGGGGGCATGCAGCCGCCCCTCCTCCCATCGTGCCTCCTTCAGCCAGAACCAGCTGCCCTGTCCTGCACGCCCGACCCCAGTTCCCTTGGGCAGCACAGAGCTGGGGCCTGACCACAGTCCTCTTCCGGCAGCTGGGCCAGGCATCCCAGGTAGAGACAGTGTCCGAGGAGAACAAGAGCCTGATATGGGTGCTGCTGAAGCAGCTGCGGCCGGGCATGGACCTGTCCCGCGTTGTGCTGCCCACCTTCGTCCTGGAGCCCCGCTCCTTCCTTGACAAGCTCTCTGACTACTATTACCACGCTGACCTGCTCTCCAGGTGAGTGGGCAGGGGGTGCCCCACACAGCTATGTGTGCCCCTCCTCCCTCAGCCCCTGCACAGCCCACCGCGATTTCCCGAGGGTCCACTGTCTCTGCAGCTCAGCCTCTGAGGGGTCCCAGTCTCCAAGGTCAGGGCTGAGGCCACTAAGGTCAAGGCTGAGTGTGGAGTCAGACTAAAGCACCCTCTGTGGTCCGAATCCTGTGCCCTGGCATTGTGCACTCTAGCTGAACGCAGCAGGCCGGGAAGGGGCTGCAGGTCCAGGAGCCATGCGGAGGGAGAGGTGAGGGGCCTTGTGGAGGCTGGGCACCATGCTAGCCTCCAGCCAACAGTGTTGGGACCCCTGGGGTTCTCTGGCTAGGTGAGGACCTGTTCCTGGGGGAATAGGGGAACACCCGCTGCTTCAGGCCTGGGCAGCATGGAGGAGCGGCGCGTTTCCACCTGAGTGTGTGACGCTTGGGTGGGAAGGAAGGAGGGGCAGAGAGAGGAAGGAGGGTGGCAGGGCCTGGCCTGGAGTAAGGGCCTTCTCCCAATCGCAGGGCAGTGCTGGAGGACGACGCCTACGGCCGCATGAAGCTCGTGCTACGGTGGTACCTGTCCGGCTTCTACAAGAAGCCCCAGGTGAGAAGTCCCGCAGGGGCCGCCCCCCAGGTCCAGGGCTGTCCCCTACTCCACACGGCCGCGAAGGACCCTGATCATCCCCACCGTGGCCCCAGGTCCTCAGAGATGGGGCCTGGGGCTCTGACTTCCCACCCAGGGACCCCCTGGACAGGCCAGACCCACAGGAGTGGTCCCAAGTCCCTGAAGGGCCCAAGCTGGACCCCTCCACACCTCGAAGGAACAGTTGCCTCACACAAGAGGGCCAGGAAAGGGGTGTTCAGCCCCAAATCTTGAGGAGCTTTTGGGACCCATGTGTTTTTATAACTTCTTTTTTTATTCACAAAACCCCTTTGAGAACTCAAAACCCGGGCTCTGATGAGTACAGGGCTGCTCTGGTTATAGTGACAGGAGAGCATGCAGCTCCCTGACCCCATCTTAGGGCCCTGGCATTCCATCGGACACAAGTTTGAAACCACAATTCTGGTTCCACCTCTTGTGCAGGTGGGGAAACTGAGGCCCAGGAAAGGGAAGGGACAACCTCAGGGTCCCACAGCAGGTTGGGAGTGAGCCAGGTCTCCTGAATCCACCTGGCACTCTGGGAGGACTTCTCAGAGGAGGGGGCTCCACCCAGAAGGCCGTCCAAGAGAGCCCAGGCCAGGGGTGTGCTGTGGGGTCAGCTCAGACACGAGTCTGGGCAGCTTGGCAGAGGAGCCGACGGGGCTGTTATCTGTGAAGGGCTGTGGGCAGGCGCTCCACAAGGCCACTCCACGAACACACATTGCCCTTGGAGCCCATAGCCTCCAGCACAGGGCCGACACACGCAGACACCTAGATGTGACCCGGATCCGGGGTGGCGTGAAGGGGGTGGCCCGCCTACTACAGACCAACTGGGGCAGACTGCACCGACCCACATGGAGACCCAGAAGGAGGGCTCCCCAGAGGGAGAGCTTGCTCCCCCTGCGGTAGGGACAAACATGAGCTGTTTGGGGGAGCAGAAAGCTGGCAAGTGTGGCTGAAGCAGAGTCAGGGGTAGGATTTGGGATTTTACTTAAAGGGTCACTGGAAGCCGCTAGGGGGTTGAGTGGTTTGTGCATCGTCTGCACTCGGCATCCAGGGAGACTGTGACCTGGCTGGGGCCTGGGGCACTCTCAGAGCCTAGACGCAGACAAGACACCTCATAGGCTGCCCCCCAGAATATAGACCACAGGCAAAGCATGGTCTTCCCAAAGCAGAAGTGGGGTGCTGTTCCCCGATGCTGGCAGTACACCTGGCTGTCCCTTCTAGAGACCTCCTCCCGGAGGTGCCCAGGGCTGTGGGCAGCGGGCAGCGCCCCAAGCCTTCCTCGGTCCACACGCACCCTGCCCCGTCCCTCACCCAAGGCTTTTTGTTCATTGCCTGCAGGGGATCAAGAAGCCCTACAACCCCATCTTGGGGGAGACCTTCCGCTGCTGCTGGGCCCACCCTCAGACCAACAGCCACACTTTCTACATCGCAGAGCAGGCAAGGGCTCCCGGCCACACCCAGAATGGACCTGGGCTCTGTGGGGGGCAGTGGGCCGTGGGCAAGGGTGGGTCTGACCCCAGGGCATGTTTCTTAGTGGCCCTCGGCCTCCCTGCTGCCAGCTGGGATTCTCCCCGGATTCAGCCTTAGTGTTTTCTTAAGGATGGGTTCAGCGCATCCCATTTTCCTGGGGGCATTCTGGGGTGATACAGGGATTCCTGTCTGATCCCAGGCCCCATGACTCAGGCCTGGCTCCCTGAGCACGTAAGTGAGAGCCTGGAACGTCCCCATGGCCAATCTTGGATTTGGAAGGACAGGCTGGGTTCTCACTGGGAAGTCAGGTTCTCTACTCCCCGCGGCTGCTGGGAATGCTGGGGCCATTCCAGGAGCCGCCTCTTTGCCCGCAGGTGTCCCACCACCCACCTGTGTCTGCCTTCCACGTCAGCAACCGGAAGGACGGCTTCTGCATCAGTGGCAGTGTCACTGCCAAGTCCCGGTTTTACGGTGAGGGGTGCTTTGCAGACCTTACTAGGTGACTGTGTGTATGCCACTCCCCACCTCTCCTGGTCAGGGGCCATGGGGTGGTAAAGGGCTCAGATCCCTCAGTCAGGCAGAGCCCGTCCCAAGCCCCACTTCCCCAGCCTCGCTTCCCTCAGCGGTAGAGTGGGCACCGTTTGCAGGAGTGCAGTGAGGGTCATGAGAAGGGAGCTGCATAAAAAGCTGTGTCCAGAGCTGAGCTGTCCAATTCTGTACCACTGGCCACATAGGGCTCTTTAAATTGATCAAAATAAAATAAAACTTAAAATGCAGCCCCTCGGTTGTACTAGCCACGCCGCAACTGCTCAGAAGCCACATGTGGCTGGTGGCCACCATGCCAACACAGGGAAGAACATTTGTGTTACCCAGGCAAGTTCTTCTGGGCAGCACCACTTAGCACCCGGCACAGCGGGTGCTCCGAAAGTTGGTTTCCATTTTTCCATCAGGTACAGCTTTTTTATCCTTTTCCTTGGTGGGCAGGGCCGTGTGCCCACCCGTCTACAAAGGGTATACAGGTTCAGCCCACCTTTTCCACCCCTAGGCACCCACCACTGGCTGTGGCTGGGACTCTCAGCCGGGGTGGGCTGTACCCCCCGCTACAGGGATGTTTAAAATCAGAGCAGGGACTCAGGCTAGTCTGAAAAGGTTTGCAGCCTCCAGTTAAGTACCTCCTTGGGATGGATGGCATGTGCAACCTGGATGGGGCTTTTAAAGAATCTGAGGCTCAGAGATGTAATATGACCCAACCAGTAACAAACAGGAGGTTCAGGGAGCTCTTTCCACCTGCCAGAAGGGAGCCCAGACCCTGTGACGTAGTGGGTGGGCCCCCGGGTTCCAGGGGCTGTCTCCACTAACTGGTCTCACTGTCCCAACTCTGCAGGGAACTCACTGTCAGCTCTGCTGGATGGCAAGGCCATACTCACCTTCTTGAACCGGGCAGAGGATTACACCCTCACCATGCCCTATGCCCACTGCAAAGGTGAGACGTCGTGCCACCCCCACCCCAAGGGCAGAGCCCAGTGGAAACCTCTGGTCCTTGTTTGTTCGTTTGTGACTTTTTAATGACTTTTTAACTGGGTATGGAGTTCCAGGCAGGTTGTTATTCTTCTCTCCTCTTTGAAAACATTTAATCACCTTCTGGCTTCCATTGTGCCTGGTGATTAGTCAGCTGTCAGCGCCTATTTGTTACATAATCTGCTTTTCTGTGTAGCTGCTTCCAAGATCTTGTTCTGCAGTCTTACTATAGTATGTCAAGGTTTGGATTTTTTCTTTCTTTTTTTAAATTTTTAAATTAATAGGCTTTATTTTTTGCAGTGGTTTTAGGTTTACCCAAAAATTGAGCAGAAACGTGTGCTTCCCTCTCTCCTAACGTGCAAACACAGATCCCCCAATGATTAACCTTTCACATTCGTGTGATACATTTGTTACAATTAATGAGCCAATGCTGATGCATTATTATTAACTAAAGTCCAGGGTTTACATTAGGGTTCACTATTTGTGGTATATATTCTGTGGCTTTGGACAAATGCATAATGTTGTTTTTCTGCCATTACAGTTACATACAGAGTAATTTTGCTGCCCTAAAAGTCTCTTATGGTTAGATGTCAATGGATGAATTCACCCATCTATCCCTTCCCCTCTTCTCAACCCCTGGTAACCACTGATGTTTACTATCTCCATAGTTTTGCCTTTTCCAGAATGTCATAGTGTTGGGATCACAGTATGTGGCCTGTTCCAACAGGCTTCTTTCACTTAGCAATATACATTTAAGATTCCTCCAGGCCTTTTTTATTTTTGCTGTTTGTGGGGTTTTGTTTGTTTGAACTTTTAAAATCTGAGCTTTCATGGCTTTGATCAGGTCTGGACACTTTTTAGCAATTATTTTGTTAATCCTGTTTCACCTCAATTTCTTCATTTTTTTTTTCCTAGAATCCCAACAAGACACAAGTTAAGCCATCACATTCTATTCATCTCATATCTGTATCTCTTTGCATTCGATCTACTTTCAACTCTGATTAACTGATATTAACTCATCCACTGAGTTCAATTTCAAAGTTTTGGATTTTTTTTTTTCCTGAGAGTTCTACTGAGTTCCATGTCATACCTGCCTGTTCTTTTATACTCGTACCTGTTCCTTGATCATGTTTGCAATTCCTTCTTTTAAACCTGTAATCACCATATGCACAATTGTTTCATATTCTCTGGTAATTCTAATGTTCTCACCAGTTTGCTGTATGTCCCCAGTGCCCACAGCAGAGCCTTAGCTGATGCCCATTGGACGACTGTATATATTAAGACTTTGGGATTCTAATTCTGCTGGGGGATTTCCTGGCACTCCTGTATAATAGATTGTTTCTGGGCCAACCAGGAAATGCTGATTTGAATTCCAAACTCACTTTACAAATCCATGGTGGAGGGGGATTTTAATTTCTATGCCCTAGAGCCCTGCCTGATTCAAATATCTCCTTGGCCCTCCCTTTGCTGGGGGTGTAGCTCTGTGAGTCCTGGCTTTGTGGGAATATCTCAGAACACACTTTCCTGTTGCTGTGGCCCCAGCCCCTCTCTCCTGCTCCCCAAGGGAACCTTGGAAACAAGGGTCTCAGGCCAACGAAAGCACTGTCTACTCAGCGGGGCAGACATCCTTCCTTCTGCTTGTTTGTTCTTTCTCTAGGGGATTTATCTTATTTTTTGCATGCTTATCTGTCCATCAATGCCGAAAAGAAGAGCATTTGTTCCAGCGTTTTATCCTGGAAAACTCCAAACATATATGAAAGTATGATGAGCCACCTGTACCCACAACACAGCACACCGCGAGTCTTGCTTCCTTTGTATGCTGCACACTCTTCCAGCTAATTAATACAAATGATTTTCAGGCATCATGTCATCTGTGTGATTCATTGTATATCACTAAAGATAAAGATTCCTCTTCTTAACCATAATCACGATACTATCATACCAAAAAAAAAAATCAAGGCTCTTTCCTTAATATCATCAGATATCTGTCAGTTTTGAAAGTTCCCTGACTGTCACATGTGCATGTATGTTTTTTTGCCTACATACACACATGTGGTGTGACTCATCTGTTTGAGCAGGAGTCCAAATAAAGTTCATACTTTGGTTATTAGAGGTCTTAGATCTCCTTTATGTCTCCTCTACCTTTTTTTTTCCTTGCAATGAGTTTGTTGAAGAATCGAGGCAATTTTCTTGTAGCATTTCCTCCAGTCTGCATTTATTGGCTGGTTTGGTGGAGTAATCGGACACATTCCTCTGTCCTTGGTGTTTCCTATAAACTGGAATTTGACCTCCTCTCTACAGGGGTGACCACTTTCAGGCAGTGTTTCAACAAGATGCTTGAAGGGTAGCTTCATGTCTTTCTGTCACAGTGTACACAATGTTGGGCTGTCTCTGTATTTATGATGTTAGTGGACATCGCTTCTCAGTGCCTGGATCTGCTGATTTGTTAGGCATTGCGAGGTGGTGAACCCTTCTTCATTTAACCAGCAGAGAGCTTCTGTAAAGCAAACTTCCCCCGTACTACATGGTTACCCAGTAGGATCAGTACATATGGGATAAATGCCAGATTTTTTTCTCTTTTCAAAATACTGATTTTCTCCCCTGGTGTCCTCCAAAGGTGATTTTTGGTGAGGCTGTGACTGCTTTAAGTACCACTTTTTTTTTATTAAGGTATTATTGATACACACTTTTATGAAGGTTTCACATGAAAAAACAATGTGGTTACTACATTTACCCATATTATCAAGTCCCCACCCATACCCCAATGCAGTCACTGCCCTTCAGTGTAGTAAGATGCCACAGATTCACTATTCGCCTTCTCTGTGCTACACTGTTTTCCCCTTGATCCCCCCCACACCATGTGTACTAAACATAATACCCCTCAATCCCCTTCTCCCTCCCTCCCTCTCCACCCACCCTCCCTCACGCCTCCCCTTTGGTAACCACTAGTTCCTTCTTGGAGTCTCTGAGTCTGCCGCTATTTTGTTCCTTCAGTTTTCCTTCATTGTTATACTCCACAAATGAGGGAAATCATTTGTCACTTGTCTTTCTCCGCCTGGCTTATTTCACTGAGCATAATATCCTCCAGCTCCATCCATACTGTCGCAAATGGTAGGATTTGTTTCTTTCTTATGGCTGAATAGTATTCCATTGTGTATATGTACCACATCTTCTTTATCCATTCATCTACTGATGGACACTTAGGTTGCTTCCATGTCTTGGCTATTGTAAAAAGTGCTGTAATAAACATAGGGGTGCCTGTGTCTTTTTGAATCTGAGAAGTTGTATTCTTTGGGTAAATTCCAAGGAGTGGGATTCCAGGGTCAAATGATATTTCTATTTTTAGTTTTTTGAGGAACATCCATATTGCTTTCCACAATGGTTAACTAGCTTACATTCCCACCAGCAGTGTAGGAGGGTTACCCTTTCTCTGCATCCTGTCCAGCATTTGCTGTTCTTAGTCTTTTGGATGCTGGCCATCCTTACTGGTGTGAGGTGATATCTCATTGTGGTTTTAATTTGCATTTCCCTGATGATTAGTGATGTTAAGCATCTTTTCATGTGTCTGTTGGCCATCTGAATTTCTTCTTTGGAGAACTGTCTCTTCATATCCTCTGCCCATTTTTGAATTGGGTTATTTGCTTTTTGTATGTTGAGGCGTGTAAGTTCTTTATATATTTTGGATGTTAACCCCTTGTCAGATATGTCATTTACAAATATATTCTCCCTTACTGTAGGGTGCCTTTTTGTTCTGTTGATGGTGTCCTTTGCTGTACAGAAACTTTTTAGTTTCATGTAGTCCCATGAGTTCATTTTTGCCTTTGTTTCCCTTGCTTGAGGACATGCGTTCAGGAAGATGTCGCTCATGCTTATATTCAGGAGATTTTTGCCTATGTTGTCTTCTAAGAGTTTTTTGGTTTCATGACTTACATTCAGGTCTTTGATCCATTTGGAGTTTACTTTTGTGTATGGGGTTAAACAATAATCCAGTTTCATTCTCTTGTATGTAGCTGTCCAGTTTTGCCAACACCAGCTGTTGAAGAGGCTGTCATTTCTCCATTGTATGTCCATGGCTCCTTTATCACATATTAATTGACCATATATGGTTGGGTTTATATCAGGACTCTCTAGTCTGTTCCATTGGTCTATGTATCTGCTCTTGTGCCAGGACCAAATTGTCTTGATTACTGTGGCTTTGAAGTTGGGGAGCATAATCCCCCCAGCTTTATTCTTCCTTCTCAGGATTGCTTTGGCTATTCGGGGTCTTTTGTGGTTCCATATGAATTTTAGAATGATTTTCTCTAGTTCGTTGAAGAATGCTGTTGGTATTTTCATAGGAATTGCATTGAAACTGTAGATTGCTTTAGGCAGGATGGCCATTTTGACAATATTAATTCTTCCTATCCATGAGCACTTGATATGTTTCCATTTATTGGTATCTTCTTTAATTTGTCTCATGAGCATCTTGTAGTTTTCAGAGTATAGGTCTTTCACTTCCTTGGTTAGGTTTATCCCTAGGTATTTTATTCTTTTTGATGCAACTGTGAATGGAATTGTTTTCCTGATTTCTCTCTCCGCTAGTTCATTGTTAGTGTATAGGAATGCCACAGATTTCTGCGTATTAATTTTGGTATCCTGCAACTCTGCTGAATTCTGATATTAGATCTAGTAGTTTTTGAGTGGAGTCTTTAGGGGTTTTTATGTACAATATCACGTCATCTGCAAACAGGGACAGTTTAACTTCTTCCTTGCCTATCTGGATGCCTTGTATGTCTTTGTTTTGTCTGATTGCCATGGCTAGGACCTCCACTACTATGTTGAATAGAAGTGGGAAGAGTGGGCATCCTTGTCTTGTTCCCGATCTTAAAGGGAAAGCTTTCAACTTCTTGCTGTTAAGTATAATGTTGGCTGTGGGTTTGTCATAAAATGCCTTTATTATGTTGAGGTACTTGCCCTCTATACACATTTTATTGAGAGTTTTTATCATGAATGGTTGTTAATTTTATCAAATGCTTTTTCAGCATCTATGGAGATGATCATGTGGTTTTTGTGCTTCTTTTTATTAATGTGGTGGATGATGTTGATGGATTTTTGAATGTTGTACCATCCTTGCATCCCTGGGATGAATCCCACTTAATCATGATGGATGATCTTTTTGATGTATTTTTGAATTCGGTTTGCTAATATTTTGTTGAGTATTTTTGCATCTATGTTCATCATGGATATTGGTCTATAATTGTCTTTTTTGGTGGGGTCTTTGCCTGGTTTTGGTATTAGAGTGATGCTGGCCTCATAGAATGAGTATGGAAGTATTCCCTCTTCTTCTGTTCTTTGGAAAACTTTAAGGAGGATGTGTATTAAGTCTTCACTAAATGTTTGATAAAATTCAGCGGTGAAGCCATCTGGTCCAGGAATTTTGTTCTTAGGTAGGTTTTTGATTACCAGTTCAATTTCGTTGCTGGTAATTGGTCTGTTCAGATTTTCTGTTTCTTTCTGGGTCAGCCTTGGAAGGTTGTTTTTCTAGAAAGTTGTCCATTTCTTCTAGGTTATCCAGTTTGTTAGCATATAATTTTTCATAGTATAATAATTCTTTGTATTTCTGTGGTATCCATAGTGATTTTTCCTTTCTCATTTCTGATTCTGTTTATGTGAGTAGACTCTTTTTTTCTTGATACATCTGGCTAGGGGTTTATCTACTTTGTTTATTTTCTCAAAGAACCAGCTCTTGCTTTCACTGATTCTTTCTATTGTTTTATTCTTCTTGATTTTATTTATTTCTGCTCTAATCTTTATTATGTCCCTCCTTCTACTGACTTTGGGCCTCATTTGTTCTTATTTTTCTAGTTTCATTAAATGTGAATTTAGACTGCTCATATGGGATTGTTCTTCTTTCCTGAGGTAGGCCTGTATTGCAATATACTTTCCTCTTAACATGGCCTTCGCTGCATCCCATAGATTTTACAGTGTTGAATTATTGTTGTTATTTGTCTCCATATATTGCTTGATCTCTGTTTTTATTTTGTCATTGATCCATTGGTTATTTAGGAGCATGTTGTGAAGCCTCAATGTGTTTGTGGGATTTTTTCATTTTCTTTGCTTAATTTATTTCTAGTTTCATATCTTTGTGGTCTGAGAAACTGGTTGGTACAATTTCAATCTTTTTGAATTTACTGAGGCTCTTTTTGTGGCCTAGGATATGATCTATTCTGGAAAATGTTCCATGTGCACTTGAGAAGAATGTGTATCCTGTTGCTTTTGGGCGTAGAGTTCTGTAGATGTGTGTTAGGTCCATCTGTTCTAGTGTGTTGTTCAGTGCCTCTGTATCCTTACTTATTTTCTGTGTGGTTGATCTGTCCTTTGGAGTGAGTGGAGTGTTGAAGTCTCCTAGAATGAATGCATTCTATTTCTCCTTTTAATTCTGTTAGTATTTGTTTCACATATGTAGGTGCTCCTGTGCTGGGCCATAGATATTTATAATCTTCTTGTTGGATTGACCCTTTTATCATTATGTAATGTCCTTCTTTGTCTCTTGTGACTTTCTTTGTTTTGAAGTCTATTTTGTCTGATACTAGTACTGCAACACCTGCTTTTTTCTCCTTGTTGTTTGCAAGAAATATCTCCTTCCATCCCTTCACTTTTAGTCTGTGTATGTCTTTGGGTTTAAAATGAGTCTCTTGTTGGTGGCGTATAGATGGGTCTTGCTTTTTAATCCATTCAGTGACTCCATGTCTTTTGATTGGTGCATTCAGTCCATTTACATTTAGGGTGATTATCGATTGTTATGTAGTTATTGCCATTGCAGGCTTTAGATTCGTGGTTACCAAAGGTTCAAGGTTAACTTCCTTACTATCTAAGAGTCTAACTTAACTCACTTAATATGCTATTACAAACACAATGTAAATGTTCTTTTTTCTTTCTTCTCCTTTTTCTCCCTCCTCCATTCTTTATATATTAGGTATCATATTCTGTACTGTTTGTCTATGCCTTGATTGACTTTGGGGATAGTTAATTTAATTTTGGATTTGCTTAGTAATTAGCCGTTCTACTTTCTTTATTGTGGTTTTATTACCTCTGGTGACAGCTATTAATCTGTAGGAACACTTCCATCTATAGCAGTCCCTCCAAAATACACTGTAGAGATGGCTTGTGTGAGGTAAATTCTCTCAGCTTTTGCTTATCTGGAAATTGTTTAATCCCCCCTTCAAATTTAAATGATAATCTTGCCAGATAAAGTAATCATGGTTCAAGGCCGTTCTGCTTCATTGCATTAAATACATCATGCCACTCCCTTCTGGCCTGTAAGGTTTCTGCTGTGAAGTCTGATGATAGCCTGAAGGGTTTTCCTTTGTATGTGATCTTATTTCTCTCTCTGGCTGCTTTTAATAGTCTGTCCTTATCTTTGATCTTTGCCATTTTAATTACTCTATGTCTTGGTGTTGTCTTTCTTGGGTCCCTTGTGTTGGGAGATCTGTGCACCTCCATAGCCTGAGAGACTATCTCCTTCCCCAGATTGGGGAAGTTTTCAGCAATTACCTCCTCAAAGACACTTTCTATCCCTTTTTCTCTCTCTTCTTCTTCTGGTACCCTTATAATGTGAATATTGTTCCGTTTGGATTGGTCACACAGTTCTCTCAATATTCTTTCATTCTTAGAGATCCTTTTTTCTCTCTGTGCCTCAGCTTCTCTGTACTCCTGTTCTCTAGTTTCTATTTCATTTATCGTCTCCTCCACCTTATCTAATCTGCTTTTAATACCGTCCATTGTGCTCTTCAGTAATTGGATCTCTGACTGGAATTCATTGAATCTTTCTGTACCTCCATGAGCATATTAATGATTTTTATCTTGAACTCCTTTTCAGGAAGCTTCATGAGGTCGATGTCATTTAAATCTTTCTCAAGAGTTGTATTAATTTTACTTTGAACCAGGTTCCTTTGGTGTTTCATATTTGTGTATGGTGCCTTCTAGTGCCCAGAAGCTCTGCTCTCTGGCGGTGCTCAGCCCCGGAAGCAATGTCGGGGGTGGCAGGGGAGTGGTATTGGTGCCTGGGGGGAGGAAGGAGCTGTTTCCTGCTACCCGGCTGCTATGTTTGTCTCCACTGCCTGAAGCAGTGGGCTGAGCACACAGGTATAAGCCTTTATGCTTTGCATTTATAGTTGCTGTAGACAGATCTTCCCTCTGGCTGGCCTAACACGAGGGTATGGTTTGCCGGTTTGCGAGCCAGGTGGGGCTGGCCAGAAGAAAGGCACAGTAGTCTGCCTGTCACAGAGGGGGTTCTTGGAGCTGTGTAGGCAGCCAGGGAGCTGGAGCACCTGAAGAACGTGAAAGCTCCCAACCTGCTGGGCAGAGTGCACCTGGACAATTTTGTCTACCTGTCCTCTCTCCTGAGCAGTAAGCTCTGTTCAATCCTTACCCCTTTAGCAGCCTTCTTGCTAAGGGCTTCTTTGTTAGGAAGGCTCTCAGACTGCCCGCCTTTCTTTTGTCCCAGAGCAGCCGGATATTGATCCCTGCTTTCCACAAGCAGCTGGAATCTCAGTCTCTCCAGGAATTCTTCCTATCTTAGCTTTCCAACCCCCTACTCATGAGAGTACCATTAAAACACCATGAAATGTAGGTTTGTGCTCCCGGAGCAGATCTCCGGAGTTAGGTATTTAGCAGTTCCAGGCCTCCACTCCCTCCCCACTCCATTTCTCTTCCTCCTGCCGGTGAGCTGGGGTCGGGGAGGGGTTTGGGTCCCGCGCCAGGCCACAGCTTTGGTACGTTACTCTGTTCCGTGAGGTCTGCTCTCTTCTCCAGGTGAATGCAGTCTGGTGCTCTCCTCTTTCCTGTTACTCTTTCAGGAGTAGTTGTATTCATTATGTTTTCATATTATATGCAGTTTTAGGAGGAAGCCTCTGTCTCACCTCTCACGCTGTCATTTTTAATCCTCTCCAGCTTAAGTACCACTTGATCAGAACACATATTGATTGTCCCAGAACATCTCAATCGGTGCCCCACTGACACTCGTGTCCTCGCTGGCCAGCAAAGCCATCAGATTGGCTCCTGGGTCCCTTCCACAGACCCTTAGTATTCTGCTTCCTTCTTGGATGACTCCACAGAGCTTTGACATTTCCTGCCCTAGATCCCAAACTGGCCATTTTCCCAGGAAATCCCAGGTTCATTTCAGTGGGAAGTGGTATTTAGGCCCTACAGTCTGCAGGCCAGATCTCTTTCTTACGAGTTGTTTTGGTCATTCTTTCTAGGGCTTCCGAGTAAGGTAAACCCAGACATCTTTTTTTTTTTTTTAAGATTAAAATAGATCATGATTTCATGCTGATGCTTCCGATCCAGATTCAAGATGGTAGGTTTGTGCTGGTCCTACTGACCTGACATGTGAAATCTCTTTCCTCCATATGCCGAAAAGCCCCTTTCCAGTGACCTATGATGTCCGTGATTACTTTCGTCTGGCCCCTCACATGTCCTGCAGTCAGGGCTCTGGCCGATGCCACCACTGGCCTGGTGGAGACTGGGAGCAGTGGCTTCGTGTCTTGCCAATATCTCCCTGGGATGGAAAAGTCGTGGAATAGTTCCCCTCTGAGACTATGCCACTCCGTGGGTCCCCATGTCATCTTTTGTTTCATTTTCTTGTTGATTTTGAGGGACTGCTTTTCTAATTTCATTTTTTGAGAACTGTGTAAAAGAAAGATTTACCTGATTCCAAGGCAAAACTATAAAACCTGGTGTCATCAAAGAGGCCTTGGGTCCGTCTCAGAGCCCCCAGCCTGGGGAGAGCGTTGGGGCCCCTGCTCACTTGCCGGGCGGCCGCCTTCCTCCCTCAAGGGGGGTGAGCCCCGGGCGCCCCCAGAGCAGCCCCCGCCCCTCACAGAGCTCTCACGTGGGGTGAGCGGGAGGGATTTGGGGGGTGTTCCTAGCCTTCTTGCTATTTCAATTGGCTTGTCTTTTTTTTTTCTTTCCATTTTTAAAAGGCATTTTATCCCACGTTTCTAAGTGTTTTAGGGTGGGAATAGTTTTTCTCTTCAGTGAGCATGAGTCCATATGGCTAGAAATTGAAGATTAATTCATCCATCCATTCATGAAAACATGTATGTGTTAATTTTTAAACATATGCTGGGCCCATCCTGGGTGCAGCAGGCAGCAGGGGAGACAGGAGTCAGGGCAGCCAGTGCAGAGCCAAATGACAGACTGTGACGAGGGTCAGGGGGCAGTGGGGCTTCTGGACCCTGGAACAGGGCAGTCCTGGAGGCGGTCACCCAGAAAAGACGGGGTGTCTCCTGAGCAGAGCAACCGGCAGGAGCCACGGCCTAGGGACAGAGAATCACTGAGAATCAGGCCCAGCCAGGATTCCCCTCCCCGGACGCGCTCCTCTCTGTCCCAGCCTCTCGCGCCTCCTTTCTCACTCCCCTCCTTCTCACTCTCCCAGGGTCTGACACAGGCCTCTCAGGGGCCACTGTCGCTGGGTGCCGCAGGGGCCCAGCAGCTTGGCAGTGCCCGGGACAGCCCTGGCCTGGCAGCCCCTGGGCCGACACCGCTGTATTTCAGGAATCCTCTATGGCACCATGACCATGGAGCTGGGTGGCAGAGTGACCATCGAGTGTGAGAAGAACAACTTACAAGCTGAGCTGGAATTCAAGCTCAAGGTAGCGCTGGCCACAGCACCCTCGGCCCGCCTGAAGGCCTGGAGGGACAGCGAGGAACGAGGCCTTGGGGGACCCCTCCCACCCTCGTCATTCCCCAGGGATGGCTTCTTGGGCAGGTGCACACCAGGAGAGCAGCTCTGGGCAGTCTGTATTACAGCCAGAGCCCAGACAGGGGAAGGGGCCACACATCAGAGCCAGAACAGGCCCAGGCCCCTTCCCCACCAGGGGGCGCAGTGTGGGACTGGTGGGAACCCTGCATCCTTGGGCTCAGACTGAAGCATCAGGTGTGGCCACTGGAAGCTTCGGAGCCTGTCCCGCTGGCCTCCCATGCACTGGGGACTGGGAGTTGCCCCCCACAAGGAAGGAGCCTCCTCCTCCTGGCTCACTAGGGGTGCCAGCACCATGGAGCAGCTGCCAGCCCTCACAGCAACCCTCTTGGGTGTGTCCCACAGCCTTTCTTCGGGGGCAGCATGAACATCAACCAGGTCTCGGGGAAGATCAGGTCAGGAGAGGAGGTCCTGGCACGTCTCACTGGACACTGGGTGAGAGGCTGCCCTTGGAAGTGCGGGCGGTCCCCTGGTTGTGGGGTGGCCATGGGCCTAGCACCTCTGACCCCACCTGGGCCGTCTGGGGCAGGACAGGGAAGTGTTTATCAAGGAGGAGGGCAGAGGAAGCACTGAGCTCTTCTGGAACCCGAGTGGGGAGGTCCGCGGGCAGAGGCTGAAGCGACACACTGTGCTGTTCAAGGAGCAGACGGAGCTGGAGTCAGAGAGGTGAGCCCACCTGGCACCCACCGGACCCTGCTGAGCCGCCTGGGTGTGGCCAGGTGGGCAGCCGCTTTGCAGGTTGGCACGGTTACACTGCTCTGAGCACGTCCTCAGGGTGTCCCTGGCAGGGAGGGTGGAGATGTGTGGATGCCTCATGGCAGTTAACGAGTCCTCCTGGGGCCTGGGGAGGAGCAGGCTCTGGGGCCTGTCACCACCAGTAGGTGACCGACAGCTCCCTGGCAGGAGGTGTGAGCTCAGCGTGGGAAACTGTCTCGAGGGGCAGTGAGTTTCCTGTTGCTGGAAGCAATCAAGTGGAGGTTGCGCCAAGCCTCCCCTCTAGTGCCAAGGGGGCGGGCTGCCCGGGTCCCCAGCTCAGAGCAGGTGCCCTGCTCACAGGCTCTGGCAGCATGTCACCAGGGCCATCGGCGAGGGGGACCAGCACAAGGCCACGCGGGAGAAGTTCTCACTGGAGGAGGCACAGAGGCAGCAGACCCGGGAGCGCCAGCAGAGCCTCACGCCCTGGAAGCCACGGCTGTTCCGCCTGGACCCTGCCACCCAGGAGTGGCACTACCGATATGAGAAGTGAGCGCTGGTGGGCGTCAGCCCAGGCCTGTGGTGGACTGGACCAGGAGACCACCCCCAACCGTCTGGGCCCAAGAGACAAGGGGCTCCTGTTCCCAGGAGGAGAGAACGATGGGGTGGGAGGGTGATCCAGGGCTCTGCTACCAGCCCTTCCCACAGGCCCTACACACAGGTGCGGAACACAGGCACTCCTGGGGGGCTCCGGCCACTGCTGGGAGGCCGAGGGCTGGGCAGGATGGGACCCCTTCCCCGCAAAGGCCACTGCCCTGCTGACAGATGCCCTCTGGACCCTCCAGCCGCAGCCCCTGGGATCCCCTGAAGGACATCACCCAGTTTGAGAAAGATGGGGTCCTGCACACCCTGCAGCGGGGGACCATGGACTCCCAGACCGCCTTCCTGGGCAGCCCAGAGCCCAGGCACCAGGTCAGCTCCCCAAGGCCCTGCCAGTCGTCTTCAGCAGCGGGACGGGGCAGTCAGGATGCAGCTGTGACCAACACCCCACCCTCACTCCCGCTGCCTGGCCCCTCTTCTCTGCCCCCCACCTTGCTGCACTCTCAGCAACCCTCAGCAGGAGGCCCCGCCCCCTAGTCTCCTGCCCTGCCCAGCATGGGACCCACAATGCCCAGATTTGTAACTTGGTTTGAGCAAGGGGCACCCCAATGTGCAGGGCGCTGTGCCCGGGTCTACTGGGTCCCAGTCCACTGCTCCCCAAAGCTGCTTCCGCGGTCTTAATAGCACATCATTCCACTCTACATATGAGGAAACTGAGGCTCAGGGCACCTGGGGGCTTGCTCAGGGTAGGAGAAGGGGCCAACAAATATTTACACAGAAACTAGCCTCAGCACTCCCCGGAGGGCCAGAGGGAAGGCATCGGGGGAGGCGGGGAAGGAGGCCTCCTGTGACAAATGCCAGGGTCTGGCTTGCAAGGGGAGCCTGGAGTGTCCCCTGGCATGGTGCCACATGGGCAGTGGCCAAGGGCGACACCCCACCCACGTGCTGCGGGTTGCACATGCTAACCAGCACCTGCCCCCTGTGCTCACGGCTGGAAGGACAGTGCTCACGGGACAGGGCGGGGCTGCCCAGCTTCAGGGACCATAGTATCTGACCCCCCACACGTGGCCCACCCCTCCCCTTCCCCATATGCCACAGCCCCTCAGCCCTGACTGAGGCCCAACGGTCCCACCCCCGTCCAGGTGCCCACCTGACACCCCTCTGCATCTTGCCCCTCAGCTCTCAGCTCATGTCAGGGACTGTCCATGGCCCCATCCCGGGACAAATAGGCATGAGCCCACAGCAGCCATAAGGCAGGCCTCTGCATGGGCTTGCTTGGCTGCAGAAGGGCCCAGAGATCTGTTACCAATGAGGACATGGAGGCCCAGATGGGGGTGACTGCTGCAATCCATGCCAGGGCCAGGGGTCAAACCTCCCCTGTGCACCCGAGCCCATCAGTTCCTTCCCAGCATGCTGCCTTATCCCAAGCTGACCTAGCATAAATGTGCCACCAGGTCCCCAAGGCCAGCAGAGCCCCCAGCAGCTCCCCGCAGGCAAAGCTGGAGCACAAGGCCAGCTGAGGCGGTGGGTGTGGGTGGGCTCCGGGCCGCAGAGGCTCCATCTCTCTCCAGGGGCCTGGCCCAGATCGGCGGCTCCGCAAGGCCAGCGACCAGCCCTCTGGCCACAGCCAGGTCACTGAGAGCAGTGGCTCCACGCCTGAGTCCTGTCCAGAGCTCTCAGACGAGGAGGAGGAAGACGGGGACGGGGACTTCGTTCCTGGTGAACCCCCCTGGGCCTGTCCCCCTGCAGGGTGGGGAGGGCCGGAGGAGCAAGTGGCAGAGTCCCAGGAAGGTCCTGCACCACCAGGCCTGACCGCCCTCTCAGGGGGGTCCCGAGCAGGCGTCCCTGAGCCCATGGGGCTCCCCGACCCTGCACTCTGAGGACAAGGGCACCTCCTTTGGCTGGCAGGCCCTCTGGCTCTGCTTCTACCCACTGCCCTCATGGGCCTATGTGCCCACAGGACTTTGTCCCCACCTTGCGGCACAGGAGCCCCACCTGGGTCATTTCCATCTCCCAGGGCTTATTAGAGGCCAGCCAGCCCCAGGGTTCCATCCCGACACTTCCCTTGGCATCTCTCATCCCTTCCTCCCTCCCCTCTGTGCGGGCTGTTCCAGGCATTGAGAGCCCTTGCCCTCGGTGTGGGAAGGAGGTGCAGCGGCTACAGGCTCTGCAGGAGGCCATCCTGTCCATCCGGCAGGCCCAGCAGGAGCTCCACAGGTAGGCCACCCTCTGGGCCCCAGCAAGGGTTTTGTGTCAGAGAGCTCAGAAGAGCCAAGAGCCAGGTGGGAGCCCAGGGGGACCACGTCTCTGGAATGCCACTCGGAGCTAGAACCCTCGCGTCTTGGAAAGGGTCTAGCTGTACAGTGAGGGCAGGAAAAGACCTGGGTTCTGGCCTCTGTGAGGGGTGGGCCAGGCAGGGAGTTCTGTTTGAGTGGGCTGTTAGCAGCACTTGGTAGACACTGAACTGGACCAGGTGTGGGCCTGGAAGAGCCCCCAGTGAGTTGGAGCAGCACGTGTCCCAGTGGCGATGGTGGCATGGAGTCAGGTGCAGTGGAGGAATGCTGCCAGCAGCATCCAGTGGGTGTCTCCAGGCACATGGCTATGTCCCCAGCCCCATGCACCGTGAACCTTCAGGAAGGCCTGGAGGCAAGCCAGTGACCAGGGAGAGCTGGGAGCCGTGTTCTGTGGCCCCCAGCAGGTGCAGACCACTAGGCCTCCTGGGCCCTTCCATCAGCTGACACTCCAGGGTGGAGCAAAGCCAGTTTCCAGCTCTGCTCCAAAGCCAGCTTCTGAGCTACAAGCCCCAGCAGTGGGACTCACTGGTTATCCAGGCCTCAGTCTCCCCCTCTTTAAAGTGGGGTGGCAACACCCCTGGGCCAGGCTAAAGATGGTGCAGAGGGCTGAGCTCTGTGCCTGGCACCCAGAGAGCATTCGGTACCTAGCGTGCCAGTGATGAGGCTGGCCTTCCTCTGGCCCCGGCCCTGCCCTGTGACTTGACACACAGGTTTTTCATATTGTGTTAGCCTGCTCCTGTGTGAGGTGGTGTGGGGCCAAGCAAAAGGGAGGCTGGCCCCTGGGAGACTGGGGAAAGAATACCACCTGCATGGTCAGGGAGGGCTTCCTAGAGGAGGATGTAGTGGGCAGAGAGGGGAAAGCATAGATCAGTACTGAGAGCCATGGGTGCCACAGGAGGGCCACTGCTGGGAGAAGGGGCACTTTGAGATGAGGGGGGCCCAAGGTGGCAGTGGTGATCCCGGAGGCCCGGGATCCAGGAAGGTGGGAGCAGCCGCCTGGCACCCCAGAAGTCCTGCTGCAGGGCAGGTGGCTGGGAGAGCACCCGAAGCTTCTGCAGCAGTCCAGACATTAATAATGTGAGAGTCCAGGGCAGGGGTGTGTCTCCTGGGGCTGCCGGACACAGGAAGGTCCCACAGAGCTGGGGGCTTAAACCATGGATGTTTTCTCTCTTCCAGGCCTTGGGCTGGAGGCCGAGACCCAGGGGTGGGCAGGGCTGGCTCCTTGAGCCTCCCCTGGGCGTGTGGACACTGTCCTCTCCGTGTCCTTACCTGGCCATCCCTCTTTTTCTCACGAGGACGCCAGTCACACAGGATTAGGGCCACCCTGTGACCTCATTTTACCTTAATCACTTCTGCAAAGATCCCACCTCCAAAAAGTCACATTCTGAGGTGTCGGGGGTCAGGACTCCAACATTTGCCTTTGGGGATGGGGATGCGGGGACACAACTCAGGCCATCAAGCAGAGGTGGGAGGGAGGAGAGGCTCCCACAGCCCTAAAACCCCCTCCCTGAAAAAGTGTGCCCGAGAAGCCCAGTGTAGCTTCTGTGCCCTGGGCCCCCTTCCATGAGACCCCCATTTGCACCCATGCCCCTGGAGGGCGGGATGTGCCGTCCTGTCTACACTGGCCCCAGCTCAGCCACCTTGCCGTGTCTTTGCAGGCACCTCTCGGCCATGCTGAGCTCCACAGCGCGAGCCAGGCAGGCACCTGTCCCAGGCCTCCTGCAGAGCCCCCGATCCTGGTTCCTGGTCTGCATGTTCCTGGCATGTCAGCTGCTCATTAACTATGTCCTCAAATAGGAGCCCTTTGCAGGCAGCGTGGGCATCGCCTGCAGAAAGTGGCCAGCTGCAGCCCTCCCTCCCAGGCACCCAGCACTTTAAGCCAGCCCCGGGGAGGCAGAGAGACCCAGCAAGCACGGCCACTGTGGACAGGGGGACCCATGGAGGCAGGACAGCAGGAGGGCCCCGGCAGCCGCACAGGCTCCTCTTGGAGAGGCGCTGGCCTTTCCTGCAGCCCTTGCCCAGTGCCAGCCTTAACGCTAAAGCCAAATGCAGCTTTTATCCTGCTCATCTTGCCCACCCCCCAGTACAACTTCCACTTGCCCCGAGGGGCTGACGGAGGCAGGGGTGGAGGCCCAGCAAGCCCCCTTGGCCTGATGCACCCAACTTTCTTTCCTGAGCTCCTGCCCACATTGCGGGGGTTGCCCTGGAGGGGCCTCAGGTGGACTCCGGGGAGACATTTTGAGTTTTATTCTGCCTTTGTGCTATTTGGACAGGAGACCAGTCCACACACCTGTGGGGCCCGCCAAGGTGGGGCAGGCTCACGTGGACGCGGGCACATGGGAGGGCAGTGGTGCTGGGGGCAGGGGGCCTCAGCTTGCCCCAGCACCCCAGGTCAGGGTCCCAAGTTTGCCACTTTGCTGAGACTGGTGCACGGTCTTCCCGTTTTACACTTTTTTAATAAATGTAATTGCAATATTTTAGGCAGGCTGTGAGTAGCGTCTGGCATGTGGCCTCCATTCCTGTGTCAAGTACCCCGTGTGTGTGTGAGTGTGACTGTGTGAGTGTGAGTGAGCATCTGCACACAGAGATACACACGGGGCCCTCAACTATGTCGAGGCAGTGCCATCTCATTTTCCAGTTTTTGTATCCGTGTTGCTGTCCCCTCCCCTAATGTGGGGACATGTCTGTGCTCCATACCTTGAAATAAATAGGCACACACGGTTTCCTGTTGTGTCCTTGGGGGACTTCCAGAAATGTGGGGTGGGAGGTCTTTCCAGAGAGAGACTCAATGCCAGCAGGGGTCTGTCTGGGGCTGTGAGGATGGAGAGGAGGGTCCAGGGTAGGACAGGGATGCAGTCTGCTGTGAGCTGTGGGAAGCAGGCCCAACCCTGTGGAGCCAAGTGCCAGAAGGCAGGGGTCCCATGAACCATCCAGTGAGCCAGCTGAGGACACGGGCAGGACTGTCCACTCCGGGGAGCTGCTGAGACTGTGGGTGGCTCAGAGACCCACTTGGCCTGATATCCCCCCCACTGATGGCCCTCCTCTGCCTGAGGACCCGAGATGGGCCCTTTCCTTGGTTCCCCTGTGTGCGTGGTTTCCAGTCCTTACAGCCTCCAGGGCCGGATTGACTGGGCCTACTTTGCTGGGATAGCGCAGGAGGACACTGAAGGCGGGACAGCTGACCACACAGCAAAGTGTAACGTGGCCCACCCCTAGCAGGATGCACATGAAGGATACAGGACAACAGAGGAAGGGATGGGTAGGTGGTGTCCCTGCAAGGGGGCTCAGGAGACCACCCAGGGCCCTGTCCTTTGGGACCCCTCTACCTCAACCCCCAAAGCCTCAGGACAGGATGGGGCTTGGGCCAGGGCCAAGGAAGGGGCAGGCAGGTGCCACCATTCCAGCCCTCATGCCTGCCATGGGTGGTCTGGACTCCCAGGACTGGACTTCCCCCAGAAGGCAGTGTCCCCAGAGTAGCTCTGGGCCCCCGCAGAGAGTGGGTGCCCTGGAGGTGATAGTTTTCTGCATCTCAATGCCATGGCAGGCTGCTCTGGACAGGAAGCCCTGGGCCACTGAGTCTTGCACCCCACACCCTGCGTCCCTTCCCAGTAGGACTGGCCCTCCCCAATACTGTCTGACTCACCAGCTGTTACCCCCTCCTCTGCAGCCTCAGAAGCCCCTCCAGAAGGTTCTTTATGTCCTTGGTATGCTAAGAACTATTCTAAATCAACAAGGAAAGGAAAGCTGGGTAGTACAGTCCCACAGGCACAGGGGGCCCAAGTGCTCAAACAGGTGGGGTCGACATCATCCACATTTTGGAAGGAGCAAAAATCTGGACCTGATTTCTGGACATACAAACGCCAGATGATGCAGGAGTCCGGAGCTGTGCCCTCACCCCCAGCCCTGCTCAGTATTCCCCTTCCGGCTCCCTTGAAAATGTGCCTGTGTGGCTCTTGGGGCATCTGGGAGGGGAGAGGGTATGGCTGTTCTCGACTGAACAGTGAGGATGCCAGCCCCAGAGATTGTGTGGCCATACTGCCCCCACGGCTGCAGGAAGTCTGGCCTTCTCAGAGAAACTGCGTCACCCCCTCACCTCTGGTTACCAGGAATTTCTAGTAAAAAAAAAGGCTGGGCAAGGGCGTGGCTGCACTGGGGGTGGGGGTGGGGGACAGCTTCCCCTGTGCCAAAGGAAGCAGCAGCCTGGCCCCTCCCTGGGATGGGGTGCATCGGACGAGGTTCCGGAGACCGCTGGGGTGGAGCCCGCAGGAGTGGTGCCTGGGCTGTTTCCTGCCCAGCCCCGCGAGGGACGGGTGTCCTCCCCCGTTTCCCTCCTCTCTGCCCGCCCAGCCCGCACCCCAACACTGCGCGGTGCTCTTCGGCCCCAGCTGAACCAGAGCGTCAGTAGGACAGCGCCGTCGCGGGGCAGAGGGGTGGGGGTCACAGCTGGTGGCAGTGCGGGCTCTGGAGGTGCGGGGCGCGGGGCCGGCGAGAAGCTCACTCTTCCTGCGCGCAGGACTGGGCTGGATACCGACTCTCGGCCGCGCGCGAAGAGCGAATGGGACCCTGGGCAGGTGACAGCTCGGAGCGCACAGTGGCTGAGACGGGCCTACGTGACGGGGAGGGACGGGCCGCGGGCCACTCACCGACGCGAGCAGGGCACCGTCGCCTCTCCGGAAAAGGGCTGGACTGAGCGCACGGGGCGCGGCCCCACTGGGTGGGGCGAAGGTAGAGCGCGCTCCGCGCCCTCGAGAAGGTTCTTGGCGCCTGCAGCCGCCTCCTCGCATCGTCTGCCCAGAAAGGCTGCAGCTCCCGGGGCCCGCTGGCGGGCCGGTCACCATGGCTCCGGGATCGGCCGGCGGGCCGGTCACCTTGGCTCGGAGGATGGTCACCACGGCTCCAAGATCGGCTGGCGGGCAGGTCACCGCGGCCCCCCCGGCCCCAAGGACGGTCACCGCGGCCCCGAGGAAGGTCACCACGGCCGTCGCTCTGCTTCTGGCGCCCGTGTTGGTACTGCTGTTCCAGGCGCAGGTGGGCGTGCGTGCGGGTCGGGGGCAGGGCTCCGGGAGGGGCGACCCGAGGCGCGCGTCCCTAGCGGGGCCGGACAGACTGGAACAGTCCGAGCTCAGGAATCGCGCCCGCTCGTCAGCAGGCCAGGGCGCGGGGATGGCCTAGAGGGCT
>JAVSCE010014037.1:0-35984 GCA_032199065.1 Smutsia gigantea | reverse complement strand
AGTGCCATGATGTATTTAATGCAATGAACAGAAGGGCCCGGAATCAAGTTTATCATTTAAATTTGAAGGAGGGATTAAACAATTCCCAGATAAGCAAAAGCTGAGAGAATTTATCTCCCACAAACCATCTCTACAGAGAATTTTGGAGGGACTGCTGTAGACGGAAGTGTTCCTATGGTTTAATAGCTGTCACCAGAGGTAATAAAACACAGTAAAGGAAATAGACCAGCTAATTACTAAGAAAATGAAAAATTAAATAAACTATCCCTGAAGAAAATCACGGGATAGACAAACAGTACAGAATATGATACCTAATATATAAAGAATGAAGGAGGAAGAAAAAGGAGGAGGAAAATAAAAAGAACCTTTAGATTGTGTTTGTAAAAGCATACTTAGTTAAGTTAGACTCTTAGATAGTAAGGAAGTTAACCTTGAAACTTTGGTAACCACAAATCTGAAGCCTGCAATGCTAATAAGTACATACCTATGCATAATCACCCTAAATGTAAATGGAATGAAAGCACCAGTCAAAAGACATAGAGTCACTGAATGGATAAAAAACAAGACCCATCTATATGCTGCCTTCAAGAGACTCACTTAAACGCAAAGACATACACAGACTGAAATTGAAGGCAAGGAGAAAGACATTTCATGCAACTAATAGGGAGAAAAAAGCAGAAGTTGCAGTACTTATATCAGAAAAAAAAGACTTCAAAACAATGAAAGTCACAAGAGACAAAGAAGGACATTACATAATGATAAAAGGGTCAATCCAGCAAGAAGATATAACCATTATAAATATCTTTGTGCCCAACACAGGAGCTCCTACATATGTGAAACAAACACTAACAGAATTAAAGGGGGAAATAGAATGCAATGAATTCATTCTAGGAGACATCAACACACCACTCACTCTGAAGAACAGATCAACCAGACAGAAAATAATAAGGAGATAGAGGCACTGAACAACACATTAGAACATATGGATCTAACAGACATCTACAGAACTCTACACACAAAAGCAGCAGAATACACATTTTTCTCAAGTGCACATGGAACATTTTCAAGAATAGATCATATACTAGGCCACAAAAAGAGCCTCAGTAAATTCAAAAAGATTGAAATTGTACCAAACAGCTTCTCAGACCACAAAGGAATGAAAATAGAAATGAATTATGCAAAGAAAATGAAAAATCCAACAAACACATGGGGGCTTAATAACATGCTACTAAATAATCAATGGATCAATGACCAAATAAAAGCAGAGATCAAGCAATATATGGAGACATATAACAATAATAATTCAACACTGCAACATCTGTTGGACACAGTGAAGGCTGTGCTAAGAGGAAAATATATTGAAATAAAGGCCTAAATCAGCAAAGAGGAACATTCCCATATGAGCAGTCTAAACGCACAATTAATGAAACTAGAAAAAGAAGAACAAATGAGGCCCACAGTCAGTAGAAGGAGGGACAAAATAAATATTAGAGCATAAATAAATAAAATCAGGAAGAATAAAATAATAGGATCAACGAAAGCAACAGCTGGTTCTTCGAGAAAAGAAATAAAATAGATAAACACCTAGCCACACTTATCAAGAAAAAAAGAGTCTATTCACATAAACAGAAACAGAAATGAGAAAGGAAAAATCACTATAGACAGTACAGAAATACAAAGAACTATTAGAGAGTATGATGAAAAATTATATACTAACAAACTGGATAACGTAGAAGAAATGGGCAACTTTCTAGAAAAATGCAACCTGCCAAGGCTGACCCAGAAAAAACAGAAAATCTGAACAGACCAATTACCAGCAATGAAATTGAACTGGTAATCGAAAAACTACCTAAGAACAAATCTCCTGGACCAGATGGCTTCACCACTGAATTTTATCAAACATTTAGTGAAGACCTAATACCCATCCTCCATAACGTTTTCCAAGGAGTAGAAGAGGGAATACTTCCACACTCAGTCTATGAGGCCAGCATCACTCTAACACCAAAACCAGGCAAAGACACCCCCAAAAAAGAAAACAACAGACCAGTAACCCTGATGAACATAGATGCAAAAATACTCAACAAAATATTAGCAAACTGAATTCAAAAGTACATTAAAAGGATCATCCATCATGATCAAGTAGGATTTATTCCAGGGATGCAAGGATGGTTCAACATTCACAAATCCATCAACATCATCCACCACCCTAACAAAGAGAAGGACAAAAACCACATGATCATCTCCATAGATGCTGAAAAAGCATTTGACAAAATTCAACACCCATTCATGATAAAAACTCTCAACAAAATGTGTATAGAGGGCGAGTGTCTCAACATAATAAAGGTTATATATGACAAACCCACAGCCAACTTTATACTTAACAGCAAGAAGATGGAAGCTTTTCCTTTAAGATCAGTAAGAATACAAGGATGCCCACTCTCCCCACTTCTATTCAACATAGTTCTAGAGGTCCTAGCCATGGCAATCACACAACAAAAAGAAATAAAAGGCATCCAGATTGGCAGGGAAGAAGTTAAACTGCCCTTTTGGCAGATGACATGATATTGTACATAAAAAACCCTAAAAATCTACTCCAAAATTACTAGATCTAATATCTGAATTCAGTAAAGATGTGGGATACAAAAGTAATGTGAGATATTTATTGTATTCCTATACACTCACAATGACCTAGCAGAGAGGAAATCAGGAAAACAATTCCATTCAAAGTTGCACTAAAAAATAAGATACCTAGGAGTAAACCTAACCAAGGAAGTGAAAGACCTATACTCTGAAAACTACAAAACACTCATGAGAGAAATTAAAGATACCAATAAATGGAAACACATCCCGTGCTCATGGATAGGAAGAATTAAAATTGTCAAAATGGTCATCCTGCCTAAAGCAATCTACAGATTCAATGAAATTTCTATCAAAATACCAACAGCATTTTTCAACAAACTAGAGAAAATCAGTCTAGAATTCATATTGAACCACAAAAGACCCCGAACAGCCAAAGCAATCCTAAGAAGAAAGAATAAAGCTGGGGGGATTATGCTCCCCAACTTAAAGCTTTACTACAAAGCCACAGTACTCAAGACAGTTTGGTACTGGCACAAGAACAGACCCATAGACCAATGGAACAGACTAGAGAGCCCTGATATAAACCCAACCATATATGGTCAATTAATATATGATAAAGGAGCCATGGACATACAATGGGAAAATGACAGTCTCTTCAGCAGTTGGTGCTGGCAAAACTGGACCCCTACATGCAAGAGAATGAAACTGGATTATTGTTTAACCCCATACACAAAAGAAACTTGAAATGGATCAAGGACCTGAATGTAAGTCATGAAACATAAAACTCTTACAAGATAGCAAAGGCCAAAATCTCCTGAATATAAGCATTAGTGACTTCTTCCTGAATGCATCTCCTCAATCAAGGGAAACAAAGCAAAAATGAACTCATGGGACAACATCAAACTAAAAAGTTTCTGTACAGCAAAGGACACCATCAACAGAACAAAAAGGAATCCAACAGTATGGGAGAATATACTTGTAAATGATATATCCAACAAGGAGTTAACATCCAAAATATATAAAGAACTTACACGTCTCTACACCCAAAAAGCAAATAACCCGATTAAAAAATGGGCAGAGGACTTGAGACAGTTCTCCAAAGAAATTCAGATGGCCAACAGACACATGAAAAGATGCTCCACATCACTAATAATCAGGGAAATGCAAACTAAAACCACACTGAGATATCATCTCACACCAGTAAGGATGGCCAACATCCAAAAGACTAAGAACAACAAATGCTGGCGAGGATGCGGAGAAAGGGGAACCCTCCTACACTGCTGGTGAGAATGTAAGCTTGTTCAATCATTTTGGATAGCAATATGGAGGTTCCTCAAAAATCTAAAAATACAAATACCATTTGACCCTGGAATCCCACTCCTTGGAATTTACCCAAAGAACACAACTTCTCAGATTCAAAAAGTCATATGCACCCCTATGTTTATTGCAGCACTTTTTACAATAGCCAAGATATGGAAGCAACCTAAGTGACCATCAGCAGGTGAATGTATAAAGAAGATATGGTACATATACATAATGGAATACTATTCCACCATAAGAAGGAAACAAATCCTGCCATTTGCAACAACATGGATGGAGCTGGAGGATATTATGCTCAGTGAAATAAGCCAGGTAGAGAAAGACAATTGCCAAATCATTTCCCTCATTTGTGGAGTATAACAACGAAGCAAAACTGAAGGAACAAAATAGTAGCAGACTCAGAGACTCCAAGAAGGAACTGCTGGTTATTAAAGGAGTGGGATGTGGGAGGGTGAGCAAAGGGAACTGTGGGGTATTATGTTTAGTACACATGGTGTGGGGAGTCACGGGGAAAACAGTGTAGCACAGAGAAAGGAAACAGTGAATCTGTGTCATCGTACTACACTGATGGACAGTGACTGAATTGGGGTATCAGTGGGGACTTGATAGTATGGGTAAATGTAGTAACCACATTGTTTTTTCATGTGAAACCTTCATAAGAGTGTATATCAATAATACATTAATAAATAAAAGAAGAGTTAGCATATGTATTAACTCACTTAATGTTATAGTCACCTTATGAAGAAAGTACAACTGCCATAGTCACTTTACATATGGGGTAAGTGAGGGTGAGAGATATTAAAGAACTTGTACACATTCATTCAGCTTTTGGTGGCATATCCAGAATTCAGAAACAGGAAGTATTGATGAATGTACAAGAAAAGAAAACTTTGATCAGTTTTTCTTCACTTCCACTGCACCTGAGTCATCTTGTTAAAACATAGATTGCTTAGATTGGTGACATCAGCAGAGTGGTGGAATAGGAAGTCCCTACCCTCCTTCTTCAGACATAGACCCAGGTTCAATAACAGTAAATGAACCAGTTCCCACTGTGACAAGTCTGAAAAACAGTTAAGAGGCTCCTGTACCCCGAGGTAAGTATGAACTAAGACACATTGAATCCAACAGGAAAATTCATGGCACTCACTCACTATACTCCCTCTCCCTGACACAGCATGCTATGATTGGAAGAGAACTATAAGCTCCTGCCTTCTCCCTGGTGGGGGAAAGAGAAAATGACCATATTTCCAACATTCTTATTTTTTGGAGGGACTTCCTGAGGGAGTGGCTACTGTCTTACCTGAACCTAAGTCCTGATAAAAAAAAAAAACGGGCACCTGCTTAGGGTATACTAAGATCAAAGGAAATCTTTTGGAGTAGCACACACTTACTCTCCTGAGGCCCTTTCCCTAGTTCAGTGCTGAATAAGAAGTGAAAAAACCCACCTCCCAGATTCTACCTGGGGATAGAAAGAGTTGAAGCATGGGTCCAATATTCTGGCTTTTCAGGGGTCTGCTTAAGGAACTGGTTTCTGTCTCACCTATCTCAGAGCACTGATAGCAACAGCATACTATAGAATTTTGGTGACACTGAATACAGAGTGTTGAGCAGTTTGCTGTTGCTCCAGAAGAACTGCAGTAGAGCATGGTGGCCTCTGACTCAGGAGGAAAGAATAAGAAAAGAGTATGTTCCATGTTTCCAGTTTTTTTTTTTGGAGGGGTTGCCTGAGTGACTGGATTCTCGCTCAACCTAGTTGGAACACTAATAGGCCAGGGATACTGTAGAAGCAGGTGTGCTGCTGAGAAAAAAGAGAGCTGGGCGGCTTGCAGAATGTGCAGAGGAGTTGCAGTACTACAACTATACACCAAAGAGAGCGAATTACAAACTTCTGAGAAAAGAAACCAGCAAATTTATCAAATTAGAAATTTACACACATGTCAAGAGAAGATGCATCCACAAAATGGTTTTAGAAGCCCCCAGAATCTCTATACCAGTGAAGATCTTCACCTATAGGAAGTAAATCCATAAACACTAGGTCATGTAGCTGTCTTTTCAAATATGTGTATCCCAGTACAATGCTACAAAGCACATGAGGAAAGAGAGAAACAGCACAATCAAAGGTACAAAGTAAATCTCCAGAACCAACCCTAAATAAATGGAAATATATCATTTACCCAAGAAAGGATTAAAAAGAAATGAAAAATATGACAAACTCACAGCTAACATTATACTTAACAAAGAAAAATTGAAACATTTAAAATCTTTTCTCATATCAGAAACAAAAAAAAGTGGTCACTTTCAACATTTGTATTTGACATAGGACAGAAAATCCTACCCTGAGCAATCAAATAAGACAAATAAATAAAAGACATCTTAATCAGAAAGGAAAACATCAAAATTGCTTTTGCTTTTGCAGATAGTGTGATCTTATATGTTTAAATCAATTAAAAACTGTTGACCCTAGTCAATGAATTGAGTAAAGTGGTAGGATATAAATCAATACACAGAATCTGTTTCATTCCCATACACCAACAATGAAACACCTGAAAAAGAAAATTATTCTATTCACAAGAGCATTATCTTAAAACCACTCCTAAATGCCTGTACTACCCAAAGCCATTCAACACAATCCTAATGGCATTCTAGTTCACAGAAATAGAAAAAGCCATACTAAGATCTGTATGGAACCACAGAATACCTGAAATAACCAAAGCAATCAGGAGAAAGAAAAACAAAACCAAATGTATCACACATCCTGAATTCAGACTATCCTACAAAGCTATAATAATTAAAACATGATGTTACTGGCATAAAAGTAGACTCATAGACTAATGGAATAAAATAGAGATGCCAGAATGAAACCCCTGCATATACAGTCAACTAATATTTGATTATGAGGCAAAGAATATCCCATGTGGAAAGGATACATTCTTCCCCAAATGGTGTTGGGGAAACTGGATAACCACATGCAGAAAAATTTGATTGGACTGTTGTCTTCCGTGACCCAAAATGGATCAAAGACAAATATAAGATCTAAATCTGTACTACAAAAGAAGCAATCAATGAAAAGGTAACCTACAAAATGGGAGAAAATATTTGCAAACCACCTATTGGATAAGGGATTAATACCCAAAATTTATAAAGAACTCATACAACTCAAATAACAAAACAACAAACAACCTGATTAAAAACTGGGCAAAGGATCAAATAGACATTTTGCCAAAGAAGACATTCATCCAAGTGGCCAACAGGTACATAAAAAGATGCTCAACATCACTAATCATCAGGGAAATGCAAATCTAAACCACAGTGAGATATCACCTCACATGCATAAGAATGGCCATCATTAAGAAGACTAGAGATAAGTTGGCAAGGACGTGGGGAGAAAGGAAGCGTTTTGCACTTCTGGGATTATAAACTGGTTGAGCCACTATGGAGAACAGTGTGGAGGTCCTCAAAAAACTAATAATAAAACCACCATGTAATCCAGCAATCCCACTTCTGGGTATATATCAAAAGGAAATGAAAACAGGTTATTGAAGAGAGATAGGCACTCTCATGTTTATTGTAATATTATTCCCAAGACCCAAGATATGGAAACAACTAATTGTCCATCAATAGATGAGAGGATAAAGAAGATGTGGAATATAGATATATCTGAATACTATTCAGCCATTAGGAAAAAGGAAATCCTGCCATCTGTGACAACATGGATGGACCTTGACATTGTACTAAGGGAGATAAGCCAGACAGAAAGAGATAAATACTGTATGATACCCCTTATATGTGGGATCTAAAAATACCTGAGCTTGAAAAAAATAGTAGAGTGGTGGTTACCAGGGCATGGGGGGTTGGAGTAATGGGAAATAAGTTTTTTAAGGGTACATACTTGCAACTAATAAAAAATAATTCCTGGAGATCTAATGCACAGTAAAGTGATTATAGACAACAAAACTGCATTATAAACATTAAACTTGCTAAAAGATCTTAATTGTTCCTACCACTAGAAGAAATGATAATTGAATTGAGTGACCCAATAAAGGTCTTAGCTACACTAAAATGACAATCATATTGCAATATAAATGTATCAAATCACTATGTTGTATATCTTAAACTTATACAATATTATATGTTGATTATATCTTAATATAAAATAATAATAGCTAATACTTATGCAGCACTTATTATATAATGAATATTATCCTAAGTGGTTTGCTTGGTTTAACCAGTTTAATCCTCCAAACAGAAAGTAAGCAGGTATTATGACTGCTGTTTTGCAGGTAAAGGAATTGAAGCACAGGAAGTTTAAATAATTTGCTCATAGTCTCACAACTAGTCAGTGGTAAAGCTGGGTTTGGAACCCAAGCAGTCTGGCTCCAAAGTCCAGTAATTGCTTGTAAACACTACACCAGATGAGGAAACCAAATCAAGAGAGGTCAGATTATCTTCCAACACTCACACAGCTAGTTAGTGACAGAGTCCAGATTATCACCCTGATAGCTGAGCATATTTTTCCACTTTGCATACCAATACTAATCTCCCTATCCTTTGTAAATGAACAGAAGCATCACCCCAATAAAGAAGACCAAGATAACAGGTTACTATAATAGTGGCAAAAAGTTGAGTTATTTAGAATAACAAGATTCATTTGTTGTTTCTCTTTTATAGTCATAGAAAGCATATTTATAATTCTAGTAAGGGAGGAGAAGAGATAACTCTAATTTCATCTGATCTTAAATGATGATCATTTCATTTAGGCAGTAATCTTTTTCTTTGGTCCTAAATTCATTACATATATCTGTATAGTAATCAAAACACTTTTATACCCCTTAGAAATGAAAAATGATTTTTATTCTGGGTTGCTTAGCAGCAGAGGCATAATACAGCAATGTACAAAATGATTCCTGAATCAATAGATGTTGCATGAATCAATAGCTTGTGAAGGTTGTTATTATCGGCAAAGAAAGCAACCTTGAGATGGA
Source organism: Smutsia gigantea (assembly GCA_032199065.1). NCBI lineage: Eukaryota > Metazoa > Chordata > Mammalia > Pholidota > Manidae > Smutsia > Smutsia gigantea. The sequence continues at coordinate 27,102 of JAVSCE010014037.1, read as the reverse complement.
CAGTACAGGCACACAGAAAGCCATAGATACTTCTAGAGTTTTGAAGTCCATTTCCATTCTAAGTTACTTTAGAGTATTTTCATCCCAAAACATATACAACATGATTAGAGAGAATAGGAATGTCAGTCATTCTATGATCAGTTCAGTTTCTGAAATTTTACACTATTTGCCAAATATTCTGAAACAAAGTTTTTACATCCTATAATTAACAACTGTACTCTTTCTAAAATTGGAACTTGGGAAACATGTGGTGAACTTTTCCTTCTCAGCTAATAAGATGAAATAGAGAGAAACTGTACAGAACTGATTTTGTTGTACAGATAATTTAGTGTTTCCATCAGGTGAAGCTGAAGTATACAGACAGATATAAACACAGAAATGCTTTTTTGGCCAGAAGTTTTTAGAAGCCTACGACATCTGGGAGGCAGATCCCACATGAAATTCAAACAAAACAACAATAAAAGATTTATTTTAGTATATCTCTAGCCATTTTGCAGTCCATTCATAAATAAATTAAATCTGATTGCCATAAAAATGCATGAGGTACTTGTCTCTTCCAAAAGAAAAAAAGATGAAAGAACTCTATAATCAGTCCTTAAAATAAGAGATAATAAAGCCTATAAAAGTTCAACACCATCATGTGACATTCAAAGTTTCCCACTTTTTTTTTGGAAATTCTAATTTTAACCACTGTTAGGAGAAAAAAAAATCCTCTCTTTATTCTGTTTTGTTTGACCTATTCAATAATTGATTGTGAGTCATTCTTCTTTATATTAATTTATACTGTCCTGGCACTGACACCTATAGTATTTGCAGTAAGGAGGGGAGGGGTAAATTAAACCCACCATGTAATAATGAATCAATTATTATACATTACAGTATTTAATGGTCTCCCTCCATGACATGTGAACTATTCATCAGAACATACAAGGTGATGAGAGTGACCATTAGACTACACATATCACACAAAGTGTCAAGTAAGTAATGGAAATAGCACTGAAACGTATGCTGAGTGCAGTAGTTCCCAGATACTAGTCCTTATTCCTTTGCCTGGCTGAATGTATAAAAATTTTCCAGGAGTGTTAAAAATATAATTCCAGAGCCTGATTTAGCAAGTCTCTAGCACAGTCCAGGAATCTCCATTTTTAACAAATATATACTAACCTTCCCAGAGTTAGAAAACAACTTTCCTGTGAGCATGCCTCTGATATACAAACTAACCTAATCAGAGCCCATACTACCATCTCTATTATCAAACACACTCACTACAAATGAATATTCCCCTTGCCCTAAATCACCCAAGTCAGGTAGCAGAAAAATAGGGATAACCTCTTGAACCCAGAAGCTACTGAAATTTTTGAAACTATCTGATCCTAAATTTATTCAGTGTACCTACATTGCCTCATCCTTCTCCACAATAAACCCAAGACACTAGCACATAACACACCCCCTTCTGCCTCCTGACCAATCCTGGTACTTCCCTGAATGGTACCATATACCCCACCCAACTTGGTGACTGCAAGTAACAACCTATCTTTTCAATGGCAGTCCTCTCATTATCAGCTGTCCTTACCAGGACGGAGTAAAACAAATCCTATCTACATTTAATCCTGGGTACTCTGCCATTTATCTCTATGCTCCACTCACAGATCTCTTAGTTCTTAATACAACAAACACTTTGTGATATCTCAGTGTTTTGCATACACTCTGCCCTCTGTCTAGAATGTCCTTACCTCTCATTTCCCAAATTCAGCTCCTTTTTAGCTCTCAATTTAAATACACCTCCTCAGAGAGGTCTGTCCTGATTATCCCATCTATAAGAGGTCCCATTCTATTTTTCTCCATCTCAGGCTCTTGTTGGTTTCCTTCATAGCACTTATTACAAGTGGCAATAATTAGGTTGTTTGGATACTTACCTGATTTGGTATCTGTCTCCTTACAATAAAAGAAGTTAATGAAGACAATGAATGCATCTGTCTTATTCAATGTAGTGTTCTTAATGCCTGAAACAATGCCTAACACATACGCAGCAGTCAATGAATGTTTGCTGACTTAGCACCTACTATGTATCAGATGATTTAAATATACTATCTTATTTAAGCCTCATTAAATCTTTCAGGGTTGTTTCTTTTATCCGCAATTTACAGGTGCAGGAACTTCACCTCAGACATCATGCAGATGATCAAACACTGAGTTCAAAATCTACTTTTTTTGTGTGTGTTACCAAAGAGTAAGTGTAGAAAGGAGTAGCTAAAATGTGAAAGACACTGCCTATTTGTTCTGTCATTGTTGAATGACTAGAGCATTAACTACTAATTAGTTTTAAACAAATCTGATGCAAGGCAAACATGCAATGCCCTTTAGTCAAAATTTATGCTGGAGACATTGAACTCCATAACCCCAATATGAAAGGTTGGGTCTTCAAATAATCAGTTATTTTCTCTATCATAAAACTATTTGAACATATGCTGCATTTACCTGAATTACTTCTGTAACTATACTTTTAATTGCAAACTTCTATTATAAAAGCAATTATTCTGTGTTGGCCATGTAAATGCACATAGTCCCAATTTTCCAGTAAGGCTACATTATAGTAGCATCACATTCTTAATACTACTTTCAAGCAATAGCCTAATCTGATATCTCTAATGAAATCTAACTCTGAGAAATGTGGTTAGATCTCCATACTAAGCAAAGAAACAAACAAGCAAGCAGCTACATTAATAGAAGGAATATTAGTTTCATAGCCCACATTACTCCAAATAATAGGAATTGAATTAAATTATATATAATACATAATTTCCACTGTAATTACATGATTATTAAACCTAAAGTTTTTTTTAACACCCTTGATCGCTAGTTCTAGGATAATTAAGCAACTAGATTTATTTTTTTATTAAGACTTTATTTTATAGAGTAGCTTTAGGTTCACAGCAAAACTGAGAAGTTACAGCTGTGTTTTTATTTTCTAACAATTTCCCCCTTTTGATCAGATTCTCAGCTTAACAGAGATGTGGGTAAAATTGTAGTATTTCCAGAATCTGTCTGGTCTTAGTGCATCTGCATATCAATAGGTGTTTCCAAGGGGTGGAGAAAGGTAGTCCATCTCCATATCAGTAAGTAATCACAAGGGGGAATGAGGGCATATCTGGACTGAAGAGGATGGGTGAGGTACCTTTTTGCAGCCAGGTTGTGAAAGACCTGTGCGAGCAAAGTGGATGACTGCTTTAAGCAATAAATGGGTTTCTCTGACTTTATTTCTCCCTTTGACTGATTTTGGCTTCAAAGGTATTTTGCCCCAGGATTTTCTCCTGGAGTTAGACATGTAATCAAAATTTAAGGTAGTGCATCACTCTCAACTACCGCTTTGTAGTTCTTGTGGTTTTGTTGTTGCTTTTGTGTATGTCCATGGGTCATGACATTTTTGCTTTATCCTTGCAATATTCTCATCTCAGAACTTCAGCCTCATTATCCTTAAGTTAGTCATTCTCTTCAATTCTCCTCATAATTGCAGTCTCAGGAAGATCATCTGCTTGCATGGACCTAAAACTTTTAAGAGAATACAACACACTAGGGAGATTATTATGATAAGTGCAAGCACGATAATTACCAATTTTAGAGTGCACTTTGGAGCCATGGTCCCCAAGACTCAAATCAATCAAAATGAAATAAATCAAAGAAGTATTCCTCAGAAGGGGTCACATTTTTAAGCTAAGTGGCTTGTTCTGCGAGCCTATATAACTGAGTTTCAACTTCCCCAGTATTAATCCAGGTAGAGCAGGTGGTGTCAGCCACAACACAGGCAACTCCCTGCTCACCAAAAAGGGCTATCTTGTTACCAAGAATAATTTTGCCAGAGAGTCTAAGGATGTTTGTTGGGCAGCTATTGTCTTAGCATTATGGAATCTGCAATAACATCAAAGAGTTAAGGGGGAGGTTTCTGCTCATATTATCTATATCTATTCCTAACCAGGGAAACGGTGTTGCAAAAATGAATCATTAAAGCCTTTGGAAGTTCCTTTCTAACTTGATAATACAAATTTAGGGAATTTCACCAATGAAAATTTTGCTTGTGAAAAGTTAGAGGTACAGTTAAATTTTATCTTAGCCTGAAATAAAAGTTGTTTTAAATTACAGAAGTTACACCCCACCCCTCCTTAGCAATGGCCTGGGAGATACAGATGAGGGTGTCATATTGTTAGGCAAGAAAATAGATATGAGCAGGATGGAAAAAGAACAAGGTCAGTAAAGCCCCCTAGAAAGGACTCAGTTAACCAGTTAAAACTAGAAATCCAGAAAAGACTCAAGAGTTAATAGGTTAATCAGTTAAAGCTCAATAGGGCAAGAGCAACTTGGCCTTGAATGTTTGAATATTCCCCAGGTAAAGAAAAGTATCTGAGCACAGCCCATGTCTTCATTGTGTTCATTAAATCATTGTAAGATTTACTGTAGCCTGCTAAAAGGCCCACCTATAAACAGCATAATAAAGACAGAGAGATCCCACCTTAAAGCCAAAATTGCGTTTTGAAAAAAACCCATGAAGTTAAGAAGAAAGATTTTCAATATACTCTTTAGCAAACAACAAATAACTCTGCCCACCTTGGAGGAAGGGCAAACAGTCTTGATTGGTAAGCTAATTTTGCAGAATTACCTAGAGGAGTGATAAGAAATTAACATCTCATCAAAGATACTTGAGACAACTTAACAAGTCCACACCCCTAGTCCTTTGTCACATTCCTGAAAAATCCTTAAAAGGGGGAACCCCCAACCTTTCAGGCGCTTCTCTCTCTGAGGTCACCCACACTTTCTAAGTATGTAACTTTAACTTTCCCCAACTTTTCAGGGCGCTCCTCTCTCTGAGGTCGCCTGCACTTTCTCTCTAAGTAACATTCAATAAAACTTTTACTCAGCTTCACTACTGTGTCTCTGCCCTTCAATTCTTTGTTGCAGTGGTGACAAGAACCGAGGAAAATACACAACGCCTGTCCCTGAACAATATTTCCACATCAATGCCAGAGTAGAGGAAAGGAAATAAGAAAGAAGGGTTTCATGTTTAATTAAAATTTTAAGTCTTGATCTGATGTCTTGGGTGGAAAGCAGTTAGTTTTTTCTCTTCCTTGTTAATTTGATTCAGAGTCCCCTGTGTCTGTACAATACTGGCTGCCAGGTGGAGCCATGTTCAGTTTTGAAATGTGTCTCCAAGGCTCAATGCCTTCTAATTTTGCAGCAGTGTTAGTGGTCAGGCACATAGGGGAAGTTCCCTTTCAAGGGGCTCAAGAGCTGTCTTCCTTTGCTGATGTTTCTAGAATAACCAGTCACCAGGTTTTGTGATAAATAACCTGATTTTTTGCCAGGTATAATTTCATTGTTGTGCTCCCTTCTGCCTCTGAAAGTCATTCATTTTGTACAGCAACTCAGAGCTGCTTTCTATCTGCTAGATTGAATGCTGCCCAATTTGAATTGATTTTTTCTCAAGTAAACTCTTAAAATGTTTAATATGCCTCAGTTTATGTTTTAACATTCATCAGGTTTCTACCACAGTAAAACAACACTGAGTGCTCAGATCATATAGCCCACCATTTAAAAATTAAAGTGTAAAAATTGCTAATAACTTGATTTACTGTGGATAAAATGAAGATTCCTGTGGCCAGGATTCTCATCTGGCCCTGGTTGGCTCACGCCCTCATTACACATGTGTGGGCAATACATTGTTACTGACTCTATATATAAAGAGCTGTGCCTAGTGCTCTGGGCAACGTGGTTGCACGGCAGCAAAGCAGCAGGAGAGCAGAGCAGAGGCTGGAGTGGTGGCAGTACCAAGCACGGAGGCCCAGAGGATGGCTATGCAGGATGGCTATATGGACAAAAAAGCCCAGAGGATGGCTGTGCAGGCCGTGAGGCTCCAGAGGATGCCTGTGTGGACAGAGGGTCCCAGAGGCAGAGACCAGCTTGCTGAATACAGACTCGCTCTGAGTGGATGAGATTTTAGTGATTGACTTGCCACTATGGAAATAAAGTTGAGTATAACCCTTTCAACCCAAGAAAGTTCTTCTGTCATTTCTTTGTTCACATTGAATCTATAGCAAACTTGTCCAGAGCTGAAACCTATTGAAAAGACAATTGGTGTAGTCCGCAGTATTCACTACTGACCAAGGGAAAGAACAGCCTGCCCTCATGGAAGGAGTGTTTCGGCAGGCTTCACCTATGGATGGGGAGACATTTAAGTGTCCCCCTGTGGACATGTGGTACTGTGAAGGGGTGGACGATTGGGTCCACTCCAAGAGAAAGAAAATTTGTTGCTGACTGAAATGGCATCACTACAAAGTGCTGTGGAAATAGTAAAGGCCCAAGAGGAGGCAGCAAGAGAAGGAACAGAGGTCCTAGAAGGAATGGCACAAGAAGAAGAAGCATGCAGTCTGCCAGGTGCTGTGGGGCAAAGGAAAAATGTAGTGGAGCCATCAGCCCCAGAAACAGAGGAGCAAAGGTTTGACAAACAGGTGGGGGTGGAGGCCCTGCCAGTGCCGGAGGCTTCAGCTCCTCCTCGGTTGAGACACCACCTGGTTGAAAGCTTTTGGGAAGCCAGAAAGACTTGGCAACTGCGGGTTTTTTCAGGAGAGGTTCAGTCCCCTCCTCAGGTTATGGAGCACTCCATGCTCTGCTTCTATCTTGAGGCTCTAGCACAAAAGGAAATACAGTGTACTTATCAAAGGAAAAACTTAAAGGACCCCATGAACATCATGAGAACTCAGATGTGGGCTGGTTTGAAAAGGCAGGAGTGGAAAGAAAGAAATTGGATGACTGGAGCTGCAGTTCTGGCTGCTGGGACAAAGAAGAAGGCAAAGATAAAGCAACAAGATCGGCCTGTGTATCTGCAGAAATTTTTGCTGGAGAGGCTGGAGAAGGTGGGTATTGTAAGGCCCACCCGTGGTCCTTTTGGTTAACTCATTTGAGTAGAACTGGTTTAAATACAGGCAGGATGACCACTTGGTGGCAAAAGATCTCCTCAGGCTTGAAGGTTATTATAATTTGTCATAATTTTTGTTATTTGTATATTATTATGGAATTTGGTTACAATGTTCCAGCTTTCTTGCACAGGGACCATTATAGAGGATTGAGGGCACATAGATTGAGAGGTGAGAATTCTGGAAGGGTGGAGTGTGGGTAAAGTGAAGTTTCCTGTGGCAAGAATTCTCACCTGGCCCTGGTTGGCTCGCTCACTACACGTGTGGGCAATACATTGTTATTGACTCTATAAAAAGAGCCCTGCCCAGTGCTCTGAATGGCATGGTGGCATGACTGCAAGGTGACAGGAAAGCAGAGAAAAGGCTGGAGTGGTGGCAGCGCCGAGGACAGAGACCCAGAGGACAGCTGTGTGGGACAGCTGTGTGGGCAGTGGGACTCAGAGGCAGAGACCAGCTTGCTGCATGCACGCTCGCTCTGAGTGGATGAGATTTTAGTGATTGACCAGCCACTGTGGAAATAAGGTTGGGTACAACCCTTTCACCCCAAGAAGGTTCTACTGTCATTTATTTGGTCACAATGAATCCATAGTGAACTTGCCCAGGGCTGAAACCCATTGGCAAGACATTTACCTAGGTACCTCTAAGAATAAAAGGAAATATAAGGGATCTTAGGGAAGAATAGATCCATGGATAGGATGCTGAGTATAAAGACAAGCACAGAATGATCTGTAACATTGTTGCAGGCTTAAGTGGTCAAAAAAATATGACAAAAATCTATCACCTCAGGTCAACTAACTCTGTATGTGTTACTGACTGCTGTATAATACCTCCACTCAAAGCATGAAATAATTTAAAGACAGAAACCAATATAGCATTGTATATCAACTATACTTCAATTAAAAATACAAAACAATAATAAATAAAATAAATACAGAAGTGGAGTCATTTTGAATTATAACACAGTGTGTGTTCTACCCCAGCAAGTTACGTGGATCTGATCTTTTGTCTCATTCCACTAATTCTGGTACCTGTAAATTATACCACAGGGAAGGAAAGAATTTACTTATTCAGGAATCATCAGAGATAACCCAACTAACCAAACTAAACTAGGGAAGATTTTGTTGCAAACTGACTCCAACTATTTTATTGACTTGTAAAGAGAGAAAATTAGCAAGAGGGGTAATGTATGGAATTATATTTTCTAAAAGAAGCTTCTTAGGCTTTGTCAACACAAGATACGTGATAATTGAATATAAATAAACACGGTTCCATTCATTGGTTAAAGATTATTAAGATAAGTCTCTAATTTTGCTGATTATTGAAATTAATCTGAGTACCTTGATCTCTACAATATTGGTATAGAATGTTTTTCCATATAATTACATGCCCATCCCTTATTGTTTCACAGTCACTTTTTTTTCAGATGTTTTGAAATGACATATATTCATTGATTGTGGTAATAATACTTAACATGAGATCAACCCTCTCACAAATTTTAATGTTCTTTGTAGAGAATGGGAGTTTTAAGAGTGGATAATAAATCCAAAACTCTTCAAAACTCTTTTCCAAAATACTTCAACTCTGTCTTAGCGCTGTGTGTGCCATTGAAGTTTCCAGGTTAATCGCTGCATGTAGTGAAAATCTAAGTTACCATGACCAGGATCCTCACCTGACCCTAATATACTTGCCCTATGCATATATGCAATGCTTACAGATTCATGCTTACACACCTGCTTGCAATGAGCCATAATTTTCTATGTTGCTATATAAAGAACACCTAGTACTATGCCCAGCTGCCAGAGATGGAGACTGAGGGGAATTACAGACTTGCAGGAGGTGGATGTGATTCTAGTGTTCATCCCACCATCATGAAAATAAAGCTTTGTATAAGACATTTTAACCCCAAAATGTTCCACTGTCAATATTAGTTCTTACAATATCCAGAGTAAACATTACTGAGGTGAGAATCCCCTCTGGCCCAGAGCTGCACAGCACATGTTCTATAAAATTTCAAAACAAGGGACTTGATTTCCATACCAACTCTTATCTTATGTGAATGAAAATTGCTTTCTTAAAATTCTCACATCATAGAATTGTACCCTAACATCTTCTTTCCAGGTAGTTTAAAATCATTCATGCATGAATACTCTGAAAAATTATTCTGTAAACTAGCAAAAGATAATGGAAACCTCTCTGGTAAAATAACCACAATTACTGCTTTTGTATATGGTCCATATTTTCTCAGGAACTCCAATCTCTTTATACTTCATCAGATTTCCCTTTGGATTCCAATCCTCTCTAAATCTATAGGAAGCTCCACATCATTATCACATCATTCTGAGTAATTACCTAGAATGGAAGTATTGCCTCTATCAGGCCACCATTCAAACAACAAGTTACTTGCAAGTATTCTGTTTTTTGATATTTGGGTGGGAGTTTGGCAGAGACAGGCTTTTGTCATTAGTCAACTAATTTATCATATTAGTTAATGGTCATCTTGATCATGAGAAAGACATAGACCCATAGACACCCCTCCCCCATTTCCTTCTAGGAAACTATTGGTTGTCCAACCAAATATCTTATTTTTTAGTAATAGAATTAATCTGCCTGCTCAAATAGAGACTATATCATATAGCTTTCCTTATAAAAAAATAAATGAAAGTCACAAGTGTGGCCCTGTGATTGACTTATCAGCAATGGAATGTGCACAGAAGTGACAAGTGTAACATCCTCTTTATTTTTTTAAAGAAAATTGCTTACTTTAGACCTTCTGTTCTAATAATCTAGAACATGGATGTGTCCATGACCTACCACTGTCCATACAGACTAGTACAATGTCTCAGAGAATGGTCGTGCAACAACATGGAAGAAACATTGTGGGGAAAAAGGAAGCTCCTATGACCAGGATAGTCATCTTTCCTAAACTATTTAATGATGTAACTGGCCTACTGCTAACCTAATGTTTCTATAACAGTAGGAAATAAGCTATTATTGACTGTCTTGCCAATGGGTTTCAGCCTGGGGAAAGCTCACTATGTATTCAATGTGACCAAAGAAATTGACAGCAAAACTGTTCCTGGGGCGAAAAGCTTATACCCAACTTTATTTCCAGGTGGCATATCAGTCACTAAAATCCCCTTCACTCAGAGAGAATCTATATGCAGTGCTGGGGTCTGCCAGCAGGAGTAGAACAGTTCCTGAGTTGGGGCGTCAGGCTGTATATACAAGACGACAGGAGGGCAAACTGTCTGGTGCAGAATGCAAAGAAGCTTTATTCTGGCATGGCTTATATAAACATGAATTGCCTACAGATTAAATTCACCCGCCCTTTTCAAGGACCTTAATCCAGTCACTTAAGTATTGCCTACAGATCAATCCAATCAGACATTAATCCAATCACTTAAGTCACATAGCCTGGAGGCATCTGGTCCAGGTGGCTGGCCTTGAGATAAGACCTCCCTACATTCCTGAGATACTTGTTCCTGGAATTTAGGAAACTTTTCAAGGTTTCTTTCAGAGTCAGGCCCAGCTCAGGCCTTAGATGGAGACTAGGCACAAAAACACAATCAGTCCTGTCCTGTTCTCTTGCTCCTTCTGTCCCAACTGCTCTCCACAATGCAGCAAGCCAGTGTATGCCTGTGGCCTCCTCTGCCTGCACAGCCGTCCTCTGGGCCTGTCTGCACAGTCATCCCACACAGCTGTCCTCTGGGCTTCTTTGCACAGTTGTCCTGCACAGCCAGTCCTCTGGGCCTCTGTCCTCAGCACTGCCAGCACTCCAGCCTCTGCTCTTCTTTCCTGCAGCCCTGCAGCCACACCACCATGTTATGCACAGACAATTGGCAGAGCTCTTTATATAGAGTCAACAGCCATGTATTGCCCACAGGTGTGCAGTGAGCTAATCAACCAGGGCCAGGTGAGAACCCTGGCAACAGAAACTCTCATTTTATCACCCCTCAAGGAATCTCTCCCGTCAATCTATGTGCCCTTAGTACTCTGCAAAGGTCCCTGTGCAAGGAAGCTCGAACATTGCTCTCCAGCCTCTTCAGCAAAAAGTCTTGCAGACACAGGCTGGACTCATGGCTCTGACTCTGACCTCTACCTCTTTAGTCTTAATGGTTTGAACTGCTGCACTGGTTTCAGTTTTTGCCATAGCTCCAGTAAGATCATATTTGGCTTCCCATCTAATTTCTTTTATCTACTCCTGCCCATATCAAATCAACCCACATCTGGGTCCTTGTAACCCTCCCAGGGCCCCTCAAATTCCTCCTGTGAGTAACAGGTCTTATTTCTTTCTGGGTTCTCATTGCTTCAGCTACTGTACATGTCACCTCACATTTTGTAATCACTGCCTCATGGCGGGCTACACTGTCAGAGAAGATAGCTTTCCCATCTCTGATCTGGAAAAAACAATTCCATCCACCCCTAAGTCCCACAGCCACCAGCTCAGCCTGAGAATAAAGGTGGATCATAGAGTGCTCCATGACCAGGAGAGGGCGCTGATCCTGTCCTTGGGGAACTTTCAGCCACTGGGTCTCTTTTTTCTTCACAACCACTGGGTAGGCTTTCAATACAGGAGGGGCCAGTGCCTCTGGCACCACCCCTTTATCCTTCCCCAGCTCTTGAATTTCTGGGGCTGATGACACCTTTGTCTCCACTCCCCCAAGTGCCTCCTCTGTTACAGTGCCTCACAACAATACTAGCTCAGTCTTCTGAAGCTCTCTTACCTTCACCTCAATGCTTCGCAGCTGATGTTCTCATGCTGCCTCCGCCTGGGCTTCCCTCAGGAGTTCGTCTTTTTCCTTGATGGCCTCTTCCTCCTGCAAAACATCTGGCAGTGCTGCCGTCTAGTCTCCAATGGCACCTTGCTGCCAGGACTCTCGTGCTCCCTCCTCTCACATCAAAGCCATCTCCTTCCTCAGGGATCCACAGAAGATTGCGGCTCGCATTCTCATGTCGCCATTTCTTGGGTATCTTCCATAGATTTTTTTAATACTGTGAGAGGAAGCCAACCCACAGTTCCTGCTGCCTCATGGGTACTCTGCTTCTCAAAGGACCTACTTACTATACCAAGGGCCACCCCTACAGCACCAGGTGTCACCTCCACTTGCCTCCAGTCCTGAGGTGGGCCCCAGTCCTCTAGGAGGCAAGCCACCTCAGACCACATAACCACTTGGGTACAATCCACCATTTCCCCATTCACAGGGGCAGCCCACTGAAGCACCCCTCCCACAAGGGCAGCCTGTCTTTTTGCTTGGTCAACAGTGAATCCGACCAACTATACCAATTGTCTCGCCAATGGGTTTCAGCCCCGGCAAGTTTGCTATAGATTCAGTGTGACCAAAGAAATTGACAGAAAAACTGTTCTTGGGGTGAAAGGGTTATACCCAACTTTATTTCCAGGTGGCAGGTCAGTCACTAAAATCCTGTTCACTCAGAGCGCGTCTGTGTGCAGCAAGCTGGTCTCTGCCTCTTTGCTCCTCTGTCTGCACAGCCGCCCTCTGGTCCTCTTTGCACAATAGTCCCGCACAGCCCGTCCTCTGGGCCTCTGTCCTCGGTGTGGCCACCACTCCAGCCTCTGCTCTGCTCTCCTGCACCCTTGCAGCCATACCACCGTGTTCCACCCAGAACACTAGGTGGAGATCTTTATATAGAGTCAATAGCTGTGTATTTCCCGCAGTTATGCAGTGAGCTAATCAACCTGGGCCAGGTGAGAATCCTGACCACAGGAACTCTCATTTTAACCACACTGATTGAGTCATAATACAAAGAGCCCCAGGCAGTGCTCTGGGCAGAGGCAGAGATGGAGATGGATTATGGACTTGCAGACTGCTGGATGCAGATGTGATCCTAGTGCCTGACCTACCACCATGAGAATAAAGCCAGGTATAAACCCTTTTACCCAAAGAACATTCTGTTGTCATTTCTCAATCTCACTGAATCCATAGTGAATCTATCTGAGGCTGAATCTCTCAGGTGAGACAAGCATGAATTCCTGAATGACCATATGGAACAGATCCACCCAGCCACTTTGGAGTGCTTAGCCCATGAACATTATGTAAGAATGAAACAAATATCTGTTATCTTTAACACATTGTAATTTTGGACTCTATCATATCTGTTTAAACTAATGCATGAGGACATAGTGACCAATTTGGTAAGCTGGACCAATTAAACCAGACATTAGTAATTAAAGCCTAGACTACATACCTGATATACAGATGAAATAAAATGTCTTATCTGCTAGCAATAAATGATGGGTCTTATTTGGTCCTTCCAGTGAAGATCCATAAGAAGCTATTTATTTATAGAACTGCCTGTTTCTTTTTGAATCTTCATTTAGAATTCTTGGGAGATCTGGAGCAACCCTGTTTGAGAAAGTTAGAATATGGAAGTCTGTGGAAAAATTGGAGCTCCTGGCAGGGTGAAAAGAGTATATAAGAGCGTACATTGTTTCTTTCTTATCATTTTAAAATTGAGAGGTTGGTTTTCTAGCTAATTAAAGAGAGAATATATATTTGAATTATTTTCCTGATTCATCCCCTTTGAAATGTATTCTTTCTCCCATTCTCCAGTGATACTATACATTCTCTCATCCAAAGAAAAATGGCTATTTTACTTATCTTTGTGGAAAACTGGTATTGATTTTTCTTTTTTGAGGAATTCACAGTAACAGATATATTAATTGCTCTGAGGTTGGTTTCACTAATGATTATGAATCACTCTATCTATCCTCATATTCAAATGGTGAAATGAAAAAGCAGAGTAGGGTATATGCAAGGCCAAGAGTCATAGGCAAGGTGTTGACTTGAATTCAAATAGAATTCACCCTGAGTCACCAGTCTTTTCCCTAGACTACACTTATTAGGACAAAGTTCTTGAACAAATTAAAGGAAACATTTTTCCTTCTATTTTCTGTACTGTCCAATTACTGACCCCACTATTAGTGATGAGCAATTTACTTCAATTTCTCCATTTAATTAAATGAGAAACAACAGGCATAGTATGACCCACAGTATTATAGGGAAACTAAGCAGCTGCTGCTATAATACTCTTTTGTATGCTGAAGTGGAACCACCCTACCCCCTAAACATTTCTGGAAACAAGGAGATTTTTATATTACCAGATAATAGCCGACTTCATTTAATAAGGCATGGTTTATCCTGATGAATCAAACAAATGAGAAAAAAATGCCTTTGAACCTGTCCATTTATTATATACTTTAAATTCTTTAAAAAATTCTCCATATTTCCAAGATGTTCTTTTTATAAGTCATAACCTTGAAATTCATGGGAATGTCTTGTGATGGGTTGGTTTGAAGCCCACTTTGTTAGGACATTTCTTGGTGTGGAAACAAGCATCTTAGTTCTTCCCTGCTGCTTAAGTAATTGAAGGTCTCAACCCAGCAGGGTCAGTTAGCGTCAAATGAGGCAATTATGATGCATGACTTACCTCAAAGTACTTATATTCACTGAAATGCCAAAATATCTCAAGAATAAGCAAGTTTTCCAACTTTAAGGTGAAACCTGCTATCACAACTTTTCTTTTCCTTCAAAAGTGTATGTGAAAATACTAATGATTCATTTACTAGCTTGCAGCAGGGTGATAAAATGCGAAAAGTGTAATATTATCCATTTCAAACGAATTTGACTTTTCAAGGTTACCTCCTGTTTAGATATGAATAATTACTGATAAATAGTTTTTCAAAAGAAAGTATCAATTTAAAAGTATTTACATAAGAAAAATAAAAAATTTTGGTGATGATTCTTTTGTTACTTTCCCCAATTTCCCTTTTTGGTATTACCGATCCTATTATTTGAAGGACTGGGACAAAACTCTAAGGACTAAGAAAATTACCTGTTGAGCTCCATGCAGAAACTGTTTATTTACTATAATGAGTTTCTCAAACTGAAAGTCCAAGGAATATCCTTTACTTTTCCCATTTAAACCTATGATATTTAACACACAACTTCGGACTGTTAGGGATGAACATGACAGCTTTATCTAGTGGAACATGAAATTTACATAGTAGCACTTAAACCCATCCTTCAGCTAGTAGAAAATGAGATTTACACAATATTATTTAAACCCATCTCTATGGTGTTGAATTTCTGAAGTGGTTGAAAGGCTGGGTTATAATAGGTCTTACCTATGTCAACCTTAAAAAGAAAAAACAGTTATTTTATTGACAACATGAATTTATTCAGGAATAGCAGCAGAATTTCAATTCAGGACAAGCAAATTTTGGCAAAACACAGGCAAGACTGAAGAGACAAAGGGAAGGTCTGCTTTTATTAGGTCTTAGAAGGAAACTAAGGAGAATTGTTTTGAACAAAAGTTCATTGGAGAAAACAGAAGTTTAAGGCTGTGGAGATTTCTCATTGGCTGCAAACAGTTGTTGATGCATTGTTGCTGGGCAGAGAAAGATCCTCCTTATTTTTCTTAAATGCAGGAAGTAAAAATTCCTACCTGAAAAATGTCCTGTCTTGTCAAGATAATGATCTTCCATCTTCCTACTGGTTATGCCAGCTGCATAGAGTGATATGTGTGTGAGAGCTCCCTATTCAGGGCTTTCTGACTCCATTTTAAATGAGGTTTCCTTTACTCATTTTCACACCTATCAGGCATTATGGGAATACATACTGTGGGGTAAGAATTATAAGCAAAGTGTGAGTGCTATAAATACATTCTCTTTAGGATTTATTTCAGTATATGTAAAACAAAAATCCTTTTTCACTATTGAAATGCTTGCTACTAGTCATGCACAATTTTTTAGCAGTTGCAACCAATTATATATGAAAATTCTTTTTGCCATTTATTTTCTTTTTTATATCTTAAAAACTAAAATATAATTCATGTAATACTGAGTTCACCATTTTAAAATGTAGAATTCAGTGGTTTTTAGTATATTCAAAAATTTGTGTAACCATCTCTTTGTCTAATAACCAGACATTTTCATCACCCCAAAGAGAAACCATGTGCCCATTAACATTCACCATAACCCTTCTTCCCCAAACCCTAGATCACCACTAGTTTATTTTATTTCTCTTTGGATTTACATATTCTGGACTAGAGACAATAAATAGAATGAGACAATATGTGATCTTTCCTGTTTGCCTTCTCATTAGGCAGAAGAATAGATATGAGAAGGGTGGAGAGAGAATAAGGTGAGTTAAGCCCATGAAAAGGGATTCAAAGAGTTAATCAGATAAAACTAGAGAACCAGAAAAGACTCATAGAGTTAATGAGTTAATTAATTGAAGTTCCAAAGACCAGGAGTAACTTAGACTATCTGGATATTCCCTAGATAAAGAAAAGTATCTGAGGAAAGTGCATGTCTTCATTCTATCAATTAGATCATGCCATAGTAACATTTAGTTTATCCTACTAAAAGGCCCATCTTATTCTTTAACTTAATTTGTATGGTGTTTTTTCCTCTTCCTCCAACTTCTAACCAAATAACTTTGTAACCAGGGCAGGAGACAGCCCTTGGAAGTATAAATAAACCTATGTGGACAAAAAATGCTGGAGTCCCACACCAACATAGTCACCTAAATAACCCTATTCTTAAGACAAAACTTCAAAGAAATTATGAATTACATGTATACATCAAGCTTTATGCTTACCTTTACCCAAAAAGGACTTATAAAACCCCAAGCCCCAAACCCTTAAGTGCACCTACTTTCTAAGGTTGCCCAGACTTGCCTTTCTTTAAAGAGGGTGTCACTCTATCATACTTCAGATAAGTAGGGAGTGGCTACTGAAAGATCTGATTTGGGTTTGCAAGTTCCTGTCACCTGGGTAACCCAGATGGGATTGCAGCTGTATTATCATATCATGCTCCTTAGTAGCCTACCTGAAAATCCCTTTTCTTTGCTTTTGGGAAAGTCTTAGAACATAATCTCATTCTATCCAGTGCTCTGCAGTGACCCCAAATCCTGGGGTGGTAGGGACTTAGTTCCCATTCCATGCAGATCCAAGCAGAAACAGGACGCCAGGTGATGCTGGCTTTAGGAGTTGTCAAGGGATTATGCCCTTAGGCTGAGTAGCAGTTCAATGATCCTCCCTTTTCTCCACATATTTTTCCTTCCTCTCTACTTTATTCAAGTAAACATGCCTTTGTCTATCTTGACTCTGGCCCACTCTTCCCTTGGAGTATATACAAATAAAAGTTTTACTCTGCTTCACTACTGTGTCTCTGCTGTTCAATTCTTTGTTGTGGCAGGGACAAGAACTGAGGAGAACAAACTCAATGCCCCCCAACACTTTCACTTAGCATAAAGTTTTCAAGGTTTGTCCATGCTGTAGCATGAAGCAGTACTTCATTCTTTTTTATGGTCAAATAATATATCATTATATAGATACATCACATTTTGTTTACCATTTTGGAAGCTGATGGACCTTGGGGTGTTTTCATATCTTGACTGTTATGAATAATGCAGTCATGAACAATGGGGTAGAAATTTTTATGAGAACATATGTTTACAATAATTTTGGATATATAGCCAGGAGTGGAACTCCTGGGTCAAATGGAAACCATAACTTCCACAGCAGCTGAAACATTTTTTATTTCCATCAGAAATATATGTTTCTACATTCTCCATGTTCTTGCCACACTTGAATCTCTGATTTTAGCTGTTCTACATGTAGTACCTCATTGTGATTTTGATTTGCTTGCCCCAAATGACTAAAGTTGATGTTCTTTTCATGTACTTATTGGCCATTTGTATTTCTTCTTTGGAAAAATGTCAATTCAAATATTTTGCCCATTTTATAATTGGATTATTTATCTTTTTATTGTTAATATATAAGAGTTCTTTTGGATACTAGATCCTTACCAGGTATATGATTTTCAAATATTTTCCCCATTCTGTGCATTTTTTCATTACCTGATTGTGTTCTTTGAAGCACATTTTTTAATATTTAGGAAGCCCAATTAATCTCTTTTCTTTGGTTGCTTGTGTTTTCAATCTTACATAAAAAGGCTTTGACTAATCCAAGATCATGAAGGTTTACAACTATGTTTGTTCAAAGAATTTTATAATGTAAACTCTTTCTTACATTCAAGTCTATGATATATTTTAACTTCATTTTTGTATATAGTGTGAGGAAGTGGTCCAGCTTCACCCTTTTGCATGTGGTTATTCACTTGTCCCAGAATCATTTATTGAAAGACTAATCTTTCCCCATTGAGGAATCTTTTAGTACTCTGTCAAAAAATCAATGGCCTATAAATGTGAGGTTTCATTTCTGGATTCTCAATTCAATTAATCATTTTATATGTCTATCCTTATACCTCTACCACACAGTACTCTTTATTACTGTAGCTATGTTGTAAATATTGAAATGGGGAAATGTGAGTTCTCCAACTTTGTTCTTTTTCAATATTTTTCAGGCTATTTTGGGTCTTTATCAATTCCCTGTGAAATTTAGGATCTGCTTATCAAAATCAGCCAAACTTCACCTAGAATTCTGATAGAAACTTCATCAATCTGTAGATCAGTTTGGGAATATTGCCATCTTAATAATATTGTTTTCCAATCCGTGAATACTGGATGCCTTTCCATTTATTTATTTTAAAGTTATTTCAATAATATTCTGTAGTTTTCAGTGTACAAATCTTGTGCTTCTTTGGTTAAATTGATTACTAAATACTTTACTCTCTTGATGCTTTTGTAAATGGAATTGGTTTCTATTTTCATTTTCTTGTAATTCAGTGCTAATATATAGATATGCAATGGATTTTTAATGTATATCTTGCATCCTAAAAACTTACTAAAATTGTTTATTAATTTTAATAGTGTTTAGTACATTCCTTATGATTTTCGACATACAAAATCATACAATCTACAAATTGAGGTAGATTTGCATCTTCTTTTGCAATTTGCATACCATTTATTTTTTTCCCTTATTGTTCTGACTAGAACTTCCAATACAAGGTTGAATAGAAGTAGAGAGAGCAGACACCCTCAGCTTTTTCCTGATCCTAGGAAGGAAATCTTTCAGAGTTTCATGGTTAATTATATCAGCTGTGCATTTTTTGCATATTCCCTTTATCATGTTAAGGAAGTTCTCTTTTATGCCTTGATACCAAATTTGGTTAGTGTTTTTAATCATAAAAGGGTGTTGGATTTTGCCAAATACTCTTTATGCCTATTGAGATAATCATGTGGTTTTATCTTTATTCTGTGAATATGGTGTGTTTCACTGATTGATTTTTGTATGTTGAATCAGTCTGGAAATCCTGGAAAAATTCCACTTGGTCGTGATGTATAATATTTTTATGCACTACTGCATTCTGTTTGATAGTTTTCTTTGGTGAAGATAACTTGCATCTATATTCATAATGGGTATTAATCTACAGTTTCCTTTTCTTATAATTAATTTATCCGGTTTGGTTTTTCACTGGTGAAGCCATTGTCCCTGAAATTTTCCTTGTGTAAAGTTTCTGATTACTTCTTCATTCTCCTTACTTGTTAAAGATCTATTCAGACTTACTTATTCTTGAGTCAGCTTTGGTATACTTGTGTTTCTAGAAATTTGTCAATTTCACCTAAATTATTTAATTTATTGGAACACAATTATTCATATATTCCATTATAATTCTTTTTATTTTGGTAATTTAAGTAGTAATTCTCATAGTTTAATTATTTTTGAAACAATATTTAATACATTTGTAGGAATAGAAGGAATGCAATTCTATAGAATTTTATAATAAACATTTGACATCTGTGTAAAAGATTTCATTTTTAAAAGAAGTTTTTCTTATTTCCCTGTGTGAGGGGAGAATAAAATTATAAAATGGTGTAGGGATACAATTACATATAAACTTGAAAGGGAAAAAATACTTTAAAATAACAATAACCAAAAGAACCTGTGTTTCTATCTTCCTAACAGTAATAAATGTTAATTACTACTCTCATAGATGAGCTACTCCATTGTGTTGGATAGTAATTATATCTTTCTCTTTCAAGTCATTATCATCTCCAAAAATTATCCTTCCTTTCCCTGCATAGTGTCATTCTTCTGTTTTACAGTAAAATTGTACTCTGCTAGAGGAGCCCAAAGGAATTAGAGCATACAGGAGTCAAATTCATGTGAGTGAATGCTACAGTCCCAACTATTTTAAAATATTGATTTAGTAACAGTGTTACTAGTGGCACAAACTTTCTATTTATTCAGGTTATTAAAACTGTAGTAATATGAATAAAAGCTATTTTAAGTGAAAAAGTAACTCAAGAATGAGGTAACTAAATCTAACTAAAAATGTTTTAAGTATAAATACAATGTATTTCCTGCTTATTTTGCTTATCATAATGTCCTCAAGGTCCATCCATATTGATGCAAAAAGCAAATTTTCCTACTTTATTATAGCTGAAAAATCTTCCATTATACACACATACACATTATCCTTGCTAACACTTGTTTCTTGTCTTTTTTATAATTATTCTAATAGTTGTGAGGTGATCTCATTGTGGTTTTGGTTTGCATTTCCCTTATCATTAGTGCTGATGAACATATTTTCATGTACCTGTTGGCCATTTGCATGTCCTTTTTGGAAAATTGTCAAGTCCTTTGACCTTTTTTATTGGATTTTTTTCTATTAAGTTGTATAATTTCCTTATATATTTTGGATATTAATCCCTTATCAGATAGATGGTTTGAAGACATTTTCTCCTATTTTGGAGATTCCCTTTTATTTCACTGATTCTTTATACTTCTCTGCAGAAGCTTTTTAGCTTATGTAGTCCCACCTGTTCATTTTTGCTTTTATTGCCTGTGTTTGGTGTCCAAAAAATTATTGCCAAGTTCAATGCCAAGGAGCTTTTACCTTAGGTTTTATTCTAGTAGTTTTATAGTACTGAGTCTTACATTTAAATCTTTAATTAATTTTGAATTAGTTTTTGCGATGGGGTCCAATTCCATTCTTCTGCATTTGGTTATCCAGTTTTCTCACCATCATTTATTGAAGAGACTGTCTTTTTTCCATTTCATCTTCTTTCCTCCATTTTCAAATATTATTTGGCAATATACACATCAGTTTATTTCTGGATTCTATTCTGCTCCATTGACCTTTGTATCTATTTTATGCTAGTACCATTATCTTTTGATTACTATAGTTTTGTAGTAAAGTTTTAAATCAGAAAATATGATACCTCAAGTGATGTTTTTTTCATGACTGATTTGTTTTTTTGGTGTCTTTTGTGGTCCCATATGAGTTTTAGGATAATTTTTTTCTTTCTGTGAAAAATATCATTGGAACACTGATAAGAATTTCATTGAACCTAAAGAATGTTTTGGATGGTATGGACACTTTAAGAATATTGATTTTTCAGATCCAAGAGTGTGAGATATCTTTCAATTTTCTATGTCTTCAATTTCATAAAATGTTGTTTATCTACCTTTCCTCTCTGCAGTTAAATTTATTCCTAAGTATAACATTTTTAAAATTCTATGTGAATGAGATTTTTTTTCTTTTTCACATAGTTCATTGTTAGTGCATAGAAATGCACCTGATTTTTGTATGTTGATTTTGTATCCTGCAACTAAATTCATTTATTAGTTTTAATAATTTTCTTGGCAGAGTATTTAGGATTTTTTATATAAAAGATCATATCACCTGCAAGCAGAGAACAGTTATACTACTCCCTTTATGATTTGAATGCTTTTTATTGCCTAAGTGCTCAGGCTAAGACTCTCTAGTACCATGTTGAATAGGAGATGTGAAAGTAGGAACCCTTGTTTTGTTCTTGATCTTAGCAGGAAACAAAACCTTTCACCACTGAGAATGATAATTGCTCTTGGTTTGTCATATATGGCCTTTATTATGTTGGCATATGGTTATGCTCTACCCAATTGCTTGACAATTTTTATTGGGAAACGATTTTGAATTTTGACAAATGCATTTTCTGCATCTATTAAGAGGGTCATATGATTTTTACCTCTCATTTTATTGATTTGGCATATCACATTTATTGATTATTTAATGTTGAACCATCCTTGCATCCTAAGGATAAATCCCACTTGATCATGGTTTATGATCCTTTTAAAGTACTGCTGAATTTGTATTAGTAGTATTCTGTTGAGAATTTTTCATCTATATTTTCAAGGAGATTGGCCTTTAGTTTTCTTGTAGTGTTCTTATCTGGCTTTGGTGTTAAGGTAATGTTGGCCTTGCAGATTGAGCTTTGGAGTGTTTCTTCCTCTTCAATTTTTTTCAATTCTTTAAATATTTGGCAAAATTTACCAGTGAAACCAATTATTCCTGGAATTTTCTTTATTTGGAGATTTTTTTGATCACTGATATAATTTCTTTACTCATTACTGATCTGTTCAGATATTCTGTTTGTTTATGACTCAGTCTTGGTAGGTTGTATGCTTCTAGGAATTCATCCATTTTTTCTTGGTTTTCCAATTTGTTGGTGTATAATTGTTCATAATCTCTTATGATCATTTGTATAGCTACAGTATCAGTTCTAATATCTCCTCTTCCATTTCTGATTTCATTTACTTGAGTCTTCTCTTTTTTCTTAGCTAACCTAGCTAAAGGTTTGTCAATTTTATATTTAAACAGTAGCTTTTAGTTTCATTGATCTTTCCTATTATTTTTTTATTATCCACTTATTTCTGCTCAAATCTTTGTTATTTCCTTCCATTTGCTAACTTTGGGCTTAGTTTGTTCTTTTCTAGTTCCTTGAGGTATAAAGTTTGTCTATTTGTGTTTTTCTTTTTTGATGTAGGCATTTATTGTTGTGAACTTCATCCTTAAAATTGTTCTTGCTAACAAGGAGAGATCCTACAGTATGGGAGAATATATTCATAAATGACGTGTCTGATGAGGGGTTGACATCCAGAATATGTGAAGAACTCACGCACCTAAACAAACGGGAAGCAGGTAATCCAATTAAGAAATGGGCAGAGGACATGGATAGATACTTCTCTAGAGAAGAAATACAGATGGCCAACAGGCACATGAAAAGATGCTCCACATCGCTAATCATCAGAGAAATGCAGATTAAGGCCACAATGAGATATAACCTCACACTGGTGAGGATGGCTGGCATCCAGAACGCAGACAATGGCAAATGTTGGTGAGGATTTGGAGAGGGGGGAGCCCTCCTGCACTTCTGGTGGGAATGCAAGTTAGTTCAACCATTGTGGAGGGCAGTATGGAGGTTCCTCAGGAATCTCAGAATGGAGATACCATTTGACCCAGGAATTCCACTCCTAGGAATTTGCCCTAGGAATGCAGTGGCCCAGTTTGAGAAAGGCATGTGCACCCCTATGTTTATCACAGCACTATTTACAATGGCCAGGAGATGGAGGCAACCTAGGTGTCCATCAGTAGATGAATGGATAGAGAAGATGTGGTAGGTACATATACACAATGGAATATTATTCAGCCGTAAGAGGAAAACAAATCCTACCATTTTCAGCAACATGGATGGAGCTAGAGGGTATTATGCTCAGTGAGATAGGCCAGGCCGAAAAGGACAAGTATCAGATGATTTCACTCATATGTGGGGTGTGGGAGCAAGGAAGAAAACTGAAGGAACGGAACAGCGGCAGACTCACAGAACCTAAGAGCAGACTAATAGTTGCCAAGGGGAGGGGGACTGGGGAAGATGGTGGGAAGGGAGGGATAAGAAGGAAGAAGGGGCATTACGATTTGCATATGTGGTGTTGGGGGGCATGGGGAGGGCTGTGCAACTCAGAGAGGACAAGTAGTGATTCTACAGCATCTCATTACGCTGATGGATAGTGACTGTAATGGAGTTGGTGGGGGGGACCTGATGAAGGGGGTGGTTTAATAACCATAATATTGCACATGTAATTATGGATTAATGATACCAAAATAAATTATTTAAAATAAAAGAATTGTTCTTGCTGCATCTCATAAATTTTGATGTGCTTTATTTTTATTTTTGTTTGTTTCAAGATATTTTTTGTTTCACACTTTTATTTCTTATTTGGCCCATTTGTTATTCAGGTATGTGTTCTTTAATTTCCACATATTTGTGAGTATTCCTGTTTTTCTCCTTTTTTTTATTTCTAGCTTAATACCATTGTAGTCAGAGAAGATACTTGATTTGACTTCAGTCTTCTTGTATTTGTTAAGGCTTGTTTTGTGACTTAATATATGATCTATCCTGGAGAATATTCTGTGTGCCCTTGAGAAGAATGTGTACTCTGCTGCTTGGTGGAATATTCTGTATATGTTTGTTAGGTCCATTTGTTGTTTATTAGGTATAACTCAAGTACAGTGTTTCCTGATTGATTTTCCATCTGGCTGACCTATCCATTGCTGAACATGGGTAATTGATGTCTCCTAGTATTATTGTATTGTTGTCTACTTCTCCATTCAGGTATGTATTTGCTTAATATATTCAAGTGTTCCAATATTTGGTGCATATATATTTAGGGTTTACATCTTCATTATTATGTAATGAACTTCTTGGTCTCTTGTCACAGTTTTTGACTTAAAGTCTATTTTGTCTGATGTAAGTATAGCTACCCATGCTTTGTTTCTTTCTATATTTTGTATGGACATCTTTTTTCATCCTTTCTCTTTGAACATATGTGTCCTTGAGGATGAAGTGAGTCAGTAACCTATAGTTGGGTCTTACTTTTTAATCCATTCAGCCACTCTATGTCTTTTGATTGGAGAATTTCGTCCTTTTAAATTAATGTAATTATTGATAAGAACTTACTAATGTCATTTTGTTAATTTCTTTTCTGGATCTTTTGTAGTTGCCTGTTACTTTGGGTCTGTTGCCATCTTTTTTGTTGGTTGATGATATTCCATAGTGACATGCTTTGGTTCCCTTCTCTTTATCTTTTGTGAATCTATTCTAAGATTTTGCTTTGTCGTTACTATGAGGCTTACACAAAACATCATATAGATAGAACAATCTATTTTATGCTAACCGCAACTTAACTTTGATCACATACAAAACCTCTACCTTTTATTTACCTTATTTATTAAGGGTTTGATGTCATAATTTACCTTTTTTATATCATACATCCATTAACAAATTATTATAATTATACTTTTTAACTTATGTTCTTTAAATCTTTATACTAGAGTTGTGATTAACATACCACCACATTATAATATTATATTATTCTGAATTTTACTATCTGGTTACCTATATTGGTATGTTTTATATTTTCACATCTTTTCTTCTAATTAGAATTCTTTCATTTCAGCTGGAATAACTCCTTTCAATCTTTCTTGAAAATCTGGTTGGGTTGTTGCGACTCCCCTAGGTTTTATTTGAAAAAAACCTTTATATTTCTTTCATTCCTGATAGTTAACTTTGTTGGGTAAAGTATTCTTGACTGGCTGTTTTTTATTTTCAGCACTTGAATATATTATTCCACTTTCTTCTAGCCTGTAAGGTTTCTGTTGAGAACTACACTGATAGCCTTATGAAAATTCCCTATATAAGGGAACAGACAAATATTTTTTCTTTCTCATTTTAAAATTCTCTATTCATCTTTGATTTTAAAGAGCATTACCATGTGTCTTGGTGATCATTTGAGGTTGAAATTTTGGGGTGATCTATTAGCTTCATGAACTTCGATATTTAAATCTCTGCATAGATTTGGGTAGTTCTCAGACATTTTTCTTTAAATAATCTTTATTCTCCTTTTGCCCTCTCTTCCATAGATTATTTCTTTTAAGGTATCCTATGGTTCATGTATGCTTCTTCACTCCTTTTCATTCTTTTATCTTTTTGCTCCTCCAACTATATGGTCATATGACCTGTCATCTGTTCAATAATTCTTTCTTCTGATTGGTTAAGTCTGCTGTTGAAGCTCTCTACTGAATTTTCAGTATAGTCCTTATAGTGTTCAACTCAAGGATTTCTGCATGGTTTTTAAAACTGATTTTTTCCCTTTGTTGAACTTATTTTGTTCATGTGTTATTTTCCTAACTTCATTACTTTTCTGTCTGCACTTTCTTATATTTCTCTGAATTTATTTAATATGATTATTCTGAATTCTTTGTCAGACAGTCTTCATTTGTTTGTGATGAGTCATTGGAATTTTATTAGTTTCCTTTGGTGTTGGCATATTTCATTGATTATTCATAATCCTTGTGGCCGTGCATTAGTGTCCACACATTTGAGGATGTAGCACCTGCTCCAGTCTTTACAGATTGGTTTTGGTAAGCAAAGCCCTTCACCAGTCAGCGCATCCAGAGATTATGGGTGGAAAATCTGATGGTGTCTGCAGGCATATTTGCTATTGGAGCCTTTGGGAAGCCTGGTGCTGAGGAACTGAAGTCTGGGACAGTGATACTAAGCCTGGCACTGAGACCTACTGAGACCATAAGGTCACAAGTGCCTTCATGAATACTGGAAATGTGGGTATTGAAAGGGATCCAAAGGCCTCATGAGTCACTCAGCAATGTGGGGGCAGGCCAGTTTTAGGATGAGAGCCTCAGTTTGACTGAGACCTCTGGGAGCTTCCAACAGACAGGAGCCAACTGGTGCTATTGTGAGCTGGTAATGTGGGTTTATGGGGTCTATTGAGAGCCTGGTGCCATGTGATTGGGAAGCTGTGGCCACTGGAGCCTTCTATGTTCATGGAACCTGGCAGACAATGGAATGGATTGTAGGCTTGAATTCACTGCAGTCCTCTAGGAGCCTGGAGCTGAAGAAGGTTTCTGCAGATACAGGGGCTACTTGTGGCCATTGTACTACCTGGGGGTACAGGAGATGGCTGGCTGGCATCTGCATAGGCCAGGATCCTGAGTATGCAGGGGCCTAATATGAACCTGGATATAATGAAGCCACCTAGAGCCATTAGAGTTGCCTGGGCCACTGGAGCTGATGGGTACCTAGGTGAACCAGGTACTTGAGGTTCTAGGGGTTCTATAGGAGACTGGTGAAGCCAAAACTTCCTGGGGTCATGGGAACTGGCAGACACTGAAGTGAGATGGGGGCTTGGGCTCGAGGGAGTCTGCTGGAAGCCTGGTGCTATAGAAGCTACCTGGGTCTATAGGAACAGCCTGGAGCTGCTATAGCTGGAAGGGTCCTGGATTCACAGGGTACCTCTGGGAAGCCTGGTATTGTGGAAGCGGTTTGGGGTTGCTGTATCCAGTGGGCATTGGGATGAGCCAGGGGCAAGGGTT
>JAVSCE010014036.1:0-21183 GCA_032199065.1 Smutsia gigantea | reverse complement strand
GTGGTTCCATGATCACTGGAGACCCCAGGTCTTTCCATTTCTTTTCTCTAATCTTCTCAGTGTGTCTTCTCTATTTCATTTTTAATATGACTGCTTCCGCCCAACCATCATGTCTATCTTGCATTCCATTTGCTATATCTTAATCATTTAGCCATACTGAGTTATAATAGTGACTGAAAAATGTTCTATTACCAAGGAAGAAGGGAAAAATGGATATTGGGAGACAAATACCTATATATGCTGCAGAAGGAGAAACAAATATTCAAGTTCAATTTATGACCTTTACACCAAAAAAATAAAACTGAGTTTTTTCTTGAAACTCCTTAAAAATAATTGCATTTATGGTACTAAGGGAAGATATCCACATTAGTACACTCTTATTCATCCTGTTTATGACAATTTGCTGTGCATATGATGGTCCATCCATGAGGTCCTTTTAGATTTTATTTTTGCTTCAAGAAGACAGTAAACATAAGTAATACATAAGAATGTGAAGGGCTGGGATTATATTATTTGGTGTCTGAAACCCCTTTATCTAATAGCTTATATCACATTCATATTTTCAAACAATAAACAATACTCAGAAAGGGATAATGCAGTCTTAAAAAGTTAATTAATACATAAACCTCAACAAATTCACAGCAAATTCAAACATTAAAAAAGAGTGAATGTAGCCAAAAGCAACCAATAGGTTCTTACTATAGAAAGCAGCATTATCTTTATTGCGTAGAAAATAGTTCTAACGTCACCTTTACCTTCTGGGGAGTCTCAATATGCAGAAAGTAAAAAAAAAAACTAGGGAGAAGGTGGTGCTACAGCAGCAGTTGCATACACTCTTCTCAGTGTAAAGCCTGGGGAACAAGAGGCTAAGACATTTTATGCTGATGAACATTGGGTGAAAGATCTTGGCATGAACACTGCAGTTTTCAAATAACAAGCTTTAGAGCTAGTGAAGGGCCATTATGGCACAGCAGTAGCCTAACCCTCTTGTCATCTGTGATAAGGACATCAATATTAGTCATTGTCAACCTTCATTAAGTTCAGATCTTACATTCTTCTTTCCCTAAGGGTATGTTTCATTGATGTTTTTCTTAGCAAAACAACACAAGGACACAGGGACAGAAGCTCACATCAAACTGGCATTTAAAGCCAGATTTTTTCCCCCCATGGGGCATTTACTACAAAGGAACAAAAACGGTTTTCAACAATTCTGTCAATTTTATCAAATTTATAATGGATGCTTAATCTTACTCAAGCAAATGAACTAATTTAAGTAATTTTAACATGGGAATACATATTATAATTTACAATGCATGTTTTGCCATTGTTTCTGATGCCAGGGTTCTTTTTCATGGAGCTGAAGAATGAACTTCACAAACAGTCAAGGTACAGGCTTTTATTTAGAGATAGAGTGAAAGGACAGAGCTCCAGGCTCATGCCAGGAGGTGACAAGAGAGTCCAGGGTGGTGCATTTTCTAGGGGGTTTTTGTAGGCAGTTGAGACAAAGGGCTAAGGATGTACACCTGTTAAGTGGTCCCAAATACTTTTGAAGAAACACTAAGTTTCTTATCAGTCTTCCTGATTATTTACAAGAACTTTACTGATCTGATTTCCTCCCAGGAGAGCAGCTTCCTGGTCTGGGAGCATATCACTCAAGGCTGCCTGCTTTGCTCCAAAGGTGGGCTGAGTCATTGTTTTACTTTTTAACTAATTGGGTTTCAAGATGGAATCCTTCTTGTTTTTTTACTATGTTGTTTTGGGTTTGCAGTAGTTTTGGGCTTGTTTGCTACATTGCCCAAGTTGCAACAAATCATTTGTTTAGGGCTGGAGGAAGAAAGGCAGCCCTTGGGTAAAGTTAGAAAAATAAGCTTGGCTCCAAGCAGGCCAAAGCAAATCTCACAATGGTTATTTGTTTTGTTTTTTCCAGAGGCTCTCACCCTACTCTGTCTAAGCCCATGGTCCCGGTCTCATTCCCCCCTCTACAGATGGAAACCCTAGCTGCTGCTAGGGAAAGGGGAAGACGACCGCTCTGGCTGCTTCATGCTGAGAGGGGGTGCAGTAAGGGGTGCAGCTAGGTCTCCATCAGTGGTTGGTTGGGAGGGTCTTGGAAGATGGGAGTTTCCATTCTGGGTTCTATTGCTATCACCATTTGCAGTCTTTTGGCTTCTATGTGAGAGAGAACAAATCATGTAATTAGGTTAAGTAGTAAAATCTGGAGTTGGATTTTCCATTCTGGAAGAACAGACTTGACAAGGAGATTGACGAATGCATGGCTGAATATGAGGATTAGAAATAGTAAACTAGAGAATCATAGCCAGATATTTTGAAGAAACTAGAATTTTGGATCTAGTTTATGTCCTAATGACTAGTATTAGGACTCAGTATAGATAAGGCTGCATTATTGAAACAATACTTTTCTCTAAAATCACCCACATTTTCATTAGAAGTAACCAGATTAAGAAAATAATTAATACTTGGCTTGATTATTTGCATAAGTGCAGCAAGAAGAGCAACTGATTACATAGGCTCTTTTAAATGTGCTTTGCTGGAACTTTTTATAAGGAGCTTCAGATTGGGCTTTTAAAGGCCTCTCAAGGCCAGAAAGCCAATCCAGACTTGCCATCAGGTTTTGCCTGCAGTACCTGTAGATAATTCCCTCTCTTCTTGAGGTCTCCAAGACATTCTGAGGTTCCTGTGCCTGCCAGGAAGTGACCTTCCTTACTCACCTGGTAAGGCTGCTGGGAACCCTGTAAGCAAGGTACCAGGCCAGTTCTTCCAAGGGGCTTTGTTGGCTCTATAAAGTCAACCTTAGTTCCTTAAAGCTGTCTGTTCATATGAGTTTACGCATGTGTCTCTCAGGTATAACATTCCAGTCAAAGCCTTGGTAATATAACCAGTGTTTTTAATTGGTCTTCTTACAAGGAAAGCAGATTCTTATTGAACTTATGCAAATAAACATACTGCCATGAAATATAAATAGTCACTGAGAGTTTTTAAATTCTAGAGGGATCAGGTAGAGAGAAAGATAAATACTTCAATTCTGCTCACAAAGGTATTGTCATTTACTAAACTGTTGTCAGCTTAAGAGAAAAAGCTTAAAAAACTTTATCAGCAACATTTGAAACAAAAAGCCACAAATCATCTTCCTTAGTTTACTTAATCCTATGTAATTAATACTTGTTCTGCTGAAATCTAGTTCTTTACTATTTTAGGATTAATAAAACAGTGACTATAAATGACAAAAGACTTGCAAATGACAGTGGCTAAAGATCTGATGAGAGCTTACTATAAGACACTTGACAAGGAAATTTGGATATTTCTACAACACAAAACATTTAGTAACAAAGTTTAGCATCATTTCCCTTGACAGGGCCCTCCAGGTAATTAAGCAGGTAATTATATAACAGATAAACAAGCCAAATCAGCCAAATACTTTTCCCAATGAGAAAAAAATTCCTCTGACATGTTCCAGGGGACCTCTGGAAAATATTAGTTAACTAGAGGTAAAATCACCTTTTTGAATTTGATTTTGGGAAGTTGTTAGAAGAAAGTTTCTTTGGCACTTGCTTAAATTGGATTATAGGTTGCCATGAAATAATACTTATCCATCTAACCAGAATGACAACAAAATACCTCAAAGGCAAATACAGAAGGTTACAGTTGTTAGCAAAGTTTAGCTTTTAGTCCTTTTAATATTAAATAGACAACTCACTGAGACTTTAAGCATGAGAAACTGCTTTGATAAAACAATTAGAGAACCCTTTGCAATCTTCCAATATTAAGAGCAGACAGTTTAAGAAAACTTTGTCTTTTTAACTGAAAACAAAATTCTAATTTGGCTGCATACTTGATATCAAGACTCATTTGCTTTAATTTCACATAGCATAACTATATCAATTTTTCCACAGGCTTTCTACAACTTCTTTTACATTCAGAGCTCTCCCTCTTTAAATAAACAGCTGTACTTTAGAAAAAAGTTACTTTTAGGAAAAGACACATTTTTTAGCATGCAGAAAGAAATGTTTTCTTTATTATTTTAAGTAGCTTTAATTATAATTTAAAACCATTACGAACTTTAATTTTCAGTGAACACTGAGAAGTAGGCTACTGAAAACTGCTACACTGGCATTCTTTATATTGATAAATTTATGAACACATTTTAATTCCTGGAACCGTGTGCTTTACAGCACAATCTCTCACTAAGCACAAAATATGTCTACTTAACTTAGGAAAACTTCAAGGTTTTAGGTTTCCACAAAAATTCTCAGGCTCTTTGTAGGTATACACACTATAACACACAGTTATTAAGATGTTCACTTGCTACACTTAGTTTACTTATTCCTAACAACTATGCTAGATTACTTACAAAACCTTTACTGAATATTAGATGAAGTCAAGCCTCTAAGCATTTTATTCATGAAAGATTTAGCAGATAACATCAACTTAAATGACTTGAGGTAATCTTAGGCAGCTGATAACTATAAGGACATGTCCATTTCAGTTTGACTTAAATTAGCATTAATGCTTAATATCTTTTATTAGAATTTTCTGGAAGTTTTAGAATGGCCAATTTTCACAAGCACTTGTCTTTAAATTTTTATTAATACCATCTGGAGGTAGAAAAATCCTTCATTTACACACTTAGACACACAAACATACAGATTGGGACATAATGACTACAGTTAGCAATACTTTCCAAAGAACATTTACACAGACAGATAAACTGATACAAAGATTTGAGTTACTGATATCCAATTGTCTTCTTTCCTTTTAGCTTATTTGACTAAAAGTATCTAAGTTTTTTTTAGAATACACTCTAAGGGCAAGCAGTTTACATAACTGGGTTAAGGTTTAGATGGCCCCAGACTAACAGGGCTGATGAAGGCTCTGAATTGATACAGATTCTGTGTGTCCATGTGGCTGGAAATGAAATGCAAGTACAATTCTAACACCAGTCATTTAAAGCCAGGCTGTATTGCAGAAGATAAATTTCTTCCATTTCAGGGAATCTAGTTTAAAAACCTCCCAATTTTTGAGGATAATGATGAACCCAATAAGTAGAATAGATTTCCACCAAAATAATTTAGAAAACTAGTTCCATATTGTAGTAGTCTACAGGACTTTTGTCTATTTTCCTTCTTTGTGGCAAAATATATTTAGCTGCATAACCTTATTATATTGTATACTTCTTTCAGGGACCAGGCCTCTCTAATCAGAGATTTTCTATTGAGCCCAGGCTTGTGTGAAAAAGGTAAGGCACATTTTTTTGGGTTTAGGGATCGAATTTCTCCCAGTTCCTCAGAATGCATGCCAGAAGTGTGTCTGGCTTTAAACATGAAGAGGCTGCTCCCATCTGGAAGAGAGAGAAAGACAGGTGTCCAGCACCTAATTGGCTTCTCTCTCTGTGAGGGCGTCCCCTCACCTTGGAGCCTAGGTGACAGTGGTCAGTCACCCCCTCTGCCAGCCTACTGGGATTAACCACTCCTTGCCAGCATGGCCTGCACCTTGCCTTGATTCCCCTCTTGCCTTCCCAATCAGGAAGAGTCACCTTGGAGCTCTGGATTTAGTGGGACATTACCAGTGTGCTCCTAACTTTATGCTTTTTGGGAATTTTAATCTAGATCTTAGTTTTTTCTGCACAAGCTTTAGTCATTCCTTGAGAGCCCCCTGCCTGTCCAATAAGTTCAGGGACTGTGTGACCTCTCACTGCCTGAGCCTTGGTCAGAGTCACAAGCCCAATTTTCTTCCCTGGGGCCACAGAAAAGGAAATGCCTAGCCCCAGAATGACTGCTTCCTAGGAAGGGAGATCAATAGAATAGAGCTATGGCTAGAATTTAAATGGGGCCATTTACATGTACAGTTATGGAGGGGTGTCTATACTTAAGCACTAGTTTCTGCCACTGCCTGAAAATTATTTAGCCAGTCACCCACTGTATCAAATCTGATCGGTTAAAAAAAAGGTCAGGGGTCATCTGCAACTCTCACATAGGCAGCAGCCTAGCTGGTGGTTCACTCAGTGCCATCGGATCAATCGGCCAGAGCCCAGATCCAAGGACCACTGTCTACTAGTCCGGTTTGCCCTCGGAGTCTGCAGATTAGGATAGGAGAAGTAGGAAATCGACTCAGCCACTCCCTGGCATTCCCGTCCATCTGGAGGCAGGGGATCAAGGAGTGGCAGACACTGGGAAACCTTTCACCAGAGACTTAATACTGGTAGCTGATGCTAATCATCTTTTAAGCAGCTAATGGGTGCCCAGACACATTTTTATGAAATAAAAAGTACAGTATTAAGTCAGGAATAAGAGCAAAGCGTGGATCTCCTACCTTGTGGTGGTGAGCATCGGGTTCCGTGAAATTGATGAATTTAGAAGAGAGTTAGACACGCCCCCTGCCTCACTCAGAGGCCAGGGCAGCCTGAAGAAGCAGGCTGGAAGTCAGAGACAGAGAAAGGGAGACACTCCTTATGGATACCCAGTCGTGCTGCTGGGGTCTGATTCCAGACACGTGGACCTTTGAGAAGCCACTGAAGTGTAGCCTCAGCCTAGACTGTCGCAGTTGCCCACGGTTTCCTCAGTCCCTCGCATCCAAGGAGATGCCTCTTAAAGGGAATCCTGGCCTCCACTCAAGTGAAATTCGTGGCTCTCAAGGGAGATGGTGAATCCACTAAGGGAGACGCAGGGAACCTGTCACTTGAGACTTTGAGATCAGCAGCCAGGCTAAACCCTTTTAAGTGGCTGACAAGCACCCAATTTTGTGTGCCATAGACGGCTTCCTTCTATAAGGACAGTGAGAGAACAGGCAGGCTAGGATGCAGATACTCACCTCCGAAGTTATCCTGGACGAGCCCCCAAAGATGATGCCGGAGTTCTTGTTCACGAAGCCGAAGAATGAGCTTAACAAACACCCATGGTAGGAGAGAAAGGTACAGGCTTTTATTTAGAGATAGAGTGAAAGGACAGAGCTCCCGGCTCACACCAGGAGGGGACAAGAAAGTCCGGGTTGGTGCGTTGTCTAGGGGATTTTTATAGGCAGTTGAGAGACAAAGGGCTAAGTACGTACACCTGTTAAGTGGTCCCAAATACTTTTGAAGAAACACTAAGTTTCTTATTAGTCTTCCTGATTATTTACAAGAACTTTACTGATCTGATTTCCTCCCAGGATAGCAGCTTCCTGGTCTGGGAGCATATCACTCAAGGCTGGCTGCTCTGCTCCAAAGGTGAGCTGAGTCATTGTTTTACATTTTAATTAATTGGGTTTCAAGATGGAATCCTTGTTTTTTTACTATGTTGTTTTGGGTTTGCAGTGGTTTTGGGCTTGCTTGCTACATTGCTCAAGTTGTAACAAATCATTTGTTTAGGGCTGGAGGAAGAAAGGCAGCCCTTGGGTAAAGTTAGAAAAATAAGCTGGGCTCCCAAGCAGGCCAAAGCAAATCTCACAATGGTTATCTTGTTTTGTTTTTTCCAGAGGTCCTCACCCTACTCTGTCTAAGCCCATGGTCCCTGTCTCATTTCAATATGCATTTTTATTTTTTTAAGCCTGCAGTCTAGAAAGCATGGTAAGCATTTAAGTTTGTATCTCTATATTGTAACTTTTTCTTTGGTGTTATATTCATTTATTAAATTCAATTTAGATTTTGTTTTCCACTACCATACATGTATAATGAACTTTTTATGACTGTATGATCCCTTGCTGAGTATGAAGTCAACTTGTTCTTTAAAGCTATATAAAATCCCCACTTCTCTGTGGATAAGATACCCCATCTACTCATGGCTTGACTACCAATGAAAGTTGCCCCACTGGAGCAGCTTCAAGAGCTAAGTCCTAGGCACTACTTCAAGACACTACCATGCAACCCCACATCACGGAGCCAGACATAGCATATTGTGGGCAGCCCCACAGGCTTCTGAAAGGGGCCATACCAAAGTAGTCAAAGGACAGGGGGAGGAAATAAATAGACTTCCAGACCTTATCATTTGGAATGCTGGCTTTGATTTAGCTCAGATTCTTACCAAATATGCAGACCGCACTCAGCTGTCAATTTTTAATATTTCCAAATAGTTAAAAGAAAAGGAGAACTTTTGCTCCATTCCTGGCTGCTTGCTTGTGTAGAACATGTCTGAACACAAGCACCTCAGATGTTCAGGTTCTGAGGTTCAATAGTCATGGAATTAATTAATGATTTTCTAAATCCTTCCCATTTCAAGTGTGGTTGATTTATCTTTTGAGAAATGAGGAAGGATAAAGCTCTGCTGAAGAGTGAATAATACCAATACAGACAGAGGAGAAGGGAAGAATGTGAAACCATGAAAAATAAAGTGGAATCAAAATTGTTCAATGAAGTCTTAAATTATTTCTGGTGCTGAATACATTTGTTTCTATTCTTAAACATGAACATGTGCTACAGTGGTATATTTACAGGTCATCATGCATTGTATCCATATGATTATGTGACTCAATGTGATTGTGGCTTAGCTTTAACTTCCTGCATGCACCTATCTATTTATGTAAATCATGTATAACAAAATGGAAACTAATCCAAGTTAACTCCGCCTCTGCCTCTGTTGGTGTATATTCTCAACTCATTCTCTCCCCCAGTAGCTCAAGAAGGAATATAGGATGATTGTGCTTCTAGTCACTGCTGCCTTCTAGAAAGTTGCTCCATAATTCCAAGGGGCAACCTTTTCATAATTTGTGGTTCTCTTTATGGGTATTAGCATTAAATGCTTTGTTGTCATTACAGTAAGAAACCCAATATGAGTAAGAAAATTCTCTGAGGCATTCAGTCAGTCATACACATTGACTGAACTTCCACACTGTGCAAGAAGAACACGGGCAGTAAGCCATCTTAACTTCCCTCTAAAAAGTAAGTCAGATTATAAGAAGAGCAATTATGACGGAGCTTGACTAACCAGAACTACCAGTCAGATTTAGGCCAATGCCCTGTTCATTCTTTCCATCATTGCTATAAGATCACAGGGACTTTTCGTATTTCATCTTTCTTTCTGTACCACTCTATCCTTTAGGGTTCCTCACCCTCAAACTGACAGTAGATACATTCTATTTTATTCGGCTTCTGTTTTTTTTTTTTGTTGCTACTCTTGAAGAAGAATACATCAGCTCTTTTTATTTCAAGGAGTTTAATACTAAGTACTAAAGGCATGATAATTAAAATGGCAAATATCAGCAAGGGACAACAAATTAACACATAATTTAAAAGTTCAAAAACTTATGGTCTCTGACCTAGAGGCCTGGGCAACCTTACTGAGGGGGGTACTTGGAAGCTTCTCTGAATGCCTTTTCTCTTTTGTTTTGAACAGAAGACCCTATGAAAAGACCCTGTTTTCAGAAGTAGAACTCATGATTTAAAATGGACAGAAAAATGGGCACAAATTAGTAACATCAGCATCTGCTTGTTTCTTGGGGATAATTTTTACTTCTGGGAAACTGTTGACTAAGGGACACTCATTTAAGTGAATTTACTGCTCTAACCCATAAAATAGTGGTTTTCCAACTTTTTCCTTTTGGCAAAGGCACTATTTTGTTTTTGCTTTTGTTTTATCAAAATATAATATTTTGATGTAATCCAATATATACAATTGATAAAATATGGATATTTTTGTTTGAAATCTAGATGGAGGCCTCAAGTCACTTGGCTTTCCCTCACAACCACCCACTTCATGAAACTTTAGGGCTTCCTGGAACACAGCTTAGAACTACTGCCTTATGGTATTTCCTCAAAAGTATCACTTAAAAATAAAATTACCCTTTGCTATTTCAAAATGCTGTCTTAAAAATAATCTGTGTTCATTGTCAAAATTTTAGAAAGTAGAGAAAATCATTTTTAAAAACAAGGGAGAGAAATAGGCTGTGGATAAAGTAAAGTTTCTTATGGCCAGGATTCTCACCTGGCCCTGGTTGGCTGGTTCACAACACATATGTGGACAATATGTCGTTATTGATTCTATATAAAGATCTCCACCCAGTGCTCTGGGTGACATGGTGGCATGGCTGCAGGAGAGCAGAGACTGGAGTGGTGGCAATGCCAAGGACAGAGAATGAGATGGCTATGAGGGCAGAGAGGCCGAGAAGCAGAGACTGGCTTGCTGCATGCAGATTTGCTCTGAGTGGATGGGATTCTAGTGATTGACTTTCCAACATGGGAATAAAGTTGGGTATAAACCCTCTCAAGAACATTCCATTGTCATTCTTTGGTCTTATTGAATCCATAGTGAAGTTGCCACGGTCTTAAACCCATTGGCAAGACATAGGCATTATCCTAGTATTCCACAATGTAACCACTACTCACATTTATAACCTTTATTTTTTAATGGTAACTCTCATATCACCTCAGGAATGTATATTATAACCAGAACAAAGCTTACTGTATTCTGAAGAACATGTGATTTTGAATCAGTTCTGCATTCAAATTTTGGTTTCTAAAGTAAGGTACTTAACTTCTATAAGCCTCAGTTCTACACCCCCTCCAAATA
The DNA here is from genome assembly GCA_032199065.1 of Smutsia gigantea. NCBI lineage: Eukaryota > Metazoa > Chordata > Mammalia > Pholidota > Manidae > Smutsia > Smutsia gigantea. The sequence continues at coordinate 10,693 of JAVSCE010014036.1, read as the reverse complement.
TTATTTTTTTAAGTAAATATATAAAACCTTCATCAAAATGCTGCTGTGAGGAGTAAATGGGTAAATATGCAAAGTACCTTGAACAGCCCTGACACAGTAATTAACCATCTCAAATCTTGTTTTTTCCTTAAATAAATAAACCTGCTACATTAAAAAAATGAAACATCAGATAGCCAAGAGGTAGTTGAAAAAAAATTACAGAGAATTTGAGCTGAGAAGCAAGAGAATTTGAGTTGAGAAGCTTTCCTTTTTATATTGTGAAATCACATCATGTGGATCACCCAAGCTACCTATGCATAAGATCGCATCCTGATACCCCTTGCCTTTCAATGAAAAATGACTAAGACAAATCAATACAAAAGTCTATGCTATTTGTGCTCAACAGTGTTTTTACTTGTCATTGATATGGTTTATATAAAAAATGTAGTGGTTAAAAATCTCCATTTTTATTAGCTCTGTGATCTTGGCAAATCACTTAACTTTTCTAAGCCTTAGTATCCTTTTACAAAATGAAGATAAAATATGATATTATATGCAAAGCATTTGGGATGGTGCTGTCTTGCCAATGGCTTTCAGCCCTGGGCAAGTTTGCTATGGATTCAATGTGACCAAAGAAATTGACAGCAAAACTGTTCTTGGGGTGAAAAGGTTACACCCAACTTTATTTCCAGGTGGCAGGTCAGTCACTAAAATCCCATTCACTCAGAGCAAGTCTGTATGCAGCAAGCCAGTCTCTGCCTCTGGGCTCCTCTGTCTGCACAGTTGTCCCACACAGCCATCCTCTGGCCTCTGTCCTAGGCACTGCCACCACTCCAGCCTCTGCTCTGCTCTCCTGCAGCCTTGCAGCCATACCACCATGTGGCACCCAGAGCACTGTGCATTGCTCTTTATACAGAGTCAACAGCCATGTATTGCCCACAGGTGTGCAGTGAGCTAATCAACCAGGGCTAGGAGAGGACCCTGGCCACTGGAACTCTCATTTTATCCATACTCCACCCCTCCAGGATTCTATCCTCTCAATCTATGTGCCCTTAGTCTTCTGCAATGGTCCCTGTGCAAGGAAGCTTGAACATTGTTCTCCAGCCTCTCCAGCAAAAAGTCTTGCAGACACACAGGCCAGACTTGTGGCTCTGTCTCTGACCTCTGTCTCTTTAGTCTTAATAGCTTGAGCTGCTGCACTGGTTTCAGTTGTTGCCATAACTGCAGTAAGATCCTATTTAGCTTCCCATCTAATTTCCTTCCATCTACTCCTGCCCATATCAAATCAACCCGCATCTGGGTCCTCATAACCCTCCCAGGGCCCCTCAAATTCCTCCTGTGAGTAACAGGTCTTATTTATTTCCAGGTTCTCATTGCTTCAGCTACTTGTATGTGTCACCTCGCAATTTGTAATCGCTGCCTCAAGGCAGGCTGCACTGTCAGGGAAGATAGCTTTCCCATCTCTGATCTGGAAAGAACAATTCCATCCACTCCTAAATCCCAAAGCCACCAGCTCAGCCTGAGTATAAGGGTGGACCACAGAGTGCTCCACGACCTGGGGAGGGCGCTGCTCCTCTCCTTGGGGAACTTTCAGCTGCTGGGTCTTTATTTTCTTTACAACCACTGGGCAGGCTTTCAATACAGGAGGGGCCAGTGCCTCCGGCACCTCCCCTTCATCCTTCCCCAGCTCCTGCATTTCTTGGGCTGATGGCACCTTTCTCTCCACTCCCCCAAGTGCCTCATCTGTTATAGTGCCTCGCAACAATGCTAGCTTAGTCTTCAGAAGCTCTCTTACCTTCACCTCAATTCTTCGCAGCTGACGTTTTCATGTCACCTCTGCCTGTGCTTCCCTCAGGAGTTTGTCTTTTTCCTTTATGGCCTCTTCCTCCTTCACAACACCTGGCAGCACTGCCATCTCGTCTTCAATGGCACCTTGCTGCCAGCGCTCTCATGCTGCCTCCTCTCGCATCAATGCCATCTCCTTCCTCAGGGAATCCACAGAAGTTTGCAGCTCATGTTCTCATGCTGCCATTTCTTGGGTCTCTTCTGTAGACGTTTTTAATACTGTGAGAAACAGCCAACCCACAGTCCCTACTGCCTCACGGGCACTGTTTCTCAAAGGATCTACTTATTATACCAAGGGCCACCCCTATAACCTCAGGTGTCACCTCCACTTGCCTCCAGTCCAGGGGTGGGGCCCAGTCCTCTCGTAGCCAAGCCACCTAAGACCACATACCCACTGGGGGACAATCCACTGTCTCCCCATTCACAGGGGCAGCCCGCTGAAGCACCCCTCCCATAAGGGCAGCCTGTCTTTTTCCTTGGTCAACAAATGAATCCTGTTGACTATGCCAATTGTCTTGCCAATGGGTTTCAGCCCTGGGCAAGTTTGCTATGGATTCAATGTGACCAAAGAAATTGACAGCAAAACTGTTCTTGGGGTGAAAAGGTTATACCCAACGTTATTTCCAGGTCGCAGGTCAGTCACTAAAATCCCATTCACTCAGAGTGAGTCTGTATGCAGCAAACTGGTCTCTGCCTCTGGGCTCCTCTGTCTGCACAGTTGTCTCACAAAGCTGTCCTCCAGGCCTCTCTGCACAGTCATCCCACACAGCCATCCTCTGGGCCTCTGTCCTCAGCACTGCCACCATTCCAGCATCTGCTCTGCTCTCCTGCAGCCCTGAAGCCATATCACTGTGTCGCACCCAGAGCACTGGGCAGAGCTCTTTATATAGAATCAACAGCCATGTATTGCCCACAGGTGTGCAGTGAACTAATCAACCAGGGCCAGGTGAGAATCCTGGCCATAGGAACTGGCATTTTATCCACAGATGCCAAGCATATAGGAAGTGTTAAATAATTATTACTGATCACTATCACTACCCAAATTTATTTGAAATTTAATGTAAATTTATAGATGGCAAAGGACTGTGTAATGTATGATTAGCACTTAAAGCATTTCATAAATGCTTTGTTTTTTTTTTGGTGCTGTAAGTAATAAGGTTTTATGACCAAAAAGACATCAAGAAGTGAAAATTAGCCAAAAGAACTTCAACTTACATTACAAGGACAACAAAAATCAACCCAGAAACAACAAACTAGTTTATCTTGCCCTTGTCCAATAAGAGACAAGGACATGCCAAATTGAGAATTGATTAACCAGGTAAGAGAGAAAAATAATCCAAAGAAAAGGACCTTTCCTTAAAAAAGTGACAAATAGGCTTCCCAAAGTCAAACCTGACATCTTTTCCACCTAACAATTATTCACTGCTTTTGACTGAGAAATGCTTTTGAGATGCAGTACAATGTTTCATCATTTTCAAAAAATAAAATGCTACACTGGAAACCTATTAACTCTGGAATGCAGATCAAGATGTTGTTTGAAAATAGTCTTTCCACAAACCCTGCAGGCATTTAATCAGTTGCTGCTTTCTCTGTATATATGAGTCATGGTCAGCAGGAAAGCTCATACTAAGTGGTCCCAAGCTTCTAAAGCTAAGGATGAGATGTACATACATTCTAGGGCAGACAGAGCGCTAAAACTCTCTGCTTGTCCTGATTTACCTAGCTGAGTTTTGGAGCTTTAGTATATGGAATAATTCTTGGATTTATTTCTCCATATACCCTTGTCTTCTCAATGGGTTTCAGCCCTGGGCAAGTTCACTATGAATTCAATGTGACCAAAGAAATTGACAGCAGAATGTTCTTTGGGGTGAATGGTTTTATTACCTGGCTTTTTCTCCCAGCTGTAGGTTAAGCACTAGTGTCTCTGCCTCCACCCAGAGCACTGGGCTGAGCTCTCTGTATAGCACAATAATAGCTTATTGCCTAAAGGTGTGGAAGCAGTAGCCTATCAACAGGCCAGTTACATCACCAGGTGGTTTAACTTCAGTGAGGATCCTGGCCGTAGGAACCACAACTTCCCCACACTCAACCCCTCCAGGATTCTCGCCTTACAGTCTACACACTTTCCATCTTCTGCAATGGTCCCTGTGCGAGAAAGCTGGAGCACTGTAACCAGATTCCACACAGCAACAGAGGCTAACAACAACTTAGAGATAATAAAAAATTAACATATAGGTAACAAAAATCGTAATAATCCTCAAGCCAGAGGAAGTTCCCAAACCACAAAGACTTTAGGGGCAATAAGACACGTTTTAATGCCACCAACACAGGCAAATCTTGTCCATCAGGTAGGATGCATGCAAGAGAGTGGTCCTGTGATACGACTGTAGCAGGAAGGGGGTCCTTTCCGGGTATAGTATACCATACTTTTACTCCTCTCCCTGTGGGGGTTACCGTAGGGTCTAAATAGTGCTACTGGAGGTGCATGTACTGGCCATGATAAAACAAAACTCCCCGGTAAGATGCTCCTACCTTCTGGCCATTCAGTATATACTACTGTGACCTTCGGCCTCCACTCTGCTGTTAGTCCAGGAATACACAGGAGGCCAGCTTCCAGGCCTGGTCCCCAAGGAGCCAGGAGAGCCAGCCATTGTTGGTCCATGTGTTGAAAGGTCCAAGGCCATGTCCACTCAATGGAATCTCTGGGACTCAGTGCAGTTGGTGCTGGCAGCAAGATGTTATTCTGATGGCTGAAACTTGGCTTCAGTGATTCTTCCTTGGTTTGCACTTGCAGTTGTATAGGGGAGGCTGCCATATGTGTTAACATGTCTACGGGGTTCAGGGCTCCCTTTCAGGGTCTCTCATTCAAACGTTGTAGCATGGTCCTTAAGTGACTGACCATCCCCGCAGACTATTGGTATCTGATGTTAGTCCAGATTTTAACAAGCCATTGTGCCTCTCTATCATGTCTCCTGCGGTAGGATTGTATGGCAAATGAAACTTCCACTTGATTCCCAGATGTCACACCCATTCTTGCAGTGTACGTCCAGTAAAATGGGTGCCCTAATCACTCTCATTTACCTGTGGTCAGCCACAGGCAGCAAATACACCCTCCAGGCTTCTTTTAGTCATCGGCTGGTCTGCAAAACAGGTAGGAAAAGCAACCAGAGGTCCAGTAGCTGTGTCCACACAGGTCATTGCATACCGATATCCTTCTGACACAGGTAAAGGCCCAATATAGTCTATCTGCCACATGATGAGAGGCATAGGCCCCTTAGCTATTGTCCCATGTTGCTGTGGAACTCGGTGTAAGTCCATTTTGGAGCACATGACATACTCCTGTCAGGCTCTAGTAACTTCTTCAAAGGTCAAAGGTAAGCCCCACAGATGGGCTACAGCCCACATTGTCTTTTACCCCACATGCAACAAATGCTGATGTAGCCATTGGGCTACATCAGAGGCAGGCTTTCCTTCTAACCAACGTATCTGGGCCAATTTATCTGCTTCATCATTTCCTGGGGATGCCAGTGGCAAATGGCCTGTCACATGGTATACTGTAATTATTTTAGTCTGACCACAGGCCCATAAGTCTTGCCACAATTCTTGCCCCTAAAGGGGTCAGTGACCAACCAACCAGTTGGCATGGTACCAGTTTGGGAGCCACAGGGTCAGGCCCTGATAGCCCAGCTGTCAGTGCAGACAACTATAGGGGAGGGCTCCTGGCTGATCACAAGCCACACGGCCCACACTCTGCCCATTGGCTTCTCTTCACCTCACCATCTTCCATCCATATTGTCTCTGTCTTAGGATGGAAAGCTATGGCCCTCCATTTTGGGGGCTGCCCATGGCTGGAGCCATCTGTGTACCATGCATCTTTGGGTATAGGGGCTCTTCCCTTCCAAAAGAGTCTCTCTGCTACTAATGGTTCAAAGGCAAGTTCTTCCTGCTTTTCACTGGTATATGTCACCAGCCCCAACATGCGTTGGAGTTCTTCACTCAAGGGGCTACTAAAAAGGGCACTATGCTTCTATAGGTAAGCACCCCACCTGGCTAGCATGAGTGTTTGTGCCATGCCACTCCTTGGCTTTTGGGTCCAGTCTCGTACCCACCCCAAAATGGGATAGGTGGTTATTACCTTTATTGGAGCCATTCCTGTGACGGGTTCTGTAGCCAGCAAGACGTGATACACTGCAGCCAGTTGTTTTTCTATCAAAGTGTATCGTACCTCTGCCCCTTTCCAAAGTTGTGACCAGAATCCAGCGAGTTGGCAAATTTGTTCAAGCCACTGCCAGAGACCCCAGCCATAACTGTCTTCAGTGACATGAACGTCCAACTCACAGGGCCTTGATGGGTCTATCACACTCAAGGCCTGCACGGCCTTGACTGCCCATTTTGCTGTAGTAAAGGCAGATGCACATGTCTCATCCCAGTCCCACCTTATGCCCTTTTGTACCAACTGGTATAAGGGCTTCAGAGTTTGTGCCAAGTGCAGGATAAACATTCTCCAGTAGCCTAGAAGACCTAGAAACTCCTGTAGCCATGCAACAGTTATGGGGGTAGGAAAGGCCTGGACTTTATCTATAAATGCTTCTGGTATCACTTTGGTCTTACTCGACCAGATGACCTCCTAAAGTCAGGTAGCACTCACTTCAATTCCATTGTACTAGCTACTGTACTAATGGTTCCCAAACTTTGAGCATTTTAGTATCATCAAGAGAACTTGTTGGAATAAGAGTCTTAAAATCCACTGCTGGAGATTCTTATTCAATACAGCTGGAATGGAGCACAAGTGTTCCTGAGGAAAGTGAATTCTGTTATTAGTTAGGATCTCTACCCAAAGCTAAGCTGTTGAAATGAATTTCTCCAAAAGTAAAAGAAATAAGTTTCTTTCTCTCATAGATATGTGCTGGCCAAGGGTAGATATGTGTTCTGATCCACAGACTAATGCAGATACCTAGATTCCTTCTCTATTTCTGCTTCACCATATCCTAGCATGTTGTCCCTGACTGCAGGTTTTGAGGCCTTGCTCACCAGCTGTCCATAGAAAGGAAGGATGAGAGGAAGTGAAGGGGAAATATTGTTTTTAGGAACATGACCCAGCAGTTTAACACATCATTTGGTTCACATAACACTGAAAATTTAGTCACACAGCCATACCAAGCTGCAAGGGAAGCTTGGAAATGTAGTCTCTAGATAAATACCATGTGCACTGCTAAAACTGTTGGGGAGAAAGTCTGTTTGGAGATGCAGGGAATTCAGATAGAGTGAAACACTAAACTGAAGTTAGGAAAATAAAGTAAATTTTATTTCAACCTGTACTGTAGAGTGGTCCTGCCTAAGGTTAGACAGGCACAGGTTGCTTACTGTGAGGTCCCTTTTATTGTTTTTTTAGCAGGGCAGAGAAGTCCTTGACTGATTATCTTTGGCCTTGGAGGCCTTGTCTAATTGGTGAAATGGAGATATGGGCTGCACTCTGATGCTTTCTGTGCCTGTCCTCTTACATTTTCTTTATCAGGGGAGTGTCTGTGCTTGGAAACTTCTCATCTGGGGAGTGTTTTTTCCATCTGGGGAGCATCTGGACATTCCAAATAACTCCTGGTCCTTGAAACCTCGACTAATTAACTCTTTGAGTCTCTTTTGGCTCTCTGAATCTTTCTGGTTACCTCTTTGAGTCCCTTTTAGTGGGATTTATTGGCTTTATTCTCCCTCTGCCTACTCATTTCAACCTTTCTGCCTAGCAAAATGTAAGGAGATATCCATTACTAAAACAAATAAGGGGAAAATAGATATTGGGCAAGTGCTAGCAGTCTGTCATAGTATTCAGGCTCCACTTTTTAAAAGACTGAATTTTTATAAAATACCCTGTGCAAAGTCAATCCTGGTAGAATTCCAATAACGGATACCAATATGAGGGATAGCTGGTAGAAGAGGTCCTGAGAAAACCCACAGTTGCACCTTGATCTCAATTCCAGAACATCTAGGTTAGTTCTAATAATACTGTCATCGAAGTAAAAAAGAGATCTCAGGAACCCTATACCAAGGGGCACACTCGTTTATATAACAAGTTCAAAAATCCCACCCCCTGAACTTTTGCAGGTGATGTGGTCTCATTCCCAAAGCTCTGGACACTAGGAAAAGGATTAAAGGTTACAGAAATTCAAAGAAAGATCACATTCAACTGGGAAAGCTCAAAAGAAGCTTTTCAACAGAAGTGACATTTGAGGTAGGTCTTGAAGGATGGTAGAATTTTGACAATTTGAATTGAAGTGGGGAGTATTCCAGTTTCAGTTCAAGGAAACAGCATGACAGCATAAATAGAGCAAGCACTAAATAAAGAAAACAAAAGGCATTCTCAATGAACTTCTAATTCAACCCAAGGATATTTAGAATAACATCCGCCCAAAAAATATTGGTGAGACAAGATGGGGAAATTAACTTTAAAATAAAATCCAGTTATGTGCAATTCTTATATTCGTTTATCTATTTACATATTAATTTAATTTTTTCATGGGTTAAGGATGATATAAATTTGCAACTAAATTTAGCATTCCACTGACATCAAAGACATACATGCTCCAGCAAATTAAAGGGGGAAAGTTTAAATACACCAGAGACTCTTCTACTCAGCTTCTCCTACATTATCACTAAATTGTTCCCTTGTGTTTCTGAATTTGTGCAGTGGACATCAACTCTAATGTCTTTCCAGCTTTTGATGCTTTTTAGTTCAAATGGCAACATTTTAATGTATTATTTTTGCTATATGAATATACAACTCATCTTTATTAATATTTCTAGTCACTCAGTAAAGGGACTGCCTAACAGAAATAGCTGAATTTCACCTGACTGTATTAAGTGCTTGTTTGACAGTAGCTAGGTGCAAAGCTGTAAAGTGCTGCAAAAATTGTCAAATGTCCTTAATATTCACTGATATAAGATCCATACACCACCTTTCAAATGTTATTCTCTTTCTTTCTAATGTATTGATCCTTTCTCCTTTTGATAAAGCACTTTCCTCATATGTCCTTACATCTTTCTTTAAAAGTATACTATGAACCATTGTCACGTGAGTAGTAGAAAATATTGAAGCCGTCCATGTTAATTTTCCCAGCCAGTGTTATCAGAAAAATCCATACTCACTAACTTGAAACCTCTGAAATACAAAGATGGACTTGACCATCAACACACATTATATTTGTTTACATTGCTGAACATGTGCTTTGCAGTCACAGAAACGAGTTCAAAGCCTGTGTTTGCCACCTACAAGTAGGTGGCCCTGGTCAGGTGACATAAAATTAAAGGAGATAATGCATGTAAAACAATTTGCACAGTACCAGGCACATAGTAAATGCTCAATAAGCAGTGCCATTTTTTTACTCTTTATATATTATATGTGAGATATTAATGACAATCATTTTCTCATTAAGATGACTTATAAATATGTATGGGTGACTAATATTTTTAGCATCAAGGTTTTAGAAATTCTAAAGGCAACAAATCTTAATATCACTTTCACAGTAGTTAATGTTGGATTCATAAATTATTGCCCCAAGGTTGAGTCTCATTTGAATTAAATGTTTGAAATAATTAAAATTAAGTCACTTATGTTATTGTTAGAAATAAATCATCTGAAGCACTAACTTTTATTGTAAAAAAGCTTCCACATCAAATGAGCCTCCTTGTTTCTTTTTCAGATGGGCTATTCCGTCTTTTGTCCTTTAGAATAAATTCTCTTATTTTGTTTTAGACAACAGAATACATTATACTGCATTGTAATTTCAAGTAATATAAATATTTGAGGTAGAACATGTTACAAAGTAGTTAGAAGAGCTCACAGAAAATTTTAGAAATATAGTATCAATTTGTTTGATAGATTATTTCTTAGCTCCAAAATATTTTCAACATAGTGTGTAACTTAAATACTCCTTTTAATATACATTTGTCAGCTACATATACAGAGAAAAATATTTCTGTTCATATTTTGCATAATAAATTTTTTATATTCAATTCACCTTTCTTACCTATATATATACATCATTATTTGATTTGTGTGATGAAACTAATATACATCCTCATGTAGAACCTCCCATTCAAAGGGGATATGGCTACAAATACTCCTCTACATGTCATTTTAAAATATTACTCCAAAGTCAAATCCATTTGAGAATACAATATGTAGAAAACAATATGCTAATTGTTACATACGGGAAAGAAAAGAATGAGGTAGTGTCATGTAGTAGAAAAGGATTGCCTCTAAAGTCTGACACTCTTGGGTTCAAATCCTGTCACTTGCCATTTACATGGCTGCATAACTTTCACCAAGGTAATTGACCTCTCAGTTTCTCTGTACTAATATCTATTGTTGATAATGACTAGTAAAAGAGAATTTGATCTTAGAAAGTGACATAATGAATGACAAATGTTGACTAGATTCTTATGAAGTTAAGCCTAAAGAGTCTCAAAGAAAGCTGGGACAACACAGCCCAAAGCTTAGCAACTGATTCCCACTGGTTAGGATGCTCATATGTTTGTAAGGATCCTGATGGAGACAGATCAGATGACCAAATGTTCTTCTATGATCTGCTGGGCTGTAGAATGGGATTGTCATGGACAAAGCACATTTCATAATTCCCCATTCTATCCCACAGCACCCTTCCACCAATAACCAGAATTAAGTGTGTTGAAGGGTAATTAATTAATCCTCTTTCTAATATGAGTTTTTCTGTATCCACAGAAACATGAGTCCTCAAATGATTAGGCTATGTTCTATGAAACAATAGTCAATTCGTGTAGTCTAGCAAATGTCATTGACTAAAAGAACTATATAAAGCTCTTGTAGTTTAAAAAATACTTAAAACTTACTATCTTAGAT
>JAVSCE010014035.1:0-136063 GCA_032199065.1 Smutsia gigantea | reverse complement strand
GCCATCTGTTAGGAAATATCTTCCATGGGGAATTCTAGGTTGGGCAATTAAGATCAGTTCTAAACATTCATATTTTATTCCCTTTTTTTTCCTTGGTGTGCTCTCACTGGGTTCAAGTTACCGTTGGAGGGGTGAGATCTAGGAGTCTCCCTCTCTCTCTCTCTCTCTCTCTCTCTCTCTCTCTCTCTCTCTCTCTCTCTCTCTCTCTCTCTCTCTCTCTCTCTCTCTCTGTAATTTCAGTGGATTGAAATATACTGACAGGGAACTGATGTTTGAGAGGTAAAGAGCAACAGGAATGAGAACCCTGCATTGGGAGAGGAATAGAACTGAAGAATGAAAGTGTGAGAGGGATGGGTGAGACATTTTTGTAGAAGAAGAGGAGCTACCACAAGAAAACCATACTCTATTTTTTATAGGGTGGTGGCAATTTTCAAGCATTTTATATTGTTAATACTGCACTCTTCAACACATTGAGTATCTACTATCTGCCAGGTACAGGTACATTATTAGATTCTATGTGGTATTATTTTATTGTAAGTACTGTATATATGTCACTATCTAGTATACATTATAAATTCCTGTCTGAGGAGTTTGGTTGGAGCCAGAGATGAGCATAATCTGAGATGAGAAAGAGAGTGGTGGATGACCTCGTGTCCTGGTCAGCCCAGTTTCCCTCCAGGGGTAGGCAGAGAGTTTGCTGGAAATTGTACCATTAGTTGGCTTATTCCCCTTTCCTCTGCTGATTTTTCTCTTTCCCTTACTGGCTTCTCAGAGCAACTCGTTTGCTTACAAATTTTCACCTTCTAAAGGTCCTGACTGTGTTAGTTTGGGTCTACCAAGAAGCAGACACCAATGCAGCATTAGATATGCAAGAGACTTATTCTGGAGGGAGCAGGAGCAGGCAGGGAGAGCTTGCAGACCACAGTGCAGGACTCACTGACCCCTGTGGAAGGAAAGACGGAAGGAGGGTTGGGTAGGAAGTTTCTGAGTGAAGCACAGCTCCAAAAAAGGTCTGACTTTGCCAGTGGGAACTCCTTAGGCCAAAGTGCTTGCCAGAGGAGTCCTGTGGTTTGCCAGAATGGGCCTGCTCTAGTACGTCTGCCAGGCTCAGTCACTGACTAGAAGCAGCTCTCAGAAAGCCTGGCTTCCATGCCAGTGTGGTGCACACAGAGGCCAGCAGCTGGGGTCTTCAGTCAGTTTGCTCTCCATGGCAAGAAGAGCTGACTGGAACATTTTCTTGGCCACTAGACTGGCCTAGGGTATTGATAGAATGCTATTTTACTCATTCATTTTTCAGAAAAATATTTTTTCATGTGTTTATTTTAAACAAATATATATGAACTTGTTACTGTGAACAAAACAGAAGTATTACTACCTTCATGTAGTTTTTATTCTGTGGGATAGCAGATTTTTTTAAAATATGAAAGAACTTCACTATGATAAATAATATGGAGGAAAAAATAGTATGGTTTGAGTGCTGTTGAGTGCTTGAGTTCTCAGTGCTTTACCTGAGTTCTGTATATGAACTCACTTAATCTTCCCAGCAACCTTATGAGGTAGGTACTCTTTATCATTCCCAGTTTACAGGTAGAGAACCTGAGGAGAGCAGTGCTTAATCAACTTAGCCCCAAGGTCACTCAGAATCAAAGGAATGAGAGACTGAGATAGGGAATGCCTGGGCAGTATGTAACTTTAAATAGAGCTGTCAGGAAAGATCTCTCCAAGGAAGTGACGTTAAGCTATAGCTTAAAAGATGGAAGGCAATTACTCTTATATTTGTGAGGGTGGTTTTTGGCAGGGGAAGGCAAAGAAGAACATCCCATGCAGAGGCAACAGCGTGTGCAATGGTTTGTGTTAGGAAGGACCATAGCGCCTTGCAAACAGCGCTGCCTTCTCTTTGCACCATAGCGAGCAAGCTGGAGAGCCATGGCAAATGAGACTGGAGAAATGGACGGGGCTAGAGGGTTCAGAATCTGCACTTCTTTGGAGTTTCACTCTCTTCTACCGTACTCTGCAACCTGGAATCTCATTGAACACATAAAGTTTGTTTAAAAAATTACCCATTTTTTGTGTGTGAACTGTATCAGAGGGGAGTCATTTGCTTCCATCAGTCACCTTGCTTGCACTCTGTGAGTTCCTTCACATGACTGGTAATTTTTCATTCTGTATTTATGTTTACAAATGAAGGTCAAGATTGCTCAGTGCTAAATAGCTACTGCTGGACTGCTCAGCACATTCCCCACTCCTCACTTGCCATTCCTACCCCCTTGGCTCCATTCTGATACCAGACGAAAAACAGTTGTGGGCATATGACCAGGCCTAGCCATAAATAAGTCTGTGAAATTTTTCTTCTGCAGCTGGAAAATGTGGCTGCTGTACTAGTCAGAGTTCTTTTTTATAAGTAATGGAAACCTACTCTGGTCAGTGTTTTGAGAAGTAAGTTATTGGGAGGGTATCAGGAAGCTCATAAAACCAAGTGGAAGCCTGGGGATAAAGCTTTGCAGGCCTCAGTAGAAGCTTGACATAGCTTCAATCTGAAGATTCTTCCTCCCTTCCCCCCTCATCTCTAATGGTGTGGCTCTGCTCCTGGATTCTGCAGCCCCTGGGCACTTGCCACCACGTCACTGAACTCCTACCTGCACACCAAGCTGCTGCAGCTGTCCTGGGCAATCTCCAGCTCTCAAACCTTTGACCTCTTCTTCTGGATTCAGGATCAGGCTGGAAGTATCTGATTGGTTGCACGCAGGTCCTGTGCTCATGCTCTAGTTTCCAGAGGACAGGAAATGTTATACCCAATGCTCCTCACTTTCAGCTTCAGTAAGCTGCAGATTTTGGGATTTGGGGATTTTCCTTCACTTGGAAAGAGCATTTACATGCTGAGCAGCCCATAGGACAACATTCATGGGTCACTCTGGCTGCCCAGTGCGATTCTCTGTTACCTCAGGGGCTGTGGCGAATATTGAGCTGATACTGCCATCCTCCCTATCATTTGGAGAAAGCCCACCTACAGAAAGAAAATATGGTCAACATGCAGAAATGAGGTGAAAGATGGACTATAGGAAATGAAAAGAGAGGAAGAGAAAGATATTAGGTGGGGAGGAGAGATGTAGTGGGAGAGGGAGTTGGGAAAGTGGTGGGAAGAAATTGATTGCCGAAGTTTGAGCTCTGAGCTTTTTCTTGTCACATGACAGCTCCATTTCCATCTTCTCAGTTACACAAACCATTAAATCTCTTTTATAATGGCTTAATGTTCTTTGGAGTTGATTTCATTCATTTGCCATCAAAATGTCCCAGTCAATGCAGGAGCTGGGGTGGGTTTCATCTACAATTTTATGAATTAATTGTTTAGCTTCCTTTTCATATCTCAGTCCAAGAAGAGGAGACTAGACCACCCCTCTGAAGTTCTGAATATGGTGCAGTGACTTTCAGATGATCCAGTGTGCTGGAGGTTATGGTCTAGCAGGGTGTGTATACTTCTAGTAACTCCCAAGAGCCAGGTGAAGTCTGTAGTAGGGTTTTGCCTCTGAGCAGTGGTGGATCATTTTCTGGATGCACTGGGAAGTAGCAGGCATGTCTCTTCTTAGGTAGGGACTGGGAAACTGGGACTGTAGATGTGAATATGAGCCTATCATTACATGACCAGAAAGTGGTCTGGTAAGTGGATTATTTTTCTGTAGTGAAGGTGACTCAAATGTCAACAAGGGTTGGGAAGTTTTGGAGTTGGAAGGGGAGTGTTTTAGTCTGGATTACCCCCCAACTAGAGTTAAAGTCTTGTGTCAAAGTAATTTACTAGGGAAGTGATCCCAGGAAGCAGTAGAACTATGGAGAATAAAACAGGAGGAAAAGCCATTGCAAAGGTGAATGGAGCTCAGTTCTGCTGGAATCTTTTGAGAAGTTACTTGTTGTCTCAAAATTGCCTGCCCAAAGATGGGAAGGAAGGTATTTATCCACTAATTATTTTTGAATCCCTATTCATCAAAGGCTGACTGAAGGGACATCACAGTTGTGCATACATAGGTCATAGAGGGCCCCCACAGGAGTTCTGTGCAATAGCACAGCACAATAGTAGAGGAGCCCTAGGGCAGGAAAAAAAAGATGTGTGATGCACCTGAGGTGAAGTGCTGTCAGTTTCCCCTGTGTGACCCTGGCTGTCATAGCAGTGGCTAGCATAAAAGTGGGTCCAGGGGACGTGAGGAGCCAAGAAATGCCTGATATGTGGGGGAAAGTGCTGAATTCTTAGTCATACATAAGCAGAGTCAAAATAAACTGTTTAGCTGGGTCTTAGCTAATTTAAAAAAAAGATTTAAGTATATATATATTTAAAACATAAATGATAACCATTACAGAGAGAGGATTAAAGATGGCGGCATGACAGGTGAGACAGACGCTTCCTCCTAAAATAGCATATAATATGAAAATATAACTAATACAACTACTCTTGAAAGAGCAACAGGAAAGAGGACTGCAACAAACTGCATATACCTGGAGACAAGACCAGACCTCATGGAAAAGGGTAATGTACTAAAGCTGTGGTCCTGTGGGATCCAAGCCCTTCCCCCCCACAGCTCACCAGCAGGAGGAAGAGGAACGGAGGAGGGAGGGAGTGGAGATCTGGGACTGCTGAATACCTAGCTCCGGAGATCTGCTCTGGGAGTACAAACCTACGTTTCATGGTGCTTGCATGATACTCTCATAATTAGGGGGTTGGAAAGCTAAGACAGGCAGAATTCCTGGAAAGACTAAGATTCCAGCTGCTTGTGGAAAGCAGGGATCCATATCCAGTTGCTCTGGGACAAAAGAAAGGCAGGCAGTCTGAGAGACTTCCTAACAAGAAAGCCCTTAGCAAGAGGGCTGCTAAAGGGGAAAGGATTGCACAGAGCTTACCGCTTAGGAGAAAGGACAGGTAGACAAAATTGTCTGGGTGCACTCTGCCCAGCAGGTTGGGAGCTTTCACAATCTTCAGGTGATCCAGCTCCCTGGCTGCCTACACAGCTCCAAGAACGCCTTCTGTGACAGGCAGACTACTGCGCCTTTCTCCTGGCCAGGCCCACTGGGCTTGCAAACTGGGAAACCCTACCCTGGTGGTAGACCAGCCAGAGGGAAGATCTGTCTATAGCAACTAAAAACGCAAAGCATAGAGGCTTATACCTGTGTGCTCGGCCCACTGATTCAGGCAGTGGAGACAGGCATAGCAGCCAGGAAGCAGGAAACAGCTCTTTCCTCCCCCCAGGCACCAATACCACTCTCCTGCAATCCCCGACATTACTTCAGGGGCTGAGCAGCTCCAGAGAGCTTCTGGGCACTAGAGGGCATCATACACAAATATGAAATGCCAAAGGAACCTGGTGCAGAGTAAAATTATTAACACAACTCCTGAGAAATATTTAAATGATATTGACCTCATGACTCTTCCTGAAAGGGAGTTCAAAATAAAAATCATTAACATGCTCATGGAGGTACGGAAAGATATTCAAGAACTCAGGAATGAATTATGGTCAGAGATCCAATCATTGAAGAACACAATGGATGGTATTAAAAGCAGATTGGATATGGTGGAGGAGACAATAAATGAAATAGAAACTAGAGAAGAGGAATACAAAGAAGCTGAGGCACTGAGAGAAAAAAGGATATCTAAGAATGAAAGAATATTGAGAGCACTGTGTGACCAATCCAAAAGGAACAATATTCGCATTATAGGAGTACCAGAAGAAGAAGAGAGAGAAAAAGGGATAGAAAGTGTCTTTGAGGAGGTAATTGCTGAAAACTTCCCCAGTCTGGGGAAGGAGATAGTCTCTCAGGCCATGGAGGTGCACAGATCTCCCAACACAAGGGACCCAAGGAAGACAACATCAAGACATATAATAATTAAAATGGCAAAGATCAAGGATAAGGGCAGACTATTTAAAGCAGCCAGAGAGAGAACTAAGATCACATACAAAGGAAAACCCATCAGGCTATCATCAGACTTCTCAACAGAAACCTTACAGGCCAGAAGGCAGTGGCATGATTTATTTAATGCAATGAAGCAGAAGGGCCTTGAACCAAGATTACTTTATCTGGCAAGATTATCATTTAAATTTGAAGGAGGGATTAAACAATTTCCAGATAAGCAAAAGCTGAGAGAATTTACCTCCCACAAAGCATCTCTACAGTGTATTTTGGACGGACTGCTATAGATGGAAGTGTTCCTAAGGTTCAATAGCTATCACCAGAGGTAATAAAACCACAGTAAAGAAAGTAGAACAGCTAATTACTAAGAAAATGCAAAATTAAATTAACTATCCCCAAAGTCAATCAAGGAATAGACAAACAGTACAGAATATGATATCTAATATATAAAGAATGTAGGAGGAGGAAAAAAAAAGAACATTTAGACTGTGTTTGTAATAGTATATTAAGTGAGTTAAGTTAGACTATTAGATAGTAAGGAAGTTAACCTTGAACCTTTGGTAACCACGAATATGAAGCCTGCAATGCCAATAAGTACATACCTATGCATAATCACCCTAAATATAAATGGACTGAATGCACCTGTCAAAAGACATAGAGTCAATGAATGGATTAAAAAAACAAGACCCATCTATATGCTGCCTTCAAGAGACTCACTTTAAACCCAAAGACATACACAGACTAAAAGTGAAGGTATGGAGAAAGACATTTCATACAATGAATAGGGAGAAAAAAGCAGGAGTTGTGGTAGTTATATCAGACAAAATAGACTTCAAAACAAAGACAGTCACAAGAGACAAAGAAGGACATTACATAATGATAAAAGGGTCAATCCAAGAAGAAGATATAACCATTATAAATATCTATGCACCCAACACAGGAGCTCCTACATATGTGAAACAAAGACTAACAGAATTAAAGGGGGAAATAGAATGCAATGCATTCATTCTAGGATACTTCAACACACCCCTCACTCTGAAGGACAGATCAACCAGACAGAAAAGTAAGGAGACAGAAGCACTGAACAACACATTAGAACAGATGGACCTAACAGACATCTACAGAACTCTACACCCAAAAGCAGCAGGATACACATTCTTCTCAAGTCCCCATGGAACATTTTCAAGAATAGATCATATCCTGGGCCACAAAATGAGCCTCAGTAAATTCAAAAAGATTGAAATTGTACCAACCAGCTTCTCAGACCACAAAGGAATGAAACTAGAAATGAACTACACAAAGAAAATGAAAAATCCCACAAACACATGGAGGCTTAATAACATGCTACTAAATAATCAATGGATCAATGACCAAATAAAAACAGAGATCAAGCAATATGTGGAGAACAATGACAACAATAATTCAACACTGCAAAATCTGTGGGACACAGCGAAGGCCATACTAAGAGGAAAGTATATTGCAATACAGACCGACCTCAGGAAAGAATAACATTCCCATATGAGCAGTCTAAACTCACCATTAACGAAACTAGAAAAAGAAGAACAAATGACACCCAAAGTCAGTAGGAGGGACATAATAAAGATTAGAGCATAAATAAATAAAGTCGAGAAGAATAAAACAATAGAAAGGACCAACAAAAGCAAGAGCTGATTCTTTGAGAAAATAAACAAAATAGATAAACCCCTCCCCAGACTTATCAAGAAAAAAAGAGTCTGCACACATAAACAGAATCAGAAATGAGAAAAGAAAAATCACTATGGACACCACAGAAATACAGAGAATTATGAGAGAATACTATGAAAAATTATATGGTAACAAACAGGATAACCTAGAAGAAATGGACAGTTTTCTAGAAAAATACAACCTTCCAAGGCTGACCCAGGAAGAAACAGAAAATCTGAATAGACCAGTTACCAGCAGAGAAATTGAATTCATAATCTAAAAAATACCTAAGAACAAAACACCTGGACCAGATGGCTTCACCGCTGAATTATATCAAACATTTAGTGAAGACCTAATACCCACCCTCCTTAAAGTTTTCCAAGGAGTAGAAGAAGTGGGAATACTTCCAAACTCATTCTATGAGGCCAGCATCACTCTAATACCAAAACCGGGCCAAGACACCACAAAAAAAGAAAACTACAGACCAATATCCCTGATGAACATAGACACAAAAATATTCAACAAAATATTAGCAAACCGCATTCAAAAATACATCAAAAGGATCATCCATCATGATCAAGTAGGGTATATTCCAGGGATGAAAAGATGGTACAACATTCGAAAATCCATCAACATCATCCAGCACATCAACAAAAAGGACAAAAACTACACGATCATCTTCATGTATGCTGAAAAAGCATATGACAAAATTCAACATCCATTCATGATAAAAACTCTCAACAAAATGGGTATAGAGGGCAAGTACCTCAACATAATGAAGGCCATATATGACAAACCCACAGCCAACATTATACTTAACAGCGAGAAGTGAAAGCTTTTCCTTTAAGATCGGGAACAAGACAAGGATGCCCACTCTCCTAGCCACAGCAATCAGACAACACAAAGAAATAAAAGGCATCCGATTGGTAGGGAAGAAGTTAAACTGTCCCTGTTTGCAGATGACATGATATTGTACATAAAAAACCCTAAAGAATCTACTCCAAAACTACTAGATCTAATATCTGAATTCAGCAAAGTTGCAGTATACAAAATTAATGCGCAGAAATCTATGGCATTCCTATACACTAACAATGACCTAGCAGAGACAGAAATCAGGAAAACAATTCCATTCAAAGTTGCATCAAAAAGAATAAAATACCTAGGAGTAAACCTAACCAAGGAAGTGAAAGACCTATAATATGAAAACTACAAGACACTCATGAGAGAAATTAAAGAAGATATAAATGGAAACACATCCCATACTCATGGATAGGAAGAATTAATATTGTCAAAATGGCCATCCTGTCTAAAGCAATCAACAGATTCAATGCAATTCCTATCAAAATACCAACAGCATTTTTCAATGAACTAGAGAAAATCATTCTAAAATTCATGTGGAACCACAGAAGACCCCAAATAGCCAAAGCAATCCTGAGAAGGAAGAATAAAGCTGGGGGGATTATGCTCCCCAACTTCAAACTTTACTACAAAGCCACAGTACTCAAGACAATTTGGTACTGGCACAAGAACAGACCCATAGACCAATGGAACATACTAGAGAGCCCTGATATAAACCCAACCATATATGGTCAATTAATATATGATAAAGGAGCCATGGACATACAATGGGGAAATGACAGCCTCTTCAACAGTTGGTGTTGGCAAAACCAAACAGTTACATGCAAGAGAATGAAACTGGATATTTGTTTAACCCCATACACAAAAGTAAACTCGAAATGGATCAAGGACCTGAATGTAAGTCATGAAACCATAAACTCTTAGAAGACAACATAGGCAAAAATCTCCTGAATATAAGCATGAGCGACTTCTTTTTGAATGCATCTCCTGGAGCAAGGGAAACAAAAGCAAAAATGAACTCATGGGACTACATCAAACTAAAAAGTTTCTGTACGGCAAAGGACACCATCAAAAGAACAAAAAGGCATCCTACAGTATGGGAGAATATATTTGTAAATGACATATCTGACAAGGGGTTAACATCCAAAATATATAAAGAACTTACACGCCTCTACACCCAAAAAGCAAATAACACGATTAAAAAATAGGCAGAGGATATGAAGAGACAGTTCTCCAAAGAAGAAATTCAGATGGCCAACAGACACATGAAAAGATGCTCCACATCACTAATCATCAGGGAAATGCAAATTAAAACCACAATGAGATGTCACCTCACAGCAGTAAGGATGGCCACCATCCAAAAGACTAAACAACAAATGCTGGCAAGGATGCAGAGAAAGGGGAACCCTCCTACACTGCTGGTGGTAATGTAAGCTAGTTCAACCATTGTGGAAAGCAATATGGAGGTTCCTCAAAACACTAAAAATACAAATACCATTTGACTCGGGAATCCCACTCCTTGGAATTTACCCAAAGAATACAACTTCTCAGATTCAAAAAGACATATGTACCCCTATGTTTATTGCAGCACTTTTTACAATAGCCAAGATATGGAAGCAACCTAAGTGTCCATCAGTAGATGAATGGATAAAGAAGAGTTGGTACATATACACAATGGAATACTATTCAGCCATAAGAAAGAAACAAATCCTACCATTTGCAACAACATGGATGGAGCTGGAGGATATTATGCTCAGTGTAATAAGCCAGGCGGAGAAAGACAAGTGCCAAATGATTTCCCTCATTTGTGGAGTATAACAACGAAGCAAACTGAAGGAAAAAAATAGTAGCTGACTCAGAGACTCCAAGAAGGAACTAGTGGTTACCAAAGGGGGAGGGGTGTGGGAGGGTGTGTGGGAGGGTGGGAGAAGGGGATTGTGCGGTATTATGTTTAGTACACATGGTGTGGGGAATCACGGGGAAAACAGTGAATCTGTGGCATCTTACTACACTGATGGACAGTGACTGAATTGGGGTATGAGTGGGGACTTGATAATATGGATAAATGTAGTAAACACATTGTTTTTTCATGTGAAACCTTCATAAGAGTGTATATCAATAATACCTTAATAAAAAAAATGATAACCATTAGTAGAATCTAAAATAATATGTGTACCTCAAGATCACTGGAGAAAATAAGGAAAAAAATTTCCTGTACTTGAAAGCAACGGAAACTGCAAAAACCTCCCACTCTGCGTGTGTATGTACCTGTTTGGTGCAGAGAAAGAGAAGGCATATGTATATGTATACACTAAAGTAGAAATTATGATGGTACAAACAAAACAGACATATATCAAAGCAGTGACAGATGTAGCCTGAAGTTTATACAGTTTGGGCGGACTGGTCTTTAAGAATAATAATACATAATTACAAACACAAAATTAGGTATGAAAGTGAATATTTATTTGGAATGAAAAAAAGATAATACAGATGCCACAAACATCACAAAATTCAGAATAACGCCTGATAGCCCTCCATAGTACTTTTCTCAGTTTTTTTTTTACTACATATTCAATTACCTCATCATATGACAATGATTAAGTGATGTTTTCCTTAAAAAGAGCAGAAAGATAATTCATTCTTGTACTTCACATAGTGGGTATTTGTCACTGTTGACTGTTTAGAAAAAAATTTTTCTTACAGCTTTACAACTAATTACTGGGTGTGCCCCCCAGAATCTGTGACTTCCTCTGCAGGTTCTTGCTCAGGTGATGATTCTTGCACTGAGAACTCCAGCCCTTTGATTTCTCTAAGTCTGTCACCTGACAGCTACAGCCAGCGCTGGCCCAGCCAGCCATGTCTTCTGTGCCAGAGGTCCCCTTCTCCCCACTGCCCCCAGTGAGCCAGGCCTTAGTGGTGAGTAGTAGTCACAAAGCTTGAGAATTGAGCCTTGTGCGGGGAGCAGAGCAACATCTTTTTAAAAATATCTTTTTCTTTGGGGTCCTGGCTGCTTGATGTGGTCTACCAGGGGTGGTTGTTAATGAGGGCCAAAAAGACATAACAGCACAGGCAGTTATCTAGATAAAATGGAATACTAAAAAAGACTTGATTAATCAAAAAATGTCAAGAAAGGAGAGACAAAGATAAGGTGGACAAATAGAAAAAAAATAGCATGCTGACATTAACTCATCCATTTCAGTGTTTTCATTAAAAGTAAGTGGTGAAATAATAATGAAATAGGTGGAATTAAAAAACCCAAACAACAATGTGGCGTCCTGGATTGCACCCTGGAACAGAAAAAGGACAATATGGGACAACTAGTGACATCTAAATAAAGCCTGAACTTTATGTAATAGTAATATACCAATTTTGCTATTTTAGTTTTAATAAATGAACTATGCTTTTGTAAGCTATTAACATTAGTGGAAACTGTATAAGAGGTATTCAGGACCTCTCTGTAGTAATTTTGCAACTTTTCTGCAAATCTAAACTTATTCCAAAATAAAATTTTATTAAGAAAATGTGAATAGTCTCAAGATCAAAGAAAAATCTTATAGTGTTCAGTATGGATCAAGAAAAGAAAACAAAAATACCATATGCTGTTTACAAGAATATAGTTTAAGATCATATAGGTTTAAAGTAAACAAATGGGAAAATATATGTGTAAACACTAATGACAAGAAGTACAGTATTACTGTATTAATATTGGAAAAAAGCCTAGATGAAGAGTATTATCAGAAATAAAGAAGCTCATTTCATAATAACTAAATGACAATCTCCTTAGGAAAACAATCTTAAATGTGTGTACATCTAAGAGCAAAACCTTATAACCTGAATAGATGTTGTTTCAAAGAAGACATACAGAAGGGACATGCAAAACTGCAGAACCACAAGCAAGTCGGGAGAACACGGGAGGAACACTCTCTTACAGAGGGAGGGCTGAGTTGGGAGGGCTCTTTCAAGGAAAAAGCCCATTGGAACAAACTGGGAGGCCCATGCATTGTGGCTTCTCATTGGCTGCTTTGTGGCAGCCTCTCACTGCTGGGCCCTTGGAAGGTGGAAACCTTTCTCCCTCCTGCTGGGGAGTAAAGTAGCTAAACCAGTGTGGTGGCCTCTCTTCGCCTCTCTTCTGGTGGGTTTAAGATTGGGCATCAGAGCTCCCCCTGTAGGCCCACCAATGCCATGTCAGTGAGGTTTTCCCCTTAATTTTCAAAATGTTATTAAGAAGACTTCTCTCCAGGCAAGCAGTGACCCTATAGGATCTTACTATGCTGATTGATAGTGACTGCAATGGGGTGTGTGGGGAGGACTTGATAATATGGGTGAACGTTGTAACCACAATGTTGCTCATGTGAAAGCTCATAAGATTGTGTATCAATGATACCTTAATAAAAAAAAAAAGACTTCTTTCCTTAAACCTCATGAACCAACCTCTGCTAGCTGCCACTTTTTCTTCTGCAGCTTCCTAACCCCTCTTAGCTTCACAGAACTGAAGAGAGTGAGGGCCTTGCTCTGGATTAGGTTTTGGCTTAAGGGAATATTGTGGCTGGTTTGACCCATCCAGACCACTAAAACTTTCTATATCAGAAATAAGAAGCTGTTTCACTTTCTGATCATTTGTGTGTTTACTGGAATAGCACTTCTAATTTCCTTTGCTGGGGAGGAGGAATTTTCCTCTACCCTCAAAGATTCTTCTAGCTGGTCTAAGAATTAAATTGACATAAAACAGATTAACAGGAGAAAAAAAATGAATGTTTAATTATATAATATGGGCAATCCATAGACATAGATTCCAAAGACATCCAGGGACACTGAGGTCTTAGCTCATTATGAACTAAGGAGAAGGCTGGGGGTGCGGGTGGGGGGTCTGGAACCTCAAAAGAAAAGGGAAGCAGTTCTCAGGAATATGAGAGACAAATGTTTGGCAAATATTTGTTGGGCCACAGAAAACCAGGACTTTGAGAGGAATTTTAAGACTTTGTCAATTTTCTCCCTGTCAATTTTCTCCCTGTACTAACATGTAGTTCACATTATAATGTAAGGGTTATAGCCCTCCTCCTGGATCAATTCCTCCATCTAAATCATTCTTATGCAGTTGGTTGGTGGGTGGGGAGGTCAAAGTTTCTTTCTGAAACTTTGGCCTCGATTGTTTTCAGCTCCACATAATCTGCATGTCACAGTGGCGCATCCTGGAGTCGCCTGTCTTGGCCCCTACACCTTTGAGAACTTTGGATTTGCATTCGCATGTCTAATTGTTTGGTGTAAGAGGCCTAGCTTTCAGCCTGTTTTAGATTTGGACTTGCTTCCTCACTAAGCTTAATCATTTCTAGCTTTTGATTAAAGTGAGAGACGTGCCACTCTTCCTTTCACTTGAGCATTAGAGGCCATTGCAGGATTATTAATTGGCCTAATTTCAATATTATTGTGTCTCAGGAAATGGGGAGGCCTGATAAGAGTGAGAGACGGGAGCCAGCCAGTCCATAGAGCAGTCAGAACACACACAACATTTACCAATTAAGCACTCTAGGTAAAATTGCAGTACTTCCAGAATCTCTTGCCTGGCCTTAGTGCATCTCCATATCAATAGGTGATTACAGGGGTTGGGGGAGTGAGGACATATCTGGACTGGTGAGGTTTGGTGGGGCCCCTTTTTGCAGCTGGGTAGAGAGAGACAGACAAGCAGAAGTGGATGACTGCTTGTAAGCAATGAACGGGTTTCTCCCACTTTATTTCTCCCTTTGACTGATTTTGGCTTTAAAGGTTATTTGCTCTGGGCTGGGAACATATTTTACCCCCAGAGTTGCACACATCTACTTATACGGGTGTGGTTTGTGGTGCTTCAAAATAATGACAGTGGTAACATCAAAGATCATTTTTCACAGATGACCATAACAAGATGATAATAAAAAAGCGTGAAATACTGTAAGAACTACCAAAGTGTGACACAAAGTGAGCAGATGCTGTTGAAAAAAATGGCATCGATAGACTTGCTCAGGGCAAACCACAGTCCTTCAGTTTGTCAAAACACGGTATCTGGAGTGCCGTAGAGTGAAATGCAATAAAATGAGGTGTGCCTGTGTACACACCCCCACAAAAGAGAATATTATTCAGACTTTAAAAAGAAGGAAATTCTGCCATTTTTGATGACATGAATGAACCTTGAGGACATTATGCTAAGTGAAATAAGGCAGACACAGAAAGACAAATTCAGTATGATCTCATGCATACATAAAATCTAGAACAGTTGAAGCCATAAAAGCAGAGTAGAGTGATTGCCAGGGGCTGGGGGTTGGGGAAACGGGAAGATGTTGGTCAAAGGGTACAAACTCTAAGTTATAAGATGAATTAGACCTGGGTATCTAATGTACAGATGTACAATCACATTTAATAGTGATTATAGTTAATAATGCTATGTTGTGTACAAAGAGTCCTTGACTTAACAATTTTTTGACACTACAGTGGTGCAAATGTGAAACACATGAAGTAGAAACTGCACTTTGAATTTTTAATTTGGACCTTTTCCCCAACCCCTGGCACGTAGTGTGAGCATCTCTGGGGTGCTGGGCAGCAGCAGCTAGCACAGCTCCCTGTCAGCCCGCGACTGCAAGGATCCCCAGCCGGTACACTAGTGACCATCCTCCACCCTGCCTGTGACCATCCTCCACCCTTTTCATTTTCAGTACAGCAGGCAATAAATGATGTGAGACATTCAACACAGTATGGTAAAATAAGCTTTGGTTTAGATGATTTTACCAACTGTAAGCTAAGGTAAATACTCTGAGCAGTTTTAAGGTGGGCTAGACTAAGCTTTTGATGCCGGGGTTCTTGTTCACGAAGCCGAAGAATGAGCTTAGCAAACAGGCAAGGTAGGAGAGCAAGGTACAGGCTTTTATTTAGAAATAAAGTGGAAGGACAGAGCTCCCGGCTCACGCCAGGAGGGGCAAGGGAGTCCCGGGGTGGTGCGTTTTCTAGGGGTTTTTATGGGCAAATGAGGATTTTTCAAGAACATTAAAAAAAAAAGGCTTAGGACTGTGGACTTGTACCACCTGCCCTGCCCTCAAGGTGGGCTGGGTTGTTCTCTGCTTGCTAGGGTTGTTTACAGTAAAGTCACGGGTTATGCTGTGATACCCTTCCCTATTTGTAAAACCACTCAATCATTCTAGGCCAAGTTGCTCCTGGCCTTTTGACTTTTAACTGCCCTCACTGAAGATGTCTATATTAATCTGGTTTCTTGATCCTAGAGAATTAGTGTGACCTTGACTTTGCATAATGCTTAACACAGAGTTTCAAAAGGGACTTCTTTGCCCATTGTTATATTACTGACTGTAAATGTCCCACCTTGCTTTTTCCAGAGACCCTCACCCTACTCTGACTACACCCATGGTCCCTGTCTCACTTTGATGTTCAGTAGGTTAGGTGCAGTGAATACGTTTTCAGCTACAATATTTTCAGCTTAGGATGGGTCTGTCAGGATATAACCCCATCATAAATCAAGGAAGATCTGTACTTGAAATTTGCTAAGAGAATAGGTAATAAGTGTTTTGTCACACACACAAGAATTAACTATGTGAGGTAATAGATATTTTAGCTTATGATCATTTAAGAATGTGTATGTCTATCAAAACGAAGTGTACATCTTAAATATATACAATTTTTGTTTGTCAGTTATTCCTCAGTAACATGGGACAAAAATTAAAACTTGCCCTACCAGATTTCAACTTATAACCATAGCAATTACAATGATATTGCCATAGTAATGGTTTAGGGAAAGATAAATAGACTAGTGAAAGAGAATAGGGAGCCCTCAAACAGATCCACACACCTGTAGAAATTTCATCCATATTTCATTATATCACATTATAAGACACTCACTGTGACTAACAGTCAAAAAGAAAATGGAGATGTATTATAAATCATTCTTGGACAAGTGGTTATCCACATGTGAACAAAAATAAAAATAGATCCCTGTATCATACTGTAACCCCTGGGGAGGGGGGGGGAATCCCAGGTCAAAATACCTTTGAAACCAAAATCAAAGGGAGAGATAAAGTGGGAGATACCTGTTTATTTCTTACAGGCAGTCCACTTCTCTCCCATGTCTCTCACGACCCCACTGAAGAAGAAGAGACCCCACCCAACCTCTCCAGTCCAGATAAGCCCTTGCTGGCCCTTGTAATTACCTATTGATATGGATATGGACTACTTCTCTCCACCCCTTGTAAACACTATATGGAGATGCACTAAGGCTAGGCGAGAGATTCTGGAAATATTGAATTTTACCCAGATACACACAAAAAAAAGAAATTTCTAGGTGGATTAAAGATATAGTATGAAATGTAAAAGTAAATTATTTAGAATATGTCTTAATTACCCTGGAGTGGGGAGGAATGTCTCAAAAATACAAAAAACATGAACTATATAGAAAACATCGATAATTTTGGCTCCTTTAAAATTAACTTCAGGTCATCAAAAAACACACTAATAAAAGTGGCAAGACAGGACTTAAAGAGTGGTAGAAGACATCGGCAATGCATGTAACGAATAATCAGTGTCTAGAATATATGAAAACCTTTATAAATCAATAAAACATGGCAACCAAACCCAGTTAAAAATAGCAAAGACGTAAACAGGAAATTCATACAGAGTGGAAACAGGGAAAAGACACTTAACCAGATGAGCAATCAGGGAAATGCATAAAACAATACTGAAATACTGTTTTCCCAACTATCAGATTGGCATGAGTTAAAAACCTGATGAATGTTAATGAGGAAGTGAGGCTGGTTTACTCAACTGATGGAAATGTAATCTGGTACAACCATTTTGGAAAAGAATTTGTCATTTTAGTAAGGCTGAAGGTAAATTACCCTTCAATCCAACATTCCTTCTCTAGGTGTAAATACGAGGATGTCATGCACATCTAGAGAAAGAGACGTGTACAAGAATGTTTGTTTCAGTACCGTTGGTGATGCTGCAGAACTGGAAACACCAAGTGTCAGTCAATGAATTGGTGAATCAATTTTTAAATATTCATTTGATGAACATGTAAAGCAGTGCAAATGAAAGAACTAGAAGTAGTTGTTCAGTGGGAATAAATCTCTTTCACTGGTTGGAGTGATCATGTTTTGCTTTTGTAATTTTCAACAGGAATGTAGTAGGTAAAATGAGAAATCCTGTGGAGGAAAGAGTTCTGTGAATTTCCAAGGAAAAAGCATTTGTGAGTGAAGTTTTTTCTTTCTATTAAAACAGGATCATTTAAGTTGTTATGGATAGAAAGGCAAAGTAACGTTAGTTCCAGTGGAATGATGCTTTCTTGGAAGGAACTGGTTCTTACCACAAGAGGTCAGCATTTGCACGGAAATATTTTCTCCAAAGGAGTAGCGTGGGTAAACTGAGACAAAAGAATAGTGAACTTTTTGCGTCGAGGTGTTATTTCCTATCTGAAGTGGATCCAGGTACTGACCTTCAACTGGCTTAGTCAGTGAAAATTCTAAGTTATTATTATTACAGAAAATGGTACATATACCATTGTACATGTACATAGCAATGCTGCGTTAGAGTACTTCATTTTCACTAGTTCTAACTCAGCAGCTCCATGCTGCAGAAGTCAAGAAGTGTCACTTTGACTTTGATGGTGTTTTTCTTTCAAGGAGTTCCTCTGAACGGTTGTTTATGTCAGTTTAAAAAAGGGATACCTTCCTACGTGGTGGGGAATTACTAAGTAATGCTTATTCCATGAAGTTCTGTGACCTTTACTCTAGCATACATTATTTTCCTTAATACCTCTTAGAGGAAAATGAAGCACTTTGCCCTCAGGGCTAGAAAAAGTCACTGCCACTTGGTTCTGGTTAGACTTTCCACTACAATGTTTCTTTGCCCAGCTCCAGCTTCCTTCCACTCACGTTGGAAATGGGAAATAGTGGAGAGTTTCCTGTTTTGAAGTCAGCTTCAGACCTACGCTAAATTGTCAGTGTTGATGGCAATGAATTGTAGACTGAGAGTCTGATAGACTTTTTATTCACACACCATCCCCACAGTGCTTAGCACATTGCCTTGTACTTGAATATTTGCGTTAATGAAAACAGAAACTTAAGCAATCCATTCCCAGCTAAAAAATCCTTTGATGGTTCTTAATAGTTTTCAAGATCTAGCTGAATTAGCTTCCCATCCAAAACTATTCATAATGTGGCCCTGCCTGACCTGTCAGCTTTATACAGGAATAATAATCAGTTACTATAAGCACATCATACACCATTATTGTCATAGTTTCTATACCTTATCTTTTAAAGTCTACTACATACACTGTACATAAAATGCTTTCATACTGTATATACATGAGCTCGTTTGTTCCTTACTTTTTGAGATATTGCCTGCAAATGAGAAAACCAGGACTCCAAGAACTTAAAAAAAAATCTTTACCCAACTGGGATTTGAACGTCAGGGTATTTGACTCCCAAGTCGTTACATTGCCCTTCTCCCATCCCACCTCTCCTCACAAGCGCATTCTCTGCAGCCAGGCTGAGCCTACTCTCGGGTCCTTTTATGCCTAATAACTCTTGCACAAACTTTTGCTTCTTCCGGAGTGCCTTTCTCCCCGGGTCTAACTGGTCAAATCTTGTGTTTGAAACGCAATTTCGTCTCCTACCGTGGTTGGCCTTCCCTGATCTATTCAGCTGCATTTGCTGCCCCTGTCCTTGGAGAGCGGAAGTCCTGAAGAGATTTTTCTCCCAAAGTGCGCGGAAGAGCCGCAGAGCGCTGGGGAGGCAACTGCTGTTGCTACGTGGAAGAACCGTTGTTCCGGGCAGGGTGGAAGCCCATTTTTAGCTTGAACCCCAACAAGGAAGTGATTCTTCCTTCCAAAGGGGTCAAAATAAGCCCATCTCCTGTGACCCCAGGATATAGTCACTAATGGGGAGAGTACTGATTGAAGCAAGACGGAACTTCCAAGTTAGTTGCAGGGCTAAGAGAAAAGAACAAGATGTCATGACCTGGGTGAACAGGTCAAATTGGCAGCTTATTTAAAGGCCAGTATTGAAATGAACTTTGAGCTTTTGCAAATGTAAAGACCAAAAGAGCTTAAAAAGTAGGTAACTGCCATCCTCATGGAAACTTCTACAGGGAGGCTTTGGATCTCCAGGATGGGCAAGTCAAGAGAAGCAACTCCTTTCTTAGAATTATTTTCTTAGGGTAGCTTATTGCTGTTTGAGCATGCCATATGGGAATAGAAGCATGAGGGATTGTCTCTCCAATACTCCTTCTCATGTCTTTCTCAAAAATTGGGAGCTAGACGTTCACTTAGATTTGTAGCATGAGTGTTGTCTTTGCTATTTAGCTACAGCGTCTTCCTCTTTTTTCTTTTATTTGCATGTTGAACAGTTTTCTAGTTGATGAGACTCCGGAAATTTCCAGGCAAATTATGGTTCTACTTACATGAGAGGAAGAAATGCTTTATCGCCTTAAGAATTTCCCGTATGAAGTATTTTTTTTAATCATTCATTTTGAAAATGTTATAAGAAAAGAAAGGGAATTAGCATTTACTGAGGAGATGCTAACTGCCAGACGACTCATTCACGTGCATTATCTCATTTAACTCCCAACTGTCCCTATCATGTCTTAATATTTACCCCCATTTCGTAGAGGAGTCAACAGAGGCCAGCAGAGACTGAATAACCTGGTGGAAGTGGGGAAGCTCGGTGTGAATAACATCGAGTCTGAGTCCACTGCCCAGGGGATTCCTGAAGTTGACTGAACAATAAACCTTTCTCTTTTTTTAGGAAAACATTTCCAGACAGCCCTTGAGTTGACTAAAATTATTTACTTTCCTTAAGTGAACAAGCATGAGACAAGATGTAAACATCTCATGCTTATGGCATTTATATAACTACAGAACTAAAAGTAAATACACAAATTAAATAGAAACAAGACTTCAAATGACATAACAATGGACAATCCAACATTTTGTCTAAGTAAAACTGAGGCTTGCAGTGGAAATACAGTACTGATTCATATAGAGTAGGTTCTTTTCCATTTGGTATTCTGTCGACTATGGGATGATTCCAGTTTCACGCTAGTGCTTTGTCTCTGAACTACTGTGAAAATCCAAGTTTTTACAGCACATTGTGATATGATTTAGGCTTGCTTGGCTCAAAAGGATTACCTTCTTATGAAATCCACCTCTGTTTCATTGCGCATGACAATAAAAATAGTACTATGTCACTGGAATGTCCACTCCTTGAATGTGGGTCCTTTGTCCACCTTTCTTGCTGTATTCTTGGTGTCTGGCACAGTGCATGGCACAGAGCAGGTATGTAGGAGTTAATGAACAATAAAATACTGGGGCTAATACATTAGTACATATAAATGCAGGCTCTGAAATCATGATAGTGGTAGTAAGGGTTTGTTCAATGGTCATCCAGATGATTTGAATCATGACTATGTTGCTGAGACAATATTTCGAGATATTTATTGGTTGATTTTCCTCTGTGTTGTCTCTCTCCGGCCCTTCCCTGTCTTCCTACCCCAACCATCCAAGCAGGCCCTATGCCTGTGACCTCATGGGAGAGATTGGGTGGGTCAGAGAAGCAGAGATTATTTGCAAGCCTTCATGGTTTGTGCTTCCTATGTCTCCAAATGAAAGGGCCATTTCAAGTACTCCTGTCCTCAGTGTGCCCGCTTATCTTCCACTCGTCCCTCCAGATCTACTCTCCGTTCATCTCCATCCTGACCTGTGCCCTTGGGGGCTGATCGTTGTGAAATACATCACTGAGCCCTCTTGCCTTTGGCTTCTTCTTGGAATTGGCCAGGAGGAGGCATGGTGTGAGATTGGAGGGGCACATCTCAGTGGCTGCTTGTTTGGACAGATATCCTTCCTCCCACACTGTCTCCATGACTGATGTTTGGGTGCTGTGAAACATGGAGCCCTGGAGCTGTGGGGTGAGGGGAGTAAGGAGGTTTGAGATTAAGTTGTCTGTCCTCCTGGTGGACTGGTAGACTCACAGTTAGAAATTAAGTTTAATTATAGAGAATTAAGTAATATATTTTTCCATAAATAAGTTTGCAGACTGAGATTCAAACCCTCCATGGTATTTTTTTTTAAAGGTTATCATTACAGTCGAAACTCAAAAATTTTAAATAGTCATGGTGAACTTAATGGACCCCATCCATGATACTACATTATGTCATGCTAAACTTTGGGTTATAAGATTCTAAAAGCTGGTTTCTCCATGCATGCATAAAAGTTGTGACAAAAAGTTGCACTCTGGGAGGCAGCAAAACATAGTGGATAAGAATGAGAAATTGGAATTTGGAATCCAGCCTTGCCACTTGCCAACTATACTTCCAGTAAGTTGCTTAATCTCTCTGTGCCTCAGTTTCCTCATCTGTAAAAAAACACAGAACCTTGAGAATTAAATAAGTTATGTCTGTAAATAATTTAGAAAGGTATGAAAAATAAGCTCTCAGTAATAAATGTTTATTATTATTATTATTATTATTATTATTATTATTACTGTGAGCTCAGTAATCACTCAAGTGTTCATTCGGTATAATAACGTTTATCCCCACTAACCCAGCAATGCACAGCAGGAGGCCTTCATGCAGAAATGAATACAGCATTTAGTTGCTTCCAAACAGATGGGTGGTCTTCCTTCCACCAAAAACTCCATTTCTTCTTTTTCTTGAGCAGGCAGCTAGACTACCTTTCTTGTACCCTTGCAGGTAGGCACAGAATGCAGCTGAATTCCAGCCAATGGTTTGTGAGTAGAAGTTTTGCATGTTGCCTTTGAGCCTGGGTTCTTGGGAGGCAGTGTGCCCTCCCCATACTTGTTCCCCTTCCAGCGTCCCAATGCAGACAAGGACAAAGTCCTAGGAAATGACAGCCACAAAATGGATGGAGCTTGGGTTCCCGATCGCCGTGTGGAAGACAGCTAGCTGCCAAACATCTAGGCACATCTCCCTCACGCTCAATTATGGGCACGAAATAAACGTCTGCGGTCTTTGAGCCACTAGACGCTTTTTCAGGGCTGTCTGTTATGGTAGCTAGTGTTGTCCAAGTTAGCACACTCTTCTCGTAACTGTCACCACGATGGAACATGCAGAAAGGGTGGGTCTTGCAGTCAAAGGTGTTGTCTCATTAAATTCACATTTTCAGGAGGGGTTGGTGGGGAACAACCTAGAAAAACACAAGCATTTATTTATTTATTTATTTCACTCTATTTTTAAATTTTATTTTTTAATTGAAGTATAGTTGATCCGGAATCCTTTTACGTATTTTCTTTCTTTTCTTTTTTTTTTTTTTTTATGAAGCCAGACCTCTCAGGTCCTCCTGCCTCCCCGTCGTGCTTCACCCCCTCCACCCCACCCGGCCTCTTTGCCATCACTTTCTTTGTTAGTAGAGCTCCCAGGCAGCAGCCTCCTCAGCAAAGGCATGAATGGCATCTGCTGGAAGTGCTGGCCCCTCCTTCTGCCTGGGTCCTGCCTTGTGTGTCCTTCTGCATTAGCGTGATAAAGTGCTCTTCCTGACCCTTTGTTTGGTTCCTTTCCCAAATGACCAATTGGCAATTTGTACAGTGAAAGGTTGGTCTTCCAACAGTCCATGAATAATGTGATTTACTCATCAAAGGAATTTCATAGTGCACAAAGCATTCAAACCGTTCCGTTTAAAATAAGGTTTATTGTTATTTTGGGGAAATATTTTTAAATCCTAGGTTAACTGTGTCTATACTTCTTGAGACAAAATATCTTACTTTCAATCCATACTTTCTGGAATGAAAGGCCTTCCCCTTCACTAAGTGGCAAAAACAGGTTGTGGTTCCCATTGTATTGTGCCATCGTCCTCCAACCTAAGTCATGGGTTGAACAGAGACATCTCTTAGGACAAAACAAACACCCATTTAGGAGATCTGTCTAGGCCCCTAGACTAGCGCATTCGGAGCAGGCTCACGTGAAGGTCGGTTCTGAGGCGGCTGCTCCTCCAGGCTCCGTCCGGAGGCCCCCTGCTGGGGAGGCGCGGGGGTGCCTGGTTCTCCCCCTTCTCCAGGCACTGCCAGTCTGCAGCCTTGGCTTAGCCATGTGATAATAGAACTAAAAGCAGACTGTAGGCACAGCCCTACCTGGAGCTGCCTACGGTCCTGGATTGACCGTCCTCGTCCAATAAGTAAACCTGAATCTCAGCACAAAAGAAGCACGTCAGAAACATTTGTAAGTTCTTTCTCTCCCTCTTTTTTTTAAACTCCCAAACCCGAAACCAAAAGGAGCCAGTACTTCTTAAGTTGCTGTATGTAGATTCAAGGGCCTGCTTTGATGATATTTGCTCTCAGGATTTTATTTTACATTTTAAAGTAATATTCCAACTCTGAAAAAAAAATTAGTCTTTTGGCAGGTTTTCAGGGAATAAATGCTTATGTGTGAGATTTTAGATAAAAGGAAGGGAAATTAGTCACAATGCTTTGAAGTATCCAGCACATTCTAAATCTCTGGACAAATCAACACAAGGCAGGCCTCTTGCAGATTTCCTAACTTTTCTGTTCTCCCAGGAAAGCCAACGTCTTAGCTGGCTGGGACATAGTTTGGGAGCCAGGATTGGCCCTAACTGAACTGTGGCTTTTCATTTTTCTATACCAATAGCATTCAGCCTAAAGTGTGCCCCCCCCCCCCCAATTGGGCAAAATTGGGTATGGCGCACAGATACCTTTCTGCTCTACAGACAGTATCATGTTGTGGCCATTCTCTTGGGTAGCAGTGACCACCCACTGGGCAAAGGCCTTATGGGAGAAACCATGTGTGCTTCAGCCCAGCACTCCCTGGGTTGGCAGGGGCTGTCACCAAGGAGAAGCACAGACTTACGTGCCAAAGAGCTTCATTCATATTACATCTCTGCTCTGAACCTACCACAGCAGGAGCATTAACCAGCCCCCCAACATGCATTTACCAGCACAGGGGAAGAGGAAGGTCATGGGGGCTCGGTGCTGGCTGGAACTGGTCTGCCACTACAGGATGGCCCCTCTGAGGGTGGCCTGAACAGAAAGGGCCGAGGGTAATGCCTCCAGGGTTAGGGATGTAAGCAGCATGCTTGGTGGCTCCTTTTATAAAGAGGGGGAAGCAGCCTGAGGTACAGACTGTTATGAGCTCTGGGACAAGGGTGAATGGCTTGGCAGGGTCCAGAAGAAACCAGCTTGGAAGATCCATGATAAGGTAATCAGGGCAGGAGGGATGATGATGAACCTATGGTTGTGGGCACAAAATGTGTGTGTCCTTGTATCTTATGTTAATGCCCACCAGACAACTACCACTGCAGAGGAAGCTTTCAACTATGAGGTTGACAAGATGTCTCATCTTGTGGATGTGGACAATGAATGCTGAGCTTTAAGGAGACCAGACCACCCACTCGGTGGCAAGTGATTTCAATTTCAATTTGTCCTTACCAGAATCGATACCTACCCTGTCCAGATGTCTTTGTTAGACTGCCACCCATGGGCTCACATAATTCCTGATCTACTGACCTGGCATCCTGCACAACATTATGGCAATGGGCACATGACCACACAATCCACTGGTCTCTCCAGGTGTCCGCTCAGCCAGAAGTAGTCAGTCTAATGTGAGAGTGGAAAGACTATTGGTGGCTCATTGAGGGTGCTGAGTTAGGGCAGGAACCTGTAGGGCTAGGGTGCTGTTCTCCAGCATGCTGTATATGCACTGAAACAGTGGCTACGGTGCTTGTTTCCAGTACCTAGAATTCACAGGTACAGGAGCCAAGGGGTAGCAGTAGGTATGGATCCTCTCACGATCATTGCTTTTCAAGCTTCCAACTGTAGGTTCTGCCATATTAAAGGTCCTGGTTCCCGCAAGGGAAACACCAGGTAGTAATTTGAACTTGAAGATGCGACTACTGCCAGGTCATTTTAGGCTCTTCATGTCAGTGGAAGAACTGGCGAAGAAAAGAATTGCCACACTGGTGGGCAAAATCGACCCCAATTACCATGAGGAGTAGGGGTGCTGCTACACAATGAAAGCATGAAGAAGTAGACTGGAACCCAGAGAACTCCCTTGGGTGTCTCTTGGTGCTTCCATGCCAGGGAACAGTATGTGGGCAACTTCAACAGCTGTGGCCTTTGATGAGGGCAAGGCAGCTAAGGGCCGAGGTTCTGGATCAGTCCTTCAGGCAGGTAGCCTTGGCTGTTGGGAATACTGGCAAGGGTGATAAAATCTAGAATGCGTGGTAGAGGAGGGAAGTGAAGCCTTCATCTTGGGCTCTCACGGAACTCTACAAAGATCGCCAGCACCTTGCACAGACTCTGGGCGATAATAGGGGAAGCCCTATGTGGTTACTCTACGACTCTTTGATGACAGTACGAATGAATAACTGCCCTGTGTGCTGTAGTAAAGGTACTCAACTTAATTCATGATTGAAAAGTGATTAGGGATCTTGGAGGAAATTCTGTGCGTTAGCACGTGGCACTCCCGGCCCCCGTTTCAGCAAGGTTCATTAGCTGTCCCTCCTGCAGACTCAGGGTCTCAGGGCGAGGGCTCACACACAGCTGGGAAGTGCACCAGACCAGCTCTCTGCTCTCCTCCCTGGCCACTGTGTCACCAGCAGGAACTCATTATCCTTCAGAGTCAGAGCAGTGGAGAGAAATACAATCCTTAGGGCTTAACTCTTTCCTCTCCCCCAAGTAAAAAAGCCAAAAACCAACTCGCACATGGCTACAATTTGGATGCTGTGTCACTTTCACACTTTATTGCTCTACACATAAGCCAGTTGAATGTTTTTGTAAGTGACTGAATGAATTTAGCTTTAAAATGATCCCGTGTACCTTACCCTGATAAATTACCAAAATAAACAGCAAGTGTAATATAACTACAGCGTTGACAGTGGTCTAAGGCTCAGCTAGATGAAAAATTGCTCTCCCTCCACGCCTTCGATTCTCCCTCCTGGGATGGGTTGGTGGGAGATGAACTTGCTGATATATGAGCTATCTTCTGAAATGTCCTTGGGCCTGGGTGGCCCAGAGGGGTTCTGCCTAGTGCTGAACTGCCAAAGTGGAGGCTTTGAGGATAGTGTCAAAAATCTACCGGTCTTTCACTCTCTTCCCATCTTTTTTATTTTTTCTTGGTTTTGGTATTTTGACAGTCTGGCTCAGTGACTCTCAGCTCTTATGTTTCTAGCCCATTCTCGGTTGCTGGAATTTTCGTGGCATTCCTGAGGAGATGGAAATACTCAAAGCAACAGTAAACATTAAGCAATAAATTACCACGTGACCACTGCTGGGTTTCACACTTTCTTGTGGTGTCTGCAAAAACAGCCACAATTATTGCCTCACTCACCGGACAGGTTTTCTGAAGCTGTTGTTTGCGAAGACCTTTTCAGTGTCCTGGCCTTTCATGCACATGCTCGTTAGCATAAAATTGGCCTTTTCTGATGAAAATATATCTCATACCCCCTTCCATTAAGTTGCAAATAGCTCTGGGTTGCTTTTCATAAACTCCTACCTCTGCGCTTCATCTTTTGAACAGCTCTGTAACAGTGTCTAGTTGTGCCCAAAATAAAATGTATACCTTGGTGAATACCTGGCTGCAGGTTAGCAATGGGTTTGTGAGATGCCACAGTCCTTTGCATGGCCCACCAGTTAAGAGCCATGAATCTAGCTGGTTCCATCATGGAACCATGCTGATTCCTGTGAAGAAAACAGTGTAAGAGTTACAGGTTACTTTTGTTAAGATAAAACTATCTGAAGCTTGGAAATAAGTTAAAAAGATGGATGTTTACGCATACAAATGTCAACCTATCCCATCGACTAACATGCGCAGCTAAGGGCCATGGGAACCCCCAGGGGAATGGAATTTAGACAACAATGATCCTTCTGTGGATTATGGCTCAGACTCTGTAAAGCTGGATGTTAATGGAGGTAATTGACAAGCTGCCTGTGATTTTCACCCAGCAGAGGGGCAGATGATTTCTGTCTGGCTGAAGGGATAACTCCAAAGCTTATGGCCCTATTGCTCTGTAGCATAGTTTTGTATCAAATTTAGCAACTTTTATTTTTAAAAAAGATGTTATTTTTTACAACAGTTTTAGATTTATAGAAAAATTGAGGAGATACTGTAGAAGATTCACTTATGCCCCATGTCCAGTTTTCCTTATTTTTCATATCTTACATTAGGATGGTACATGTGTTATGATTAATGAACCAATATTGATACATTATTATTAACCAGAGTCTATATTTTACTCAGATTCCCTTTGTTTTGACCTAATGTCCTTTTTATGTCCCAGGATCCCTTCCAGGGCACATCACATGTGGTTGGTAGGTCCCACTAGCCTCCTCTTGGCCTGGCTCTTCTCCGTCTTTCTTTGTCTTGATGACCTTGACAGTTCTGGGTACTGCTCAGCGATTTTGTACGATGTCCTGTGGGACTGCTGTTTTCTGCCTGAATGGACTGGTTTTAGGAGCTTTGGGGAGAAGCACACAGAGGTAAAATGCCATTTTCATTACATCCTGTCAAGGATTCATACTATCCACATGATTTACTCCCCTTAATATTGCCTTGATCACCTGGCTCAGGTAACGTTTGTCAGGTTTCTGCATTGTAAACTCACTCTTTTCTTCCTCCTTTCCACCACATCCTCTTTGGAAAGAAGTCGTGTGCTAGCCAGTCCTATGGAGTGGGGAGTTTTGCTCCCCCTCCTTGAGCTTGGAAGATGTATAAATTATCTGGAATTCTTCTTCTGGGAGATTTCTCTCTTCTCCTCACTCATCCACATATTCAGTCCTTTATTATATCTTATTTATATGGACCCATGGACAGTGGGTGCTGGGCATGCCTGTTGCTAATGGGCTGTTGTTTCTCTTAGGTCCTCTCAGCTGACAGCTCAGAAATATATGTATGAATGTTAACCTGTGTGTATATACAAATACAAATATTTCTGTCTGTAACCATTTGTCTCTATATTAAGCTAAGTGTGTGTTCTTACTGATGTCTCCCACTCTAAGCACACAGAGCATTCTAGCTTCCTTCCCTTGCTTACCTGTAAATTCTCACTCCAAGAATGAGAAGCCTGCTCCCCCTCCACAGTCCATTCCATCCACTTACTTAATGGTTCAGTTCTGGGATGCATGAGGAGCAGTGTCAGAATTGCTAATGTGTGCCCCCAGGGGAACCACTTTATCCACTAGAGTACTGTGCTTACACCCAGCTCCTTCTGCCTTTAATCTTACAGACTCCACTCATTCCCAAGTGACTCAGGTCAGCAGCTTCCCCCTCCTGTGCGGTGAGGTTGTTTCATATGTTTGTAATATAGTCAGATTCTCATGTCACAGCCTGCATTCCATCCTGGAATCCCTGAAATTCCTTAATGATTTTTAAACATTTTGCACACATTAACGTTCCCTCTGTGTTGCAAAATTCTATGGGTTTTGACAAATGTATAATGACAAGTGTCTACCTTTTACTCTCTTGAAAATCCTCTGTGCTCCACCTTCTTTCCTTTCTCCTCCATGACAACAACTAATCTTTTTACTCTCCCCATATTTTGCCTCTTCCAGAATGTCACGTCACTGGAATTAGATAGTATGTAGCCTTACGCAGTATGCATGGAAGTTGACTCCATGTCTTTTCGTGGCTTGATGGCTCATTTCCTTTTGCTGCTGAATAACATTCCATTGCAAGGATGTACCACAGATTGTTTATCCATTCATTTATTGAAGGCCTCTTTGATTGCTTCCCACTTTTGGCATTATGAATAAAGCCGCTATGAACATTCATGCCAGCAACGCTTTTTTTTACTGACGATATATGCATTCACATCTTATGTGGGTCTTTGAACCAGTTTTTCCATCCTGCTAGTTCCTTTATTAACATGTGCTCATGTGCTTATTATACACTTGTATGAGATTTATGTTTTTAACCTCTTGATTGTCAAACCTTGATATTTTTATAAAATGCCTCTGGGGTGATATAAATATTCCTTTGTGGCTTAGGGCACATACCACATGACCTCAAGACTGGCCACCAACTTTATTCCCATAGGCATGGACCTTAATGCATCCTTGCGTTGGGTGAGCACTTCCAGAGGTAAGCCAAAGGAGGCATTTCTGATGGTGGTGGTGTTGTTGGTGACTTCTGACAGAGAGCTTGTGGAAAGTACTACTTTGCTTTTTAAGCTCCTAAGATGATTCTGTGTGCCCTGAAGACTGCCATCAGGTCACATGAAGGACATTATTATTGTAAAGAGAGTGGCATGGCAACAGTGCTGGGTTTAAGGACCCCACTTGGTGCTCTGCACCAAGTCCTTTAGCACCTTAAGTCTCAACTTCTTTGTTTTTAAAGGTAGGAAACATCATAGCAATGCAACAACACCATGACTGATAAAACATCTTAATCAAGACGTTTGTCTGAAATGAATGAAATTATATCTGTGAAACTTTTTCTAAGCACTACAGAAGGATACGTTATTACTGCCTAGTACAGGGATCTACAAACCTTTTCTGTTAAGGAGCATAGTAAATATTTTCCACTTTGTAGGCTACATGGACTCTTCGCAACTACTCAACTCTACTGTTGCAGTTCAAAAGCAGCCAGCTATAGATGGCGCATAAACCAGTGAGGATAGTTGTGTTCCAATTAAACTTAAAAAAAAAACAACAGACAGTGGGCTGTATTGGCCCATGGGCTGTAGTGCTGACTCCTTGTCTAGAATCAGTACAGGAAGACCTAAAACATTCTCTGCTCCCTTCCTCCTGAAATCTCTTCCAAATGCAGTGCTGGGCAGGATACTCAATAATTTACTGAGGGTCTTGACTCACAGACTACAAAGTGTCCAAGTGGTTGAGTTACTTGTCAGCCTAACTCTTTATGAAACACACCCACTTCCCTGTGACCTATCTGGGGTCCCATCTTCTCTGTGGGTGGAGCCTACCCTGCTCCTGCAGGAACTGCTGCTCTTGTCTATCCACAAAACCGTCCATCAGCTCTCCATATTATTAAGTGTCAGGGATGACCAAGACCCTGTTACTTCCTTAGCTGAACCAGAGAAAGGAAAGAGAGAACCACGGAGAGGGAAAGGACCCAAGTAAGACCTGTGCCTGCACCTTATGAGCCAGATGCTGTGTTATATACTTTTCTACTTGCACTCATTTAAAATCTGCAATAATTCTGCGAGGTAGGTATTGGTACCCCTATTCTACATTTGGCAAGGTCGGATCTTATAGTCAGTACATTCAGCTTTCCATATAGGTGCATTTCTTCTGAAGTCATGACATCCCAATTTCCAGAGAGGGCAGAAAATTTAACTTTGTCAACTCAAACAAACTCAGTTACCTTTTTAGGTGTAGTTAATACAATTTTAAGCTCATTTAATGCAAGACCCCAACTGCCACCTCCTTCACCCTTTGTCCTTGGGGTGCGCTAAGTTTCTGGGATGTTGGCTTATATGCCATCCTGGGGGAGAGGCAGACAACAGCTTCTCTCCTTGCTGCCTTCTCCTGGGAAGTTTGTCTTTTCTAGTCCTCTTCTTGTCCAAACCCCTGGCTCCTTTGGGACTGTGGCTCGTGCTCAGTTACTTCCCTGTTTGTCCAGGAGCTCACAGGAACCTGCTGCTTATGGTTCTATGCGGCTGCCCCGAGGTTCTCCTGGACCTCAGTCATTGTTAGGCTGCCCTTTCTGGGGCCACGTTGGACGTGAGGCTTCTTCATAGGACTCCAGCTGCTCCTCGGGAGGCCAAGTGTCTCTTTGGATCTGGAGACCCTCTAAGGTAATTGGGGGTTTCTGTCCAAGGTATTTGATCCATGGACGGGGCATTGTGCAGGGCACTTCTTAGGGACTTAAATGTTGTCTATAGCCCTGCTGACCCTTGTCCTACAATCATGGACTTCATCTTTGTTTTTTTCAAGTACAGAAAAATATTTTTATGTCATCTGCCTTTTTCCCTGTTCTTTAGGTCATTGTATAAAGTCTGCAGAATCTTCCAGGGCCCTAGTTCTGTGGAGTTCAACATTTTCCCCCTCAAACCCACTGCCTGCTGCATCAAAAAAGCTTTGTTTTCAAGATACTCTGCTCTAGGCTCTAAAAAGTCTAATTCAGGACTCATAGGTGAGCAACTATTTCTTGGATTTTAGCATATTTTGCCTTTCCCTTATGTCTGGAGGACTGCTTTCATTTTGTTTGTTCATTTTTACGTAGAAACAAACATTGTGAAAAGCTTAAGATCAGATTATATACAGATCAGTTTAGGATTCTGTTTGTCTCCTTGCCTAAATGGTGAAGGCCTAGAAAAGGGCACAGGAAGCAGCAGGAGGAGAAGCCTTGGGTAGCATCTCAAAACGTCATCCACGCATCCTCACCTAGGAGGAAATGGAGGCCCCAAGGGGTTGGGGAGCTGGCCCAGGAACACACTGGAGAGAGCAGAGGACCTGGGACTCTTTATTGCCTCGGTGGCCGGATCTGCCTGATTCCAAAACAAACACGGGGTGAGGGCGCAGTTTTCAGTCCTGACAGTTTCAGATGCTGCAGAGAGGCCCCCAAAGAGGAGAGTGAAGACAGGTTTTGGGGGTGGGGGGTCACGGGTAGTTCCTGACAGGGCTGTGCTTTGCTCCACCCTAGACTTCTGTTCACGAGCGCAAGGCTGGGACTCAGCAGTCTTGGTGGTGAGGCCATGTGCCCGCTGTGGCATTGTTCACTGGGAAGCGTTCCTGAGGAGTGGTGCGTCCTTAGGACATTTGGTTCTGGGTGTCCAGTGTGAGAAGGTTCTGGACTAGAGTATCAGCAAGGGTAGGCAGTGCTTGACCATTACACAGATAACAAGCACAGCTAGGTGCCAATTTGAAGGAAGTAGGAAAAAAAAGTATTGAAGAAAATGGATACAAGGGTTTGAGCAAGGATGAGGTGCCCCAAGTCCTTGTAGTGGCCCCCCCAACTCCCCCCAAAGAGAAGACCTGGAAGGACTACCTCTCTGAAGACAGGCTAACAATTACCACCCATGAAGGAATTCTTTGTTCTTTCAAAAGTTTTGCAAACTTTTCTACATAAATGGTGTCAGTTTACAAGCCCTCCCTAGCTGTGTGCTAAGCATGCAGTCTTTGTTACCTTACCTCAGGAGGACTAGCTGCTACCTTCATCTTGGAGGACAGATTTTATTCTTGTTTTTTTTTTTTCTAGAACTGCTTCCTAAATGCCTTGTGACAGCCAAGTTTCCAGGGCAAAGGGCCTCACAGTGATCTGTCCCCTCAAGGGCCTCACCGAGGAGGTCCACTCCACCTGTGCAATTTCCCTTGGCCTCATGGTCTTGTCCTATGTAAGGGTGGGGACAGGGCTGGGAGGAGGAAGCAGGTGTGCCTGGGGGGAGAGGCCACCCTGCTGCGGGAGGCTGGCCCCTACTGGTGTGCCAAACTCTTGACTGTTTGTTTCATCTCTTCTAGAAACAAACATTATGGAAAGCCTAAATTCAGATTACATAGAGATCAGTTTAGGATTCTGTTCATTTCATTCTTTGTTTTTAATCTTAAAAAAATTTTTTTTAATTTGCAGTGGGGAGAACACTTCGCGAGATCTACCCTCTTGTTTATTCAGGTGTAACTGACACTTGACATTGTAGTAGTTCCCGGTGTACAACATAATGAGTTATGTGTATATATTGTAAAATGACCACCACAAAAAGTTTAGGTAACAGCCGTCACTGCCCCAACATTCTTTAAGTGCACAGTGTGGTCTTGCTGACTGTCAGCACAGTGTTGTACAGCTGGTCTTTTGACTTCATTCATCTTGTTTAACTGCACCTTTATGACTGCTGGTTGGTAGCTCTCTCTTCCCCCTCGTCCCATGTTCCTTTCTTAATTCAATTCGACTCCTCTGTGCTGAGTGCCTGGTGTGCACATGGATGGTGTCCGTCGCCAACAGAAATGGTCAAGTCCCAGCTCCTGCCTCCAGAGGTGCCTGTCACCTGGTGCAGGGCGGGGTGGGCAACCGTTCCGGTAACGTAATGCCCCATGGGAGGTCAGTGCCTTAGAGAGGGAGAAAGGAGCATGAGAGAGTTTAAAAATGGTTCTGAC
This sequence comes from Smutsia gigantea, assembly GCA_032199065.1. Taxonomy (NCBI): domain Eukaryota; kingdom Metazoa; phylum Chordata; class Mammalia; order Pholidota; family Manidae; genus Smutsia; species Smutsia gigantea. The sequence goes on along the minus strand of JAVSCE010014035.1, from coordinate 102,596 downwards.
TGGGGTCTTCTCAGAGGACGTAGCCTGTGAGTTCAAAAGGAGAGCCCAGTTTAACTGGTGGATGTTGGCTAAGGAGAATTCCATGCTGGCCAAGGATATAGAGGCTAGTGGCTTCACTGTCACTCCTCTGCCTCTGAGGACTGCTTCGGGGTCTCTTCTGTGCCCTGCTGGCCCCTCTGAGGTACCCATGAGATGCTGGCCGGCCCCTCCCTGAGCTGGCTTGAAGTGTAGCGATGGGTCATGGAGAACCACACAGGCCCAGCTTTCCTTGAGAGTTCAGGGTTTGTGTCATGTCCATCTCTCCAGCAAAAAGGAAGTTAAAATTCCCAAACATAATTTTGTAGGGGAAATATTTTTAACCTTTTTTAAAAAATATACATCATAAATTTTAGCAAATGGCGTGGTCAGATCTTCTATTGATATTTTGTTCAATAAATATGGTTCACTTATAGGTGGGACAGAGGGGAGTTTTAGGGCAGTGAAACTATTTCATACAGTCCATATATCTATATATATCTATAGGGTCCAACGATGATGGACACATGTCATTGTACATTTGTCAAAATCCATGGACTGTAGTATGTAGTACAAAGGTGAACCCTAATGTCATATATGGGCCTTAGTTAATAATAATGTACTCATATTGGTTCTTCAACTGTAAGAAAAGGTGCCACACTACTCCAAGATGTAAATAAAAGGGGAAACTGAGTGGGGGGAGAGTGGAAACGTAAGAACTCTACTTTTCTGATCAATTTTTCTATCAATCTATAACTGCTCTAAAAACGTAGTATCTATGCAGGTAAGGAAAAAAATCATGGTCCACTTAGAAATGTTGTCCCCTTTTGCTTCCTATCCTCAGATTCTTGTCCCCAGTACCTAAGAGTCCACCTTCGGAGACAGCCTCTCTGGGTGAAGTATCACCTTTCCCTCCTTCCCTTCCTGTCTCCTGTAACAGTGGCCGCAGGGCTCACTGGGGTTTGGCCGTCCTGATGCAGACCACTGTAGGGAGAGGCTGGACTCCCGTCTGAGGCTGAGGGCTGTCTTTGTGTTGAGAACCTGAGGCCCTGTCTCTCAGGGTGGCCCCACGGACCTGTGTGGAAGGAGAGGGAACATCAGGGGTGCGGTGCCCAAGAGGTGCTCTGGGATGAAAGGTTCTCGAGGTGATGTCTGGAGACGACCTGGAGGAGGGAGGGCAGAGTCCAGGCAAGACCTGTTTTCCCTGGAATCTCCCATGGATGGGGAACTCTGCCTGTCCAGCAGCTGGATGCTCTCTGTGACTGCTTGCCTTCTGCTGTGTGCTCCAGGCTTCAGTGTGAAGCCTTCTCAGAGCTTCTAACCTAGAGAATGCAGGGAGGGGATTTGGTCTGTGCTTGGGCACAGCTCCCCTCCCTGCTGCGATGACAGCATGGATCAGCAAGGGCCCCAGGAGAATGTGAAGCTCAGGGACATGGCAGGCTGTGTGGTCTGGGACATTATCCTTCAAGTGCTAAGCTTGGCAGATTGGTTTATTTTCTTAGGTGAAGTGGTATTTTCCTATGTAATCTGTAACACAAAGTATGAGATTATTTCTCAGAAATAGCAAAGGGGCTGGACCAGAAAGGATGGGACTCCAGAGTTCATTCAAAGGCTTACACAGTAGAGGGGGCAGCAGATCAACCTTGTCTGCTTTTCACTGGTGCCAAGTACCTTCCCATGAGGGTTTCAGTTTAGCAGATCTGCTCCTGGGGAGGTTCATTTTCTACCCATGTTTGGATAACATGCTGGGTTTCTGGCCTCTCCTGCTCCGGTCTGTCTAGGTGCCTGTTGTTCCAGGATGCATGTCAGTGAGCTGAATTACAGGGGGAGGAAAACAGTCCCTACAGGAGGAGGATAGCAGCAATCCCCAGTGCCGGGGCCAGTTGACCAGGGTGCCAGTTCTTCCTGCACACTGCAGGAAACGCAATGTGTGTGATCTTGTAGCCTGCGATGGAAAATGAAATGGGAAAAGGTAATTTCCGGGGCTCTATAATTTCCAAACAGTACAGCTACAGAGTTGAAAAGTGAGCAAAAATTATTTTGTGCAGATGCTCTTCATGCCTTTAGAAGAGTGCATGCAGCATAGCCAGCTTCTCCTAACCTGTCATAAGGGAAAATGCAGGCATGCGGGGCAGGTGGAGCATCCAGGGGACTTTGAGGGCAGTGCTTTTTTTCCACTGAAAGAACTCTTTCAGATGGATTCCAGGTTAAAAAGTAACAGCTTTCTCTTAGCTGACCTTCACTCTCTCTTTTCTATTTGGTGTATGTATCAATGTACCTGTGTGTCTATCTATATATCTATGTATCTGTATATATCTCTGTCTTCCCATCCATCCTTCCATCATCTAATTTTTCTAGGCTTTATCTTCCCTTTTGGAGAAATGTCAGGGCCTCTATGAAGATGCTGGCCATTATTCCTCGTGCCTATTGATGCAGGACTCCTGTACACTTCACCAGGCGAAGTTGCTAAAGGTATAGGATTGGAATGGGTGATGTTCCAGGATAAAAGGATTATCTCTTTGCAATGGGTCAATTAAGTGGCATCTTATAGGACATGAAATTTGGACTATTTTATAAAATGGGCCCCAAACTATGCTTTTGGAGAAAAGATTGTCTTCTTTTCACATTGTATTGTCCAAACAGAGGCATAGCAAATAGTTATTTAGATACAAGTTATTGTCACCATCAGAAACGAGGTACTACGAGTGCTGGAGCACATACGACCATTGTGCTGACTGCAGAAGAGAAAAAGGACTGCTTTCTCCATTTTATTATCTGTGAACATCATGGTGGAAGGTTAGAGCTCAGACATCTTTTTTGGGGGCAGAACTGTAGATTGTTTAAAAATTTGCAAGTCCACTGCAGACTCCTACCTTTTGTATTTTTGAGCAGGTGTTCCCACAGCATCAGGCTTCTGTGCCATTCCTCTTGCACCACTTTGCTCTGAGGTGTCAGAAAGTGGGATCTGGAGCTGCCTCATGCAGCTGAGTCCAGCCAGCCTCCCCCATATCCTTCTGACCTTACATTCCCCTTTAATTGATCTTTTGGAGTTTAGATGAAGTTATAGGAGCAAAAAGACATGTTCCTACTGATTATGAGGAAGGGGATAGAACCTGTGAAGAAACTGCTTATGATGGGGGCCAGAGCCTTCCCATCCATGCATCCATCCGTCTGTCCATGCGTCCACGCCTCCATCCTTGTATCCATCCTTCCATCTGTCCATCATTCATCTGCACCTAACACAGACAGAACACAAATTCCTTGATTTTGGAGATATTTAAATTAATTTTATTCATTTTGTATAGATAGGATTTATATGCAAGAAAAACTAAAGACTAGTGTACTGCATCAAACTTTTCAAACTTTTTTTAAACCTCACATGAAGCCTCATACCCGAGATAAACCCATAGCTGTCTGGATAGTGATCTGGAGTGCCATGTCCTCTGCAAATACCCTCCTTCCAATGACTGGCACCTTTACAGGATGCCTGGGGTGCCCAGAGCACAGTTTGCAGACTGCTGTGCTTTGCTGTGAAACAAGGTATTGCTGATGTGGTATAGGTGGTGGGTCGTGGGGGAATTAAGGGAAGGGGGAGCTCCCTGGGAGCTGGGGACTTTAGAGGATGTGTGTTAAAAGAGGGGGTGTGTCTTGAAAGAGGAGTCATGTTTGGACCCATGAAGAGGAGAGGGACACACTACATGGCAGGGAAGAGGCCAGGAATAGGATGAGTAAAGGCCCTAGAAGTGGAGGCGGGGGCAGGCAGGCAGGGTGTCAGTCAGGGTCCAACAAGAAAAAGATGACACTCAAGCTGGGCAATGGAGGAGTGTGCAATACGCGGGTAATTGACAAGGCTGCTGGCAGGTTTGGGGAGCCCTGGACTGTGGGCGTGGTGCTGAGCCCACCTGGACCCTGCAAGTCAAAGTGATAGCCTCGGGCTGGCAGAGACTCGACGGCGGGTGTCTCCCTGAGCTGCTTAGGCACATATTGTTGGATGCCAGGGAAAGAAGCCTCCATCTTACTTAGGCTGCTATTTGTGTGTTTATTTCAGCAGCCAAATCTGTAATTAATACAAATAGATAGGAACTTCTACTCTGATACCTAATGGAAGGGATAACACAGAAAAAGGTACAAATTAATTTTATTCATTATTTACTGGTGTGAGAGAAGAGATATCACAATTTTAGTTTTTCACCACGTCACTCCTGTCCAGTATTTTGCAAGAATGCATTATCAGTGAGCTAATTGTCAATGCAAAGCCTCCCTAATGATATCAGGACACGCGAGGCCAGTGCTGAAACAGTTCTGGACCATGCTGGTTCTGTATGTGAGCAAGGAAAAGGAGGGACATCACAAGAGAGAGCTATTTGCTGCTTGTTTGAATATGTCTCAGAACTAGGAAGTAGAGAGAGGACTCAAATCTCAGCCTATTTGGCTCCAAAGCCTATCCTTTCAGTTGACTCTAATTATATGAGAACTCTGTGAGAGGTCCAGCTATTTTAGAATCTAGGGTGATTTTTCCAAACTAGACCTCTTTGGACATGCATGGCATGGGCACCAAACTGACTTTTGCTTCTTTGCTCATTGATAATAAAGGGGTTGATCTAGTACTTTTATCTAAAGTGTGCAGATGGGGATTCCTACATTATCTCCCTGGTTCTGTAAGAAAGAGAGAGGTAATCTTGGTGGCTTGGCTGATTTCTTGTGGCAAGAACAAAATACAATGCAAAAAGCCCAGAGTCTCAGGAAGGGCACTGCTGGGCTATAGGAGATAGCATGGTGGGGGGAAGCTAGGGGGCCATGGGCTCAAATCCCAATTCTTGGGCATTACTTAACCCGTTGATCTTCAGTTTCCTTCCATGGGGCTGGAGATAGTTTATGTCAAACTCCCCAACCATAGTAGGTGCTTTTATAGCTACTGTAGAGCCAGCACTTTGTGCCTGTTTATGTCAGGCCTGGCCTAACTCCTTGGTTCCATTGCACAGAAATTGATTTTAGGAATCTTCTAATTCTCTGCAGCTTCCAGGCACAACTGAATGGGTCATGGAAATGAGTGATGGTTAAAGAATACTGCAAATTCCAGCACCAAGGTTAGAAGACTAGCCAAAGGACAATTCTCCATCCCAGGCCAAGGGGACTAAATGAAGACCCTTTGGTTAAGCCCGTTTAATGACCCGTCTGGATGAGCTGTTGGCAGAACTTTCCACACTAGCAGCTGACTCCTGCCCAAGCAGCATGAGGGATCCCTATTTTGCAAACTCAGGGCAAACCAGTCCTTGGAGGAATGCTTGGAGGCTGGGACACCATCCCGGCTCTGGCTGGCAGGGATGGACTGAGACAGTTCATTTATAGACCTATTCACTGAAAAACTTGAAAACCAGGAACCCTGCCCCTGGAGAATTAAAATTGGTCATCTTAAGCCTGCTTTTCTCTAAACTTATGCCTAACTGGTGTAGCCTGGGTATGCTATGTGCTTATTTCAACAATGATATCTAGGAGAAGAAAAAGGATGAATAGTAGAGCAAAATCTTTTCAACGTCTGCTTTGTGATTTATAAAATAAGTAAGATGCCATGCTAATAAGGGACTCTTCCCAGGAAAACAGAAATATTGTACAGAGCAACACCTCAAAAGGACAGAAAAGTTCACCTACGCATCTAAAACTGCTCAGTGTAGCAGTAAGAAAAGAGATGCTCCATCACACTGCCCTTTAGAAAAGGTTTCTAAAGCTTTTCCCTGACAAGGGCCCTACTTTGGTAAGTGGAATGAGTGTGTTTTACCATATGATCCTTTTCATCCAATCTTCTTTTCTTTTTCATGCAATAATAGGTATATTATACACATATCCAATGTATGGATGTATAATAACCAACTATTAGCAACATGAATTCCTTTATTTCTCTTGCTTGGTTTCTCTCATGCTTCCATTCCTTTAAGATGTCCTCACTAATAGTCACATTCCCCCTTCTTTCTCAATTTTTAGTCCTCTAAACAGATGTGTCGATCACCTAAGACAGTGATGAAGAGTTTTCTCCCACAGCACCCAGAGAACTTGCGCCAGCATCTGGCATGGAAGCATGAAGTTTACCCAGGGGGTGCATTTGTCGGGGAAGCTTTCAGACAAGTAATGCTGGAGCCAAATCTTCAAGGAGGTACTTTCCAGGCAGGAAGGATAGGGGAGGAAGTCCGGGTAGAGTCCTGGGGTAAGAAAGAGCATGGCGGAAAGTGCAGGTGGCTTGTCAGGCTGTGCTGGGCCTGGCTGAGGGAGCGTGGGGTTGGAACCTGGTCACGAAGGTTCTTTAGGCAACTGGGATCCTTTGGATTAAATTTGGGTTAAGGAGTAGGATGGATTCAGATTTGGGGACATAAGAAGGAGGAACTTGAACAAATATGTATTTTTGCAAGTGTGACAGCAATGTGGGCAATGGGCAAGTCTCCATATAAGCCTCAGTTTCCTCATTTCTAAAGTAGGGACAATAGGTTTTGCATGAGGAGCAGAAGAGATAATGTATGGGAAAATGCTAAATATATTTAAACCATTATTATTGTGTGACTTCTTTGAGTCATGAATGAGCTAACATGCTTTTTCAACAAGAGACCAGCTTTGTCATCTGAGGCAAATACACATGCTTGGTATTGTTAACCTGATTTATATATATTTCTTTAAATATATATTTTTAAATGGGAACAGCTATTACATGTTGTCTGCTTCAGCTTTAACTGCTAGTTTGGAAGGATGGAGGAGTTGATGAATACAGATAATAGAAGAGGAAAAGAAAGGGTTTTTTCCTCCAGTGCATTCATTCATTCAAAAGCCATTCAGAAAGAAAAATGTCTTCCATCTTCCCACAGCACATAGCAGGCCAGGTGCCTGAAGACCCTGTCATACTCACATAGCTATTTCCTCTGAGGAAATGATAAATTAAAAATATATAAATATATACACACATATATTTATTTTTTTTAAACCACAACTGAAATTAAATTCTCTGTCACTGGGTAGAATTAAATCTTACAAGAAACCCTAGGAGTTTTTATTAGTTTCATTACTGTTTTCTTTGGTTCCATGTAGTATATTGGTAAAATGACAAAAGACAAAAAAAAAAAGGAAAAAATTGTAAAAAGGCAAATATTTTGTACAAAAATACAAAGTTTTAAAAGCTCTTTAAGTGTATTTCATATTATTACTAAGAGTTGGCCTATATATCTGTATGTCTGCATATTTTTCCTACATTTTGGATTTTAGAAACGTAAGGTACTGTTCACACAGTATATGTTTTAAGTTCTTCCTAAGCTCACCAACCAATGACAGTCTTTCTATGATTGGAGCATTCCATACTTTGGAAGATAGGATTTGCATAATTGTATGGTTACTGGCTGAGAAAATCCATGTGACTCAGTCCATTTGCATACTGGAAATCAATATATCGTACTGGGGGAACATTTTAGTTCTAAAGTCCTTGAGTAAAGGAGGATGGTAAAGAACACCAGCTGTCAGTTTTTTCAGTAATTGGTTATCAGTGCTGTCCTTCCATCTGGTGAGAAGGTAATGCAATCAGAAAGAAGGGTCCTTTGCCTTTGAGAACAATCCGAAAACTTGCTCATGTTACTGCATCACAGTCCATTATAATGAAGATGACAGTACTAAAAGAGGGTAAAAAGAACGAGTGTTAGTTTCTCTTAAAGAATAATGTTAATATACTCTTCAAAAAAGGAGCATGTATTTTTATGGGAAAGATTCCAAAATACATCATTCAATTATGTTAATTTTTTCAAAGAAATGGCTAGAAGTTCTTATTCAGATTAAGTAAAAGGTAAATTTCATTTTGGAGGGGGAGCCTATTCTGGGGAAGTCTAGTTCCCAACTCAAATCCCAAATGGCAACAAATGACAAATCCGGGTCACTTCTCATTTCCTACTGTAATTTCTTTTTTCTTTTTATTGAGGTAGTTGACATAGAAGTTGATGTTAGTTTCAGGTGTACAGCATAATGATTTGATATTCATATATGCTGTGAAATGATCACCACAGTAAGTCTAGTTAACATCTGTTTACCATACATAGTTACAAAAAATTTTTTTCTTGTGATGAAAACTTTAAAGATTTACTCTTTCAGCAACTTTCAAATATGCAATAGAGCACTAATTATAGTCACCACGCTGTACATTACATCCTCATGAGTTATTCATTTTAAACTGGAAGTCTGTACTTTTTGACTCCTGTCACTCATTTTGATCACTTTTATCCACTGTCTTGGCAATTACCAATCTGTTTTCTATATCCATGAGTTTAGTTTGTTTTTTTAGATTGTGAAATCGTATGGTATTTATTTTTTTCTGACTTATTTAACTTAGCATAATGCCCTCAAGACCCATCCATGTTGTCACAAATGGCAGGATTTCATTATTTTTATGGCTGAATAATATTCCAATGTATATATAACACATCTTCTTTATCCACTCATCCATTGACAGATACTTAGGTTGTTTGCATATATTGGCTATTGTTAATAATACTGCAGCAAAGATAGGGGTGCCCATAGCTTTCTGAATTAGTGATTATGTTTTCTTTGCATAAATACGCAGAAGAGGAATTGCTACGTCATATGATACTGCTTTTTGTAATTTATTTATTTATTTATTAAGGTATCACTGACATACAATCTTATGCTCAGATTTCACATGAGCAACATTGTGGTTTCTACATTCCCCCTATTATCAAGTCCCCAGCACATACCCCATTACAGTCACTGTCCATCAGCATAGTAAGATGCTATTGAGTCACTACCTGTCTTCTCTGTGCTGTACTGCCTTCCCCGTGCCCCCCCCCCCACATTATGTGTCTAATCATAATGCCCCTTAATCCCCTTATCCCTCCCTTCCCTCCCACCCTCCCCAGTCCCTTTCCCTTTGGTTACTTTTAGTCCATTCTTGGGTTCTGTGAGTCTGCTGCTATTTTGTTACTTCAGTTTTTGCTTTGTTGTTATGCTCCACAGATGAGTGAAATCGTATGGTACTTGTCTTTCTCCACCTGGCTTATTTCACTGAGCATAATACCCTCTAGCTCCATCCATGTTGTTGCAAATGGTAGGATTTGTTTTCTTCTTATGGCTGAATAATATTCCATTGTGTATATGTACCACCTCTTCTTTAATCATACATCTACTGATGGACCTTAGGTTGCTTCCATTTCTTGGCTATTGTAAACAGTGCTGTGATAAACACAGGAGTACATATGTCTTTTTGAATTGTGATCCTCTTTTCTTAGGGTAAATTCCTAGAAGTGGAATTCCAGGGTCAAATGGTATTTCTGTTTTTAGTTTTCTGAGGAACCTCCATACTGCTTTCCACGATTGTTGAACTAAATTACATTCCCACCAGCAGTGTAGGGTTCCCCTTTCTTTATATACTCACCAGCATTTGTTGTTGTTTGTCTTTTGGATGTTGGCCATCCTTACTGGTGTGAGGTGATATCTCATTGTGGTTTTAATTTGCATTTCTCTGATGATTAGTGATGTGGAGCATCTTTTCATGTGCCTGTTGGCCACCTGAATTTCTTCTATGGAGATTTTTTCAGATCATCTGCCCATTTTTTAATTGGGTTATTTGCTTTTTGGTTGTTGAGGTGTGTGAGCTCTTCATATATTTTGGATGTCAACCCTTTCTCGAATATGTCATTTATGAATATATTCTCCCATACTGTAGGATGTCTTTTTGTTCTATTGATGGTATCCTTTGCTGTACAGAAACTTTTTAGTTCGATGTAGTCCCACTTGTTCATTTTTGCTTTTGTTTCCCTTGCCCGAGGAGATATGTTCATGAAAAAGTTGCTCATGTTTATATTCAAGAGAGTTTTGTCTCCTATGTTTTCCTCTGACAGTTTTATGGCTTCATGACTTATATTTAGGTCTTTGATCCACTTCGAGTTTACTTTTGTGTATGGAGTTAGACAGTAATCCAGTTTCATTCTCTTTCATGTAGCTGTCCAGTTTTGCCAACACCAGCTGTTGAAGAGGCTGTCATTTCTCCACTGTATATCCATGGCTCCTTTATCGTATATTAATTGACCATATATGCTTGGGTTAATATCTGGACTCTCTATTCTGTTCCACTGGTATATTGTTCTGTTCTTGTGCCAGTACCGAATTGTCTTGATTACTGTGGCTTTGTAGTAGAGCTTGATGTCAGGGAGCATAATCCCCCCTGGTTTATTCTTCCTTTTCAGGATTGCTTTGGCTATTTGGGTTCTTTTGTGGTTTCATATGAATTTTCGAACTATTTGTTCCAGTTTGTTGAAGAATGCTGATGGTATTTTGATAGGGATTGCATTGAATCTGTATATTGCTTTAGGCAGGATGGCCATTTTGACAATATTAATATTTCTTACCCAAGAGCATGGGAGGAATTTCCATTTGTTAGTGTCCTCTTTAATTTCTCTCAAGACTGTCTTGTAGTTTTCAGGCTATAGGTCTTTCACTTCCTTGGTTAGGTTTATTCCTAGGTATTTTATTCCTTTTGATGTAATTGTGAATGGAATTGTTTTCCTGATTTCTCTTCCTGCTAGTTCATCATTAGTGTATAGGAAAGCAACAGATTTCTGTGTATTAATTTTGTATCCTGAAATTTTGTTGAATGCAGAAATTAGTTCTAGTGGTTTTGGAGTTGATTCCTTAGGGTTTTTTATGTACAATATCATGCCAGCTGTAAGCAGTGACAGTTTAACTTGTTCCTTGTAGATCTGGATGCTTTTTATTCCTTTGGGGTGTCGGATTGCCATGGCTAGGACCTCCAGTACTGTGTTGAATAAAAGTGGGGAGAGTGGGCATCCTTGTCTTGTTCCCAATCTTAGAGCAAAAGCTTTCAGCTTTTGACTGTTAAGTATGATGTTGGCTGTGGGTTTGTTGCATATGGCTTTTATTATGTTGAGGTACTTGCCCTCTATAACCATTTTGTTGAGGGTGTTTATCATGAATGGGTGTTGAATTTTGTCAAATGTTTTTCAGCATCTATGGAGATGATCGTGTGATTTTTGTTCTTTTTATTGATGCAGTGGATCATCTTGATGGATTTTTGAATGTTGTACCATCCTTGCATGTCTGGGATGAATCCCACTTGATCATGATGTACGAATCTCTTGATGTATTTTTGAAGTTGGTTTGCTAATATTTTGTTGAGTATTTTTGCATCTATGTTCATCTGGAATATTGGTCTGTAGTTTTCCTTTTTTGTGGTGTCTTTGCCTGGTTTTGGTATTAGAGTGATGCTGGCTTCATAGAATGAGTTTGGAAATATTCCCTCCTCTTCTGTTTTTTTTCTTTCTCTTCTATTTTTTGGAAAACTTTAAGGAATATGAGTATTACATATTCTCTATATGTCTGATAAAACTCAGTGGAGAAGGCATCTGGTCCAGCGGTTTTGTTCTTGGGTAGTTTTTAGATTACCGATTCAATTTCATTGTTGGTAATTGGTCTGTTCAGATTTTCTGTTTCTTCCTGGGTTAGTCTTGGAAGGCTGTATTTTTCTAGAAAGTTGTCCATATCTTCTAGGTGTTTTTTAGCATATAATTTTTCATAGTATTTTCTAGTAATTCTTTGTATTTCAGTGGTGTCTGTAGTGATTTTTCTTTTCTCATTTCTGATTCTGTTTATATGTGTAGATTCTGTTTTTTTCTTGATAAGTCTGGCTAGGGGTTTATCTATTTTGTTTATTTTCTCAAAGAATCAGCTCTTGGTTTTATTAATTCTTTCTATTGTTTTATTATTCTCAATTTTATTTATTTCTTCTCTGATCTTTATTATGTTCCTCCTAATGACTTTGGGCCTCATTTGTTCTTCTTTTTCCAGTTTCAACAATTGTGAATTTAGACTGTTCATTTGGGATTGTTCTTCCTTCTCTAAATAGGCCTGAATTGCTATATACTTTCCTATTAGAACTGCCTTTGCTGCGTCCCACTGAAGTTGGGGCATTGAGCTGTTGTTTTCATTTGTCTCCATATATTGCTTGATCTCTGTTTTAATTTGGTCATTGATCCACTGATTATTTAGGAGCATGTTGTTAAGCCTCCATGTGTTTGTGAGCCTTTTTGTTTTCTTTGTATAATTTATTTCTAGTTTCATACCTTTGTGATCTGAGAAGTTGGTTGGTAGAATTTCACTATTTTTGAATTTACTGAGGCTCTTTTTGTGGCCTAGTATGTGGTCTATTCTGGAAAATGTTCCATGTGCACTATAGAAGAATGTGTATCCTGCTGCTTTTGGGTGGAATGTTCTATAGATGTCTCTTAGGTCCATCTGTTCTAATGTGTTGTGCAGTGCCTCTGTGTCCTTACTTATTTTCTGTCTGGTTGATCTGTCCTTTGGAGTGAGTGGTGTGTTGAAGTCTCCCAAAATGAATGCATTGCATTTTATTTACTCCTTTAATTCTGTTAGTATTTGTTTCACATATGTGGGTGCTCCTGTGTTGGGTGCATCAGTATTTATAATGGGTATATCTTCTTTTTGAATTGACCCCTTTATCATTATGTAATGTCCTACTTTGTCTCTTGTGACTTTCTTTGTTTTGAAGTTTATTTTGTCTGGTACAAGTATTGCAACTCCTGCTTTTTTCTTCCTATTAGTTGCATGAAATATCTTTTTCCATCCCTTCACTTTAAGTCTGTGTATGTCTTTGGGTTTAAAGTGAGTCTCTTGTAGGCAGCATATAGATGGGTCTTGTTTTTTTTATCCATTCAGTGACTCTATGTCTTTTGATTGGTGCATTCAGACCATTTACATTTAGGGTGATTATCGATAGGTATGTACTTATTGCCATTGCAGGCTTTAGATTCGTGGTTACCAAAGGTTCAAGGTCAACTTCCTTACTATCTAAGAGTCTAACTTAACTCAGTATGCTACTACAAACACAATCTTAATGTTCTTTTTTTCTCCTCTTTTTTCTTCCTCCCCCATTGTTTATATATTAGGTATCATATTCTGTACTTTTTGTTTATCCCTTGATTGACTTTGGGGGTAGTAGATTTAATTTTGCATTTGCTTAGTTATTAACTGTTCTACTTTCTTTACCGTGGTTTTATTACCTCTGGTGACAGCTATTAAACCTTAGGAACAATTCCATCTATAGCAGTCCCTCCAAAATACTGTAGAGACGGTTTGCAGGAGGAAAATTCTCTCAGCCTTTGCTTGTCTGGAATTGTTTAATCCCTCCTTCAAATTTAAATGATAATCTTGCCAGATAAAGTATTCTTGGTTCAAGGCCCTTCTGCTTCATTGCATTAAATATATCATGCCACTCCCTTCTGGCCTGTAAGGTTTCTGCTGAGAAGTCTGATGATAGCCTGATGGGCATTCCTTTGTATGATCTTATTTCTCTCTCTCACTCCTTTTAATAGTCTTTCCTTATCCTGGATCTTTGCCATTTTAATTATTATATGTCTTGGTGTTGTCTTCCTTGGGTCCCTTGTGTTGGGAGATCTGTGCACCTCCATGGCCAGATTGGGGAAGTTTTCAGCAATTACCTCCTCAAAGACACTTTCTATCCCTTTCTTCTTCTGGTACCCATATAATGCTAATATTGCTCCATTTGGTCACACAGTTCTCTCAATATTCTTTCATTCTTAGAGATCCTTTTTTCTCTCTGTACCTCAGCTTCTTTGTATTCCTTTTCTCTAATTTCTGTTTTATTTATCATCTCCTCCACGGTATCTAATCTTCTTTTAAAACCTTCCATTGTATGTTTTGTTTCTGATACTGTGTTCCATAATGATTGTATCTCCAATCGAAATTCATTCCTGAGTTCTTGAATATTTTTCTGTACCTCCATGAGCATGTTAATGATTTTTATTTTGAAATCCCTTTCAAGAAGATTCATGATGTCCATTTAATTTGGCTCTTTCTCTGGTGTATTCATAATTTTGCTTTGAACCAGGTTCCTTTGATGTTTCATATTTGTATGTGGCCCCCTCTAGTGTCCATAAGCTGTACTCTGGAGCTATGCAACCCCTGGAGCGATGTCAGGGGTCACAGGGGAGTGGTGGTGGTGCCTGAGTGGAGGAAAGAGCTGTTTCCTGCTTCCCGGCTGCTATGCCTGTCTCCACTGCCAGACCAGTGGGCCAAACACACAGGCATAACCCTCTGTTCTTTGTGTTTGTAACTTCTGTAGGTGGGGCTTTCCTCTGGATGGCCTAATGCTAGGGTAGGGTGTGCCGGTTTGTGAGCCAGGTGGGGCTGGCTGTCCAGGAGGAAAGTGCAGTAGGCTGCGTATTATGGAGGGGGGCCTTGGAGCTGTGTAGGCAGCCAGGGAGCTGGAGCACCTGAAGATCATGAATGTTCCCAACCTGCTGGGTAGAGTGCACCCAGACAATTTTGTCTACCTGTCCTTTCTCCTGAGCAGTAAGTTCTGTGCAATCCTTGCCCCTTTAGCAGCCCTCTCCCTGTTAGGAAGTCTCTCAGACTGCCCGTCTTTCTTTTGTCCCAGAGCAGTTGGATATGGATCCCTGTTTTCCACAAGCGGCTGGAATCTCAGTCTATCCAGGTATTCTGCCTTTTTTAGCTTTCCAACCCCCCTAATCACGAGAGCATGATGTAATGTGCTCCCAGAGAAGATCTCCAGAGCTAGGTGTTCAGCAATCCCAGGCCTCCACTCCCTTCTGGCTCCATTTCTCTTCCTCTCACGGGTGAGCTGGGGTGCAGGAAGGGCTTGGGTCCCACTGGGCCACAGCTTTTGTATGTTACCCCGTTCCATGAGGGTTACTCTTTCCTCCAGGTTTATGAAGTCTGGTGCTGCCTTCTTTCCTGTTACTCTTTCAGGATTAGTTGTATTAAGCATATTTTCGTATTATATGAGGTTTTAGGAGGAAGCCTCTGTCTCACCTCTCATGCTGCCATCTTTAATCCTCTTGTGGGGTGGTTCCTTCCCCCAGTGTTTTATGTTTTTGATGTCACATTTTATGTTTTTATCTTTTTTATCCCGTATCTATTATTGTAGTTATGGTTATCTTTACTATTTTTGTTTTTTAACCTTCATACTAGCTTTATAAGTGATGGATCCACTACCTTTACTTTATATTTACCTTTACCAGTGAGATTTATACTTTCATGTCTTTTCTTGTTACTAATTAGCACCCTTTCTTTTCAGTGTAAAGCAATTTCTTTAACAATTCTTATAATGCCAATTTAGTGGTGATAACTACTTTAGCTTTGCTTGTCTGGAAAACTATCTGCCCTTCAATTCCGACTGATAAGTTTGCTGGGTACAGTATTAATGCTTGGAAGTTCTTTTGTTTTAGCACTTTGAATATATCACGCCATTCCCTTCTGACCTGCAAAGTTACTACTGAGAAAGCACTGATTGTCTTATGGGGTTTCCCTTGTACATAACAAGTTGTTTTTCTCTTGCTGTTTTTAAGATTATTTCCTTGTCTTTAACTTAAGACATTTTAATTGTAATGTGTCTTGGTGTGGGTGTCTGAGTTTGAAACTCTCCCAGCGTCCTGGATCTGGATGTCCCTTTCCTTCCCCAGGTTAGGGAAATTTTCTACAATTATTTCTTCAAATAAGTTTTCTGCCTCTGTTCTCTCTCCTCATGGGAACCCCATAATGTGAATGTTAGTTGATGTTGTTACAAAAGTTCCTTAAGGTATCTTCAGTTTTTCCCATTCTCTTTTCTTTTTTTCTGCCCTGATTGGGTGAGTTCCACTGCCCTGTCTTTGAGTTCACTGGTCCTTTCTTCTGCTTCATTTAGTCTGCTGTTGAACTGCTCTAGTGTTTTTTTTTTTTCAGTTCAGTTATTGTATTCTTTAGCTCTGTGACTTCTATTTGGTACTTTCTTATATTTCCTATCTTTTGTTTAACTTGTATGTTCATCCATTTGTGTTCTGTGAGCATATTTATAACCATTACTTTGAACACTTATCAGGTAAATTACCTCTATTTCATAAAAAAGTTTTTATTTTCTTTAAGTTTTATCTTGTTTTTCCATTTGGAACATATGTCTCTGTTTCTTCATTATACTTCCCTCTCTGTGTTGGATTCTTTGCATTAGATGAAATGACCACTTCTTCCAGTCTTGAAGGAGTGACCTCATGTAGATGAGCTTCATCATTCAACCCTGCCCTAGCTCTTGGTTGTCTCTCAAATCTTTCTGATTATTCAGTCTATTTTATTTTTAATAACTCCCAGTAGTTGATGGTGTGCCAAAATCAGTCAGTGTTCCAAAGGGAAGGATCTCAGCTAGCCTCTAGATTCAGGCTGATTGGAAGCCAGACCCTCAGGCAGCCCCTTTTCAAGTATGCAAATATATACAGTCCTGTGGGACCAGGAGTGTAAGCTTCACTGGCCACCAAAGCCAGATGAGGAAGAGGTGTCCCCTGGGCAGCAGTTGTAAAAATCAGGGCTCCAGATGAGTATATAAACTCCATTCATGGAGATACCGGGAAGCTGTAGTGAGGCAGGGGGATGACACAAAAATGCTGCCCACCAGTGTCTACAGCCTACCTCTCGGGGCAAAACTGTAGGACAAGAAAAAGGCCTCTTTCACAGAAAAGAACGAATGTGTGTCTTAGCCTGCTGTCTGTGCAGTGCCCTGGGGTGGCAGCCTGCAAATAACTGTCTCTCAGATTTGTTACAGCTCATGGAACCCAGGAACCCAATGTCCTCTGGTGTCTAGAGCCAGGGGACCAAGAGGCACCCTTGGGCAGCAGCCACAAAAACCAGGGCACTGGATGTAAAAACTGGGGCACCAGACACATGTAAAAGCTCCCTTCCAGGCGATATTGACACTCTGAAGCAGGGCAGAGGTAGGGCATGAAGATGGCACCTGATAGTCTCCATCTCAGAGCGTATTACAGCAGGCATCTAGATGTGTGCTAAAGTAGATGTCTGAGCCTCAGGCTTATGTTTTAATACAAGGAAGTCAGTCTCTTTTATGTAAAGTCTGTGTGTAGTCAGCTGCCTCTGAGTGGGCCTTAGGGCTGGTGAGATTAAACTTGCAAGTCCTTTAAGGGTTATTTCTCAGTTCACTACAGCCTGTGGGTCCCATGGATATGAGCCTCATTGGTTTTCAATGCTTGGATTTTTGGGGACTGGTCTCTTAGGTGCAGGTCTTAAAAACTGGGGTGACTGATGTAGGATTCAAACGCTTTGTTCCTTAGTACAAGCTCTGGGTTTTGAGTTCTCTCTCAATTATGGGTCACTACACCAGGGATGGGGTTTATGGCAAGATTGTGTCCCAGCCTGTTCTATCTGCTTTGATGTGTTTTTCTTTTTCCTTGTTTGATGGTTGTGTAGGAGTTGGTTAGCTGGCTTTTAGGTTTTTTCATAAGAACTGTTCCATATGTATCTGTAGACTTGGTATGTCCATGTGAGGAGGTAAGTTCAGGATCTTCCTAATTGCCATCTCAAACCGGAACCCATGATTTTATGTTTAGATGTGAGTGATTGTCCCCTGCAACTGATGTGGCTGGGAGTTCCTTATGCGTCTCAGGACCCTTAGCACTTGGAACCATAGTTGACATACCACAAGTACCCAATAAATGTCCACGGAATAGATATATGGATAATTTGTGCCCAAGTTACTAACAAAAATAATTTGAGCAAAATATATTTGAGGTTTTTGCTTACCACCACCATTTTTAAATGAGGACTTTATGAGATACAATTCACATATACAATCCATCCATTTAAAGTACACAGTTCAGTGGTTTTAGTAAGTTCACAAAGTTATACAATTTAGAACTATTTAGTCTAATTTTAGAACATTTCATCACTCCAAAATGAAATCCATACCCTTTAGCATTCATTCCCCATTTCTTCCTTTCCCTACCACAAACTTTCAAATCTAGTTTTGAAGAAGAAAACTAAGATACCCATTCTGAAGAGGGTCATGTATTAAATGAAACTTTAGATAAGTATCTTTTGAAATAAAAAAATCTTCAGTCTTTTTGGCTTATGAGCTTATAAAGGGCACAGGCTATTTTCCTACATTATTTAGCACAGCATCGGGCCCATAGTAGATGCTTAATAAATATACATGGACTTTAATGCTTGGCCACCCAAAATGCCTACATAGGGGACTCTATGAAAAAGGTATAACATTAGTACCATATGTTAAAGAATAATTAACAGACATTATGAGATAATGACTTAAGCCAGTTAGTCTAACATTTATTATTCCCTGTACATAAGATGCATTTATTAACTTGTTCTCACAACAACCCCATGAAGATGATCCTATTATTTCCACGAGGCTAATAACCTTCCCAGCTATTAAGTGGCTAGAACTAGAACTCAAAGGCAGAAGAGTCTGCATGCAGAGCCCTTATACTCATCACCTCTTACCCTTTAATAGGGTGTAAGTTCTGTAGCTCCTTCTTAAATCCCCTGTACTGCTTACCTGTCTCTCTGTCTTTTTCACAAATGAAGTTATTGATGTCTTCACACTGGAAATCATTCCATTGCCCCGCATAAATCAGCCCAGCACAGTCTTCTCCTGGCCCATGGCCATGACCCCAGTTATCTGGCTGTCCAGCTTTCCAGTTTCTTTTAACAAAACAGAAATGGAGTGTTATTTGCAAGTCATGCAAAAGTTTTCTTTACCAAGAGCAGCAGAGAAATGTAAAAAATAAAACGAGCATGTCGTTTGTCCTGGAATGAAAATGCCCCATTTAAAAAGCCATGCATGCTCTTATTCACAATAAGAAGCAGCTGTTTGCAGAGTGGTGTGTAATGCAGCATCTCCCTGCAGGCCTGTAATCTTTGCCACAATGAAATCAACTCATTGAGCTGCTCCATCACAATGCTGAGGGAGTAAATCCATCTTTAAAGGTTACATGAATGATAACTTTCTAGTGTGTACTGGAATGCTGACTTCTGGGCCTATGTGCATATATTTGCATGTGCCTGTATATGCACTCTGAGCACACTGTACACACACACACACACACGCGCACACACATATGCACGCACTCTCACTCACTCACCCTTATGAGAACCCCGAGGGATCCTTGTGCATTTTGATACTTTGTCCTTGACAAATCAGAGCCTCCAGCAGAGAAAGTGAGAGACGATTGACAGACATTTACAAGACCTTACAATTACAAACACTTGCTTATGGTCTTCTGGTTAAGTTGTAGATGGTTGACTGCTTTAAAAACGAATGGTAATTTAATCTTACTGAAAATGGCCCATACATTTCACTGCCTTTTTTGGGAGATTCTTAAAAACAAGCTTTCTTTAGGATGAGTTCACTTGGGTCTTGCAACTTGGATGATGCAGCTCAAAACACCACCTTGCCAGGGTTCTCCGTTCTTGTTTCTAATTCCACGTAATTAGACATGCTTCCAAAACTCAAAACCTGAAAGCCAAAGTTTCACTAAGAAGCAGGTTCTTGCACAGAACCTTGTGGTTACTGCCTGAGAAGACAAGTTGCCTGTGTGGAAGGGCTGAAAAAATGGTTGCAGCCGGAGGTGTGTCCCATTAACCATGACTCATTACCCTGTCAGCCACAGGGTGTCCTAGGTTACCTGAGGAGAGAGCCCACATCGCTCTCCATCTTTGACAATAAGACCAGGAAACCTAGAGGGCAGTGGGGAAGACAGCTGAAATTTAAAAGGGTGTGAAAACAGGGTAGAATTGACCCCACCCCACCGACCAAATGTGTATTTTCAGATTTTTTGAAAATGAAAGTGACCTCACTTAAATAACTGTAATGATGAAAATGCAATTAAAATGAAACCATCAACTGAAGAGAGTGAAAATGAGATGATATTTAGGGAGAGTTGGAAATAGTCATTCATTCACACATTCACTCAACAGATATCCACAGGGCACCTACTATGTACCAGGGATCATGCTGGGTGATGGCAATGTGGCAGTGCAGAGAACAGACAGCTTTACAGCCCTCACAGCATTTAACATCAGAGCCAAGAAGCACCTGAACTAAAATCTTAGACTGCCATAGTGATGCCAGAGAGAGAGAAAGCTGAAAGGAAAAAGAGTTCACTTTCATGTGTGCTTTCTGTGTATTTCTGTACACTTTGCAGAACCTCTCCAGAAACGTCAGCGGTGCCTGGGCAATTTGACCCTGTGGATGTACATTGTATTCCTTTCTGCTAGTAACGTGAGGGGCTCCGATTCCCGTTTTGCTTACGGAATTTCAGGTTTGTGATTCCCAAATGTATAATGATGGGACATTTGATAGCTGTTCTCACTTCATTGGGGACCTGTATAAATATGACTTACGATAGAAGAGCTGCTTAATATTTTTCTCTTGCATTTCCTTGTCATTTTAAGTCAAGCAGATAAAAGATAATATTAGCAAAAGATAACAGCTTGGTAAGAAAGGATTTAATCATTACCACCCTTCTCCATTCCTTTTCCAGGTCATGGGGATTCTACAGGAGCTCAAGTGCCCAAGGGCCTCCTTTGCAGTGGGAGGAGCAGCAGCTCAATGGGCAATTTGACCTGGAGACTGAGCACCCAGAGTCTCAAGCATCTCTTTGGAAAATCTAAAATCACATGGCATGATTGTGGCAAATCCCCTCAGTCTGCAATCTTGTAATAGAACAGAACAGGTCAGCTCAACAGAATGTATATGTTTTGGAGAATTTCATCTTATATAGGGCTGTCATCTCATTTACAGGTAGATTCTGGAAAGAAGAATGGTTGAATCCTGGGCTGAAAATCCCTGAATCCCATATTACAACACACATCGCAGAAGTGGCTGGGTGTACACACGTGTACCCGGACTGCAGACTCTGTACACCAGGAACCTTGGAAGCACTTGGATTCACTGTTCCAGTGAGCTGGAAACACACTAGCATATTAGCTAGTGGGTGAGAACCTCTCCCCAGGATTTTGGGTTTAAGAGGCAGAGCGCAAACTCTCAGTCTTGGGGATAGCCCCTTCCAACCTCACAACTTACTATTTTCACACTGACCACAAGATTGACTGAAGCTTCATGGCCAAGAAACTTCTGCTGGTAAGAGCCTGGCCACAAAATAGGAAAATTGTAGTAGTGAGAAGTGTTTCTTTGTTGTAGAATTTTCTCCGGCTACAATATTTCTTTCCAGTAGCTAAGTGGCCTAGTGCCGCTTTGACAGAAACACGAAGCATGGACCATAGTGAGTTACTAGTGAATTAGATGATGCTGAAGGTCCCTTTCTGGTTCCCACCACCCTCTGGTGCTATGCTCTAAACAAACTCAGCATGTAATACTACATGCAGCAGTCTGTGTGGACAGAAAGGCAGCCCATGTTTTTATCTTTGCGATGTAAACATGAAAGCTGTTACTGATAACTTGACAGCATACTTCCACCAAATGACATCCAAGAAGTGGACAAGAGGAATAGGGGAGCTTCAGGTGTGTTTGGGAAGCCCTCAGGAACAAAGCACGTCTCTGGTGATCTAAGGTGGGCAACTGCAAGCAGGATGGACAGGAAAGTTCTTAAAAGACTACCTTATAGTTCTGCTCTGAGAAGCGGGTAGAGTCTACACCCCACACTCCCCCATGCTACTAGGCAGCCTCCATTA
Source organism: Smutsia gigantea (assembly GCA_032199065.1). NCBI lineage: Eukaryota > Metazoa > Chordata > Mammalia > Pholidota > Manidae > Smutsia > Smutsia gigantea. The sequence continues at coordinate 81,062 of JAVSCE010014035.1, read as the reverse complement.
ACAGTGACAGCCTCTGCCAAATAATGGTCTTGTATTTACTCCATCAAGAGTGGAAAGATGACCTTTGACATGCCCCTGGTTTCAACGATATTGTCTCTCATTTGCCTGTTTTTGGATTCCACATAGAAGCGAAATCATCTGGTACTCATATCTTACTCTGACTTATTTCAATTAGCATAATATTCTCTAATTCTATCCATGTTGTTGCAAATGGCAAGATTTCATTCTTTTTTTATGGCTGTGTAATATTCCGTATTATGTACCACATCTTCTTTATCCACTCACCTGTTGATAGATACTTCGGTTGCTTTCATATCTTGGCTATTGTAAATAATGTGGTAATAAACAGGGGTGCATATATCTTTTCAAATAAGAGATTTTGTTTTCTTCTGGTAAATTCCTAGAAGTGGAATTACTGCAGTGGTAATAATACTGTAGGTACTGGTATGTGGACCCAGAGCATCTGGGAACCTCTTCTGGGCCACCATCCTGACAACTGAAGATTATTTCTCATGCCATCCTTTTCCCTAGTAGCTGTAAGATTAGGTGAGTCAGTAAACTCAATGGGTCTGTTGGAAATAAACCTTAGTTTAGGTCGTATGTGCCCTAAGTCTTTGGCATCCATGCCATGTTACCATTGCTTTTTTGTGTGTGTGTCTGAAAAATGTAGTCTTATTTTTATTGCTCTTTGACTATAAAGAAAGAGTGATTAATGTATAATTTATTGAGTACATATTGAAAATCAGATCAACCTCAAACTTGCTTCAAAACCTGAAGTTTGTCTTGTGAAACCTAACACACTGCATTAAAAATGAAGAAAGAACTTACAGGTTTGAGTTATATAGTGGAGACGCCTCACAGAACTTCGGGGGCATTTTAGTATTTACTGATGCTACTTGAATGGGGAGTTAGATATCCACAGTTTAACATCATAAATTCTACATGACAATTCTATATTTCATTGCAGATTGACTATCCGTAAAAAATGAAATGTCGCAATGGTTCTGATGAAAATCTAGTGGAATATGCAGAGTCTTTTGATATTTAACTTTTGCATCTAATATCCACATGCCATTTTTAGATGACGTAGTTTCATCTGAACACTTTGTTACTTTTTTCTTTCTGGTTTCCTTTTGAAGATGTGTCCTCCTACTTCCCATTCGCCATCTTGGTTTTGCAGCATGTCACATCTGAAGGTTTGAGGTGAGCACTTTGAATCACTGAAAGGAAGCAGGCATCCCATGGAAACACAGGTGTTTTAGAGGCAGATGTGACTGTTAATGGCATGTGGTACCCACGCCAGCCACAGACAGGTAAAGCTTCCCATCCGGACACACACAGATCTCACAGAGTCTTTGTGAACTGCCAGCGGGCCCCCGTGTGCCCTGAGCCAACTTGGGTAAACACACAGTGCCAGCATCGAGCACAAGCATTCCGTCACTACTTTGAAAAATGATAACCATTTGAGAAAGGGCCTCGATTTTCCCAGCATGAACTTTAATATGAATGCCTTTTGGGGCATCCATGCTTAGACTTCGTGTGGGGAATTCTAACCTCAGGTCCTGAAATGGTTGGCACTGACAAGAGGTGTCCCCACTGAATGTTCAAAAAGAGCCCCTTCAGGCCCAGTTACTCGGAGTCTATCTGTGCCAGCCACAACTTCATTTTCATCAACAGTAAACAGTGGCTTGCCATCCTTGGAATTGATCTGAAACTTGACTTTGGACCTCTACCATTTTGGGACCTACTTTTAATCTGCCTGTGACTTCGCCTTCAGAATTGCGTGCATTTACAGTCACATTCTGAGTTGACTATAGAAGCAGAGATGAGTCCACTCTGGAATGTATTTCTTTGGCATACAAGGGGAATAAAAATTCTGATTTCCCTTCTAGGTGAAGTCCATCTTTCATAACACGCAAGTGACCCATTCCTGTTGGAGAAAACCACATCACTTGAAGAATCCAAATTGTAAGAGCAAAATTCACAAGGAGAGTGATGAGTAAAAGAAAAACAAATAAGTCGAGGCAACGTTTTCTCCAGCCATAAATGCCAATTTTGTAGATGTACTAGTTCTCTGGCCTCTCTATGTGGGTACCTTCTGTGGTCGTGGTGTAGTGTTCCCGTACCAGCTGCTGTACTTCTTGGGGTCCGGGGTGGAAAGGGCCACTGCATTTCCCCTCATTCCGGGCGGGATGAGACCCGTGTCTTCTCGGACAGCGGGGGCCCGGGGTCCGGCCTCCTTCCTCCGCGACCGCAGCGACAGCTCAGTTCCCCGCTCAGCTCCCCGCCCGGTTCCGGTCGCCAGGGGAGGCGGGGGGCCAGACTCCTCCGCGGGGCTCGTCCGGGCCGCGCACCACCCCCGCCGGGCCGCGCACCACCCCCGCCCAGCCCCGCACCCGGCCCGCCGCGCGGCCAAGAGCGCGCGCACCCTCGCGCTCCCGCGTGCACCCGCCGCCTACCACTGCTTTTTGTCTGTTTATTCCAGCTCTTTTTTTCAACCAAGTCTCAGTATAAAAATGGAGTGGGAGGGGGCCAGAGGCAGGGGGGAGAACCTTTTATCCCTTGTCTGTTTCCTTTAGCAGTAACCACAAAACCTTGAAACAATTTCAAATCGGTTGTGAGTGTGCGTGTGTGCTGTGTTTGGGAAAAAGGGTAAGAGGAAATCTGAGAGATTTGATTCCTCTGTAGCCTGGGTTTAAAGCATGGGGATGGGTCAGGTGCAGAAATCACTGTTGGTGGCAGGGGAAAGGGGGTCAGATGGGCCAGCGCCTGGGGGTCATAGAAGCAAAGAGGAGAATAAAGTTGAGCCTGAATAGATGGAGAAATATCTGGGGAGACTTATTCTGGTGGGAGACTCCGAAAAGCCTGAAGCCCAGTCCCCATCCTCAGGCCATGGCAGAGAGCATTCTCCTTGTCATCGCCTTCTGCTGTGAGGGCTGAGTGAAATACTGTACACAGAATCTCACCCAGAATACCGTAAAATATGTAAATGTTAGGGGGTGGTATTCTGCAGTTACTGACTCGTATGAAAATAGTTATGACTATGACAGTAATAGTTAATAATACCATTACTAGCAGGTGACATTTCTCGAGCACTTCCCACAGGCCCAGCACTGTATTAAATGCTTTATATATATTATCACTTAAGTGTCACAATACTAATGAAGTCCTTCTGGAATATTCATTTCTAGATGAGGACATGGAAGTTCACATGGCTGAATGACCTGCACGAGGTCAAGCAGCTTGTGGGCGCTGGGCCGAGGCCTGGAACCCAGTGTCTTTTCCCTCATCGCACTCGCTCTTTTTTTAGTTTGTGCAGTGTTTATTATTATAGGTCAAGTTAATTGGCCTTTAGTTATTGAGGCCTTGTGACATGTCTGCCTAATTGATTCTTGCTTTTAAAATTTGATCCTAGGGAATTTTACAAGTTTATGGATTCCTTTGGGTGGAAAATGAGAAGCACAGTCTGTGCTGCGGTTGGGGCGCAAAAGCCAAAGCTCTCAGGAGGCTCCAGGGTGGCTATGGCTAGATGCAGAGTTCCAGAAAGGGGTCTAGTGATGTAATCCTTCTCAGGGCCCAGGTACCAAGGCTGGTGCTCTCCTCCCAAATCACATAATTCTTGCTGAAGCCCGGGGAAGATGAGAAAAGTCACACCTTGGGAGAGCTGGCATAGACAGCCATGTTCCAGCTCAATCCATTCCATATAGACCAATCTGGGTTTTTCTTGGAGGAAGGCTTAAGATTGAATTTCTCAGTGAGTCTAACCCAGACCTTTTTTGCATTTGTGGCTGTGAGAAAAGTGGAGGAGACTGATGTTTTTTTAGCTCCCCCTCAGTTTCCTTAAAAAAAAGATCCTGGCACTCTTGACTTCCAAACGCACAGATTTACCATTTTCTTTAATAATCTCTGCCTCCCATCCCCACCTCTAACCCTCCCCTGCTAGTATTTTAGATGCCAACTCTCACAACTGCTTTGGGTCTCCTGAAGCACAGCTGCCATGCTGGGTGCTCTCCTCAGGCTGTCAGCCAAATTCCTGAGCGTCAAGGTGTGGTGTGGCTTTCTCTCCCTTAGGACAGGTGCAGCGGGAGCGACAGGACATCTGTTGGGCCAGCAGGCATATGGCCACTTGCCCTGGGGGCGTTGTGAGGCTCATCTTTGTAGGCAACTTAAAGTCTTCAAATGTTCTATCTTGATGTTTGGTCACTCTTTAGTAAAGAAATAGTCTTATTTTGGTTTCTGCTAATATCCTCTAATCATGCTCTTCACATGGAGGATTTAAAAAGTAGAAAGCATTCTGTGTGTCTACTCACAGGCACAGGCTTGCACACACACACACATTTCTAAAACTGTCTGGTCCCTCCACACAACTGACCAGTACTCCCCGACGGTGATGGCTACAGGTCTGGTCTCAATATCTGTGACCCTGTCTTAGACCTGACACATCACTTCCTCCTCTCTGTGTGTCGTGGGTGCTGGGGTCTTGAAGCCATGATGCCCCCACGCCTGCTTGGGCATCTGCAGAACCTGCCCTCTCTCCAGCAAAGCAAAGGCTATTCAGAGGTGAGTTTTTATCAGTTTTGTTCCATTGGCACAGTGTGTTGCATATTTTCACATCCATTAAAAGCAAAGCAGGAGGAGGAAGAAGTCAAATTCAAGCTTGTCCAATTCAGTCATCTTGAGACCTCTGGGTCGGGTTAGGGAGGGAGCTGAGGTGATACCCCCATGGTAGGAGGGGCCCCAGGAGCCTGAGAAGGTGCTGTAAAGCTCTTCCATTCTTTGTGCCTGTATAGAACTGTGGTCGTCTTGGATTCCAGAGGGACTCTTCAAACAGTTAGGGGGAGATCATCCCACATACAGCTTTGTTCCTGGTGCACCTGAACTTCTGGTGTGTAGTAGTCATAAACTTGTAGTTCATAAGTGCATTCTGGCCAGAAGCCCAGCCAGGGGCTGGGGCACTGACAGTGTTATCCTGAAGGGAGCTCCCCGGCCCTCATCAGAAACTCAGCTGGGCTGAGTGCTGACATGCCTGGGGTGCTCTGGGCATCCTTATCCTTCATAGTAGCATATAAAGAGAATGCCTTGGCCACAGGTACCGTATGGTGAGGTTTTTCTGATAATTTATTTTATCTATAGAAATGAAAAAAATTCACAAAAAGAATAAAGAAGAAACCTATTTTATATATAGCGTATCGATTCTCAACCATAATTTCCCTCTGTGGCCCAAAAGCCTCAGTGTGAGGAGCATCTAGGATGTCAGATCATTAAGAGAGAAACAGTAAGGACTCAGGCAATAAGGTGAGAAACAGAATAGAGAGTGTCTGACTGCCAACCTGGAAGGTTCTGTGCACTCACTTATACTCTGGAGAGGTCCCGTCCAGCCATTTCCATTCATTTTCTTGCTCAGAGTCTGTAAGGCCAATCCAATGGCTATCTCTCCCTAAGATCTGCCTTTTTATCCATTGCTGAAAAATAAACCAATGACACTGTGTTACTATTGCTTGGAGCAGATGTCTGGGGGACGGACGTTCTTCCCCCAACATTTAGAAAAAAGGACATTTTAAAAGAGGATGAGGATCGGGACATATAAACTCCATTTGTTGTTCTCTTTTTCACTGCATGTGTTGTTTTGTACTGCTTTGGGCCTTTGACACTTTTTCCTATTAAAAGTTTATAAGTGACACTGAAGTGATGTTCTCCCTCTTCTAAATCCCTCCGTTGCCTCAGTGAATTCCACCAGGCTTCCTCCTCTTCTACCACCCACCCCTCCCATGTGGCAGTAATAGTAACAGCAACGGCATTATTGAGCTCTCCCTCTGGACCAGGTCCCATGTCCACTGTGCTGCATGTCAGATGTCCTTAAGCCTTTACAGAAACCTACATAACCAAGATAGTAAGTGGCTAAGCTGGGTTGGGCCCAGGTCTGTATTTTCTAAAGCCCAGGCCCCTGAACACATGCTCATTGCCAGTCAGTTATTGTGGGAAACATCTGTTTTCCAGGTTGTGCCTGCCAGAGACACTTAGGGAAGGGGAAAGAGGTCACTGAAGCAGTGTAGTACCAAAGAGAGCACTGGCCTTGTTACTACCTGGACCTCAGTTTCAGTCTCAGCTCTGCATTTACTTGTTGTTCCATGAATAAAGCAGTTAAGCCTTTCAGGGCCTCAGTTTTCTTACCTGTAAAGTGGGGTAATAATACCCCTTGGTTCTAGGGTTGTTGTGAAGTTAAAAAGCGAAAAGTACGTGGCCCAAAGGAGGGGCCCAGTGAGCGGTCACCGTCATTATCTTACGTGGGCTGCACCCCCAGGGCCTCCACTCCTTACCCTGCTGAGACCACTTCTGGTCCCTTGCACCCCACCCCACCGGTGTTCATGCCTCTCTCTCCACAGGTGTCTGGTGCCAGCCTGCCAGGCCTTTCTTTGGCATCGTGGTTCTTTCAGCTGTGGGGAGGAGTCACACATCTCCAGGCGTGAAAACGCAGTATCTCCAGGGGAAGCAAGAGGACATAATTCCCATGCCGTGAACCCTCCTGTCATTGCATAAAGCCCGAATCTCCCTCCTGCAGCCTTCTGTCTTTATGTAACTGAATTCTTGGTATCTGTGACTCCGCAGTAAGCAAGCAACTTCCAGATGTTAGCTATCCTTAAATTATAGTTTTTCCCAACTAAGTAGGCTGCAGACATACCTGTTCTTCTCTTGTGTTTATGAAAATGAGATGTGAGGATTTGTCCTCACAGAAAAGTTTTGCATCCTCAAACATTTCTTTCTCAACCGAAAAATAGTAGCATTTCTCTGTGAAGTTCTTCCAGTGAGGTGGGCAGCCTGGGAATGCAAAGTTAAAAAAATTATTTTAAAACAAAACAGAACACAGAAAGCACTGTGCCTTTCTTCAGCTCTGCGTCGGGGTGACAGCCATGGCCCTGCTTCCCCTGCAGGCCGGGGTGGCCCCAGCGCTGTGGCTGAGCCCCTGACTCCCCTTCACAGATGTTCGGGAGCAAAGACAAGCTGGCCGATGGACTGCAGAGCACACAGCAGCCAGACCTACGTAGCCTGGAGACGGTCTACGCAGGGTCTTTGCTCCTCTGCATCTGGGTCAGTCTTTACAATGAGAGAAATAACAGAACCAAAAACACGGGCACAGATGCTCGATGTCAGTCTGGAATCATGTGAGACCTGTAAACAGCTGGGCTTACGGAGCAGGAGCGATGGCCTGAATCATGCTGAAGGAAATCCAGTGGGATCAGGTGTGGGTCAGAGGAGAGGAAAAACAGGGCTGGCGGCTCACCAAACATTGAGGGTTTTGCCAAAGGTCGAATTATCAAAGGACTAGAAGCACCACAACACCTTCCCCAAAAGAAATACAATCTGGGCTTCAGTAACAGAGTGTTCTATCCGCACATTAACTGAGGGACACCCATCCCCAGGGGAAGGGCATAACACCAGAACAGGGCATGCTGAGGGTGGCCAGCCTCGGGCTTTCATGAAGGAAATGTTTGTCCCCGAGGGCCCCACTCAGCTAAATAAACAAAGGCCAGAGAACCTGACAGTGTTTGATGAACCACATGCCTGAGTGGTGCCACCTGGAGTGTGAGAGCAGCAGGCCTACACTTACCATTGGGCTCGGGTGCTGAGGTTGGCTCATTCTGCAGGGCCAGGGGCATCGCTGCCCCCGATGGGCCTGGGGGACCTGGGGGGCCTTTGGGGCCTGGCATGCCTGGTACCCCAGGCAAGCCTGGCAGTCCCCGTGGTCCAGGCACCCCAGGCTCCCCAACAGTGCCTTGCAGTCCCTGGAAGCCAGGAGGGCCCTGGGGGCCGGGGAGTCCGTCCTTGCCTGGTGGGCCTGGGGGGCCTGGGTCCCCACTGGGACCCTGAGGGCCGGGCTTCCCAGGGGACCCTCGGGAGCCTTTGGGGCCCTGCAAGCCTTTGGAACCTTTGCTGCCGCGCTCTCCGGGGGGGCCAACTGGCCCAATAGGGCCCCTCTCTCCGGCGGGACCGGGTGGGCCAGGCTCCCCCTTTTCTCCTTTCTGTCCTTTGTTGCCAGTGGGGCCAGGGGGTCCCTGCTGTCCTCTGTCACCTTTTGAACCCCTGGGGCCAGGAGGACCTAAAACATAAAAAGATGTAAAATGCAATAAACATGAATTCCATTGTGATAGGGAAGAATTTATCTTACAAAGTCTCTAATTAAAAAAAACCTAGACATACAAAATGTATACATTAAGGAGCATTCTTGTTTTACCATACCATTGGTGATTTGTTTTTTAAACAAAAATATTTCTTTAGTAAGTTCACCCTCCCACTCTAAGCATTTAGAATATATCTTAAGGGCACATGACTTCTTAGTACCCGCTGATGTTTTAGGGAAGGGACAGTGTGTTGACCCTGTAGCATGTCACTCACACCATCAGCTTGCGTTCTCTTAGTTGTCTGGGACTGTTTTGTCACCAGCGGAAAAGCAGTGCAGATGGGGCTGGCATTCCCTCCTACTTATTTCCTCTTCTTCTCATTAATCTGACGAATATTTATTAGCGACCTGGTGTATGACGAGCCCCGTGTCAGGTGTGGTGGGATAAAGGCTTGAATTAGACACAGAAGTGCCTGAGTGTTGTGAGCACTGTCCTGTTACTTCCCTCGCCACCCCAAGCCCTGACCTCTTCCTCTCTGTTGCCTCCCACCTGGCGCTCCTGTCCCTCCATGGGGATGGTGGGGACACTGCTGTCCTTAGGGCTGAGGGGGGTCAGTATCACTTTTTCCAGTTTGTTAGCCTAACAGTCACACAGGGAAGGTGGACTAGAGAAGGTGGACCAAGCAACTGACAGGGGAGGAAAAGGGCAGTTCTCTCTTGAAAAGATGGTGGTGGGGAGGAGCGGGCAGGAAGAACAAGGGAGGAGGCAGTAGCTGCTCATCCCTTTTCATCGCATAAAGCAGCTCTTTTCACCCAGGAATAAGTTCTCAGGGGTGACAAGGAACATCACACAGATATACCACAACCAGGATTTGTCATTTGAGTCACAGTTTTTGAGGTGCTTTCACATACGTATGTCACCTGACCTTCAACTATGATGTATTATTCCCACCGCACATTTGAGAACACGCAGGGCCGGAGATGCCAAGCTCTTTGTTCCAGGTCGGCTACCCAGGACAGACGTGGTCACGAGAATAAGACATGGACGATCACAGTCATGTCACGGAGCTGGGATTGCAATTCGCATTGAAAGGAATGTGTCTAGGAGGACACTGTTCTCAAATATTCTATTCCCCAGAATCTACAGCTTCTGAGGTCTTACTCTCCCATATGAGTAAGTAAAAGAGCCCCACACTCATTCTGGTTGTGGAAGCAGAAGGTCTTTCAGGCTGGAAGGGCACAAGTGCTGGGGAGACGAAGGGCAGTGGGCAGGCCTCCACCTTAAGTTTGCTTTATCCCCATACCTCCCCTGTCCTTGCCCTGTGGCTGGTCAGGACAGTAGTTTGAAGCAGCCCTTCTCACCTCAGGGGGACCCCTCTGCCTTGCCTTGATGGGCGTCCACTGTACCCTGACACTATCCATGTCCCCAGCTCCAGTCCACCCATCTCTGCTCTCTCTCAACAAGAATCTGGGCCCTGGACTCAGCTTCCCTTATTTAAGACTACCCATCATGTCAGCCATGGATTTCCAGGCAGGACCCACCACTGAGCTGTAAGAGTTCACGTCCACGTCCATGGCTGGGACTGGCTTCGGTGTGTTCCTCCTCTGGCGATCTCCGTAAGTGCCAGACTAGCAGACTTAGAGACGAAGCGCCGTCTCCCGACCCCAACTCCCTGACTTCCGCCACCAGCTCTCGTTGGTTCTTCCCTATCATCTGCTCTCCTGCGACCTCATTTCCATCACACAGCCAGGTGGGGCATCTTCTCTGGGTTGTCCTGCCAGCACCCCGACCTGGCACGTCTACAACTGACCTGCCTTCCCTTTGCTGCGTGTCCTCTGTCCATCATCCCTGTGCCACTACACCATGCCAGCCACCTCTTCCTTCCCATTACTCACTGTGACCCTTGTGTGGGTGTTCTGTCTCTCCCTTCCTCCCACTATCCCCTTTTAGTAGCTATTTAGATATTTATAGTAACCTCTTAACTGCTCTTCTCATTCTTCTCCATTCAGTCCTCTGCATCTTTCCCACATTTGTCTTCCTTATGCACAACTCTGATCTCCACTTGCTCCAGAATATTTAAGCCCCTACTTGATCATCTGTATCAAGGCTTTTGTGACCTGGTCTCACACGTTTATTCCACTCTCGTCTGTACTTTGACATGTCTTCTTTAGAATTTCCTCTGCCCAGAGCCATCTGGAAGAAAATTCCCGTTCACCCACCATGTAATCTTTTCAGGTCACTCCAGATGGAAGTTTTTCCTTCTTCTCTAATCTTTTAGTCCTTGCTTGTTCTTTCAGGATGGTTCCCCATCTAGCATCTAGCAGTGTCTGGCGCATAGTCATTATGCAGTGAGTGTTTACCAAATCAATGCATATCCCAGGTCTTAAAAGGTCCAGCACGCTAATGCCAACATTTGGAGCCCCAGGAGAGACCAGAAGGGAGGATTTTGGGGGAATGGTGTGCCTCCCTTTATCCTAGGAAGTAGAGCCCCCCTCAATGTATGCCTCAGTAGGCTGACTGCCACTGTGGAATGATCATGGCGAGACTTCTCTTTCCTGACTCTGCTCACATTTAACCATTGTGGCCTCACCTGCAACCTGAGCTTATTTTTGGTTTAACCTGAGGAGGCACATTAAACAGCCGAGACTATGTAGTAAAGATACGGAAGATAGGTTTTACTGCCTGATTATCTCCTTTAAAAACGTATCTTAGTGGGTAACTGAGAACTAGCGTCCTAGAGATTAATAGTAGGGAAGGTGGTGTGTGCACTCCCTCAAAATGCATAGTGGAAGGAACAATACTGACAATAGGCCAAAACAAACAAATGCGAACTTTTTTAGGACAAATAAAGTTATTTTGGAATAAAAATAGAAGTATCTTTTCTTCTTAGCTATGTTTTATTTCCTGTGTTTAAGCCTTTAGAAATACAACTAATGAAGATCTACTAGGAAATTCAAGTGCTTTAGAAATTCCTTACCCTTATTCTCCTTACAAATTGTGCAAATAATCAGTGTTTCTCAATCACTCACATCTGGAGTTGACTCTACTTGCAAGTTATGGAAGTGAGTTCACCCACACCCATGAAATGGCGACCAGTCCAGAGCTTTCCTCTCTGATTGGACTGACTGATGTGGCAGGGAGTTCTGTTTCTGCCAGAATACCTTCCTCTGGTTTTTGACAATCCGAAAGACACACAACCTTCTCTTCCTCTTCTGACATGAATCTAAGACATCCTCTCCCTGGGATAACTTTTCAGTCATCTCATTCCTTTCTGGGTTTGGGTGGCTTATGGTGTCCAGCTAGTTCCCTCTGAATTGGAAATGTTTCCTGAATGTTGTTACTCGCTCCACATAGAAGCTGTGGCTTAAGAACGGCATCAAACGTAGATCCCATGGTCAGCACAAAACACCAGCAGATGATAATGTCTAGATCTTGTGAAAAAAGGGAAGAGATATTGGGAGAATATGCAAATTTTTGCCTTTGATAAAAGTCTGAAATCCTACTTGTGATATAGTTCCCAGCTGGACTGGCATAAAAACTGAATTTTTCATATGAAGTGCTACATCCATTACAGATAGATTATCTCTCTCTTAATAAGATACAGTTGAATATTGATGGCTGTGGATAAACACCTGCAAGTACACTGTTACAGATGTGTCTTCACTGGCAGCCGCCCAGCCTCAGGAAAGCCACCTGGAGCTACAGCAGGAAGCTGGCACACTGCCTTCAGGTGCTGGGCTGAGTGAAAATGTCTCTGTGTTTCCCATACAGAAGGGGATTCATTCATATACTCTGCTCACTAGGACAGCACTTTGCTCATAAAGACCTAGACATTTGCTGTTATTTGTTTTTAAAAACGACTGAGAAAAAACCTACAAGTGTTTTAAAAGTCAGCACTGGATTCCCATAGAAAGTCGATTATCAATGCCAGAGGTATAGCTTTCTCTAGGACCTGTGGTCTGGGTCACCTGCAAGCACCTGGATGAGCCCAGTCTTTTAGGTCTTACTTGAATCTTTTATTGGGAAGCTGTTAAAGTGAAAATGAAATGAAATATAAGCTTCTCTTAGTGCCTCAACACCGAAAATACTGAAATAAATGACATGGGAGTGTTTATGAGCTTGTGCAGTGACAACCTGAGTTCAGAGCCAAGAGAACGGCAGTGCTGCCTGTGGGAAGGGAGGCCTATGTGACAGCCCACGCAGAAGCAAGTTTGAGATCTGCTTTCAAGGCCAAGCGGTGGCCCCCTGGCCCAGGATTCTGAAATACCAGCACACCCATGTTGCTGGTGGAGCCCACTGCAAGCTCCAGAAATGCCTGAGTGTGACCCAGATCAGAACTTGGCGCACCCAGCAAAACCTCCTCCCCATGCCCCAGAGCTGGGAGCCCTGAATGCCTGAATCCTCCATGCGAACAGTTCAAAGAGGGCGGAAGACCTGAATCACCGTGCTGTTGTGTGCCGGCAACCGAATGGCAGGCTTGCCCAAAGGCTCAGCCCTGCGTCCTACCCCTGAGGTCACTTTCCAATTTGTTTTCCAACAAAACAGAAAGTAGAGAAACCACTTAATTCATACTGCCATCCAAAATCTTAGAGACTCAATTTTAGAACCACTAGTGGTAAGGTTGGAAGACAGAGAAAAACAGTAATATAATCTGACATTTTTCTTCTCATTTAAAAAATCTCCTTTGCGTGCCATTAAACACTTATTAAACACTTACAATATGAAAACGTCATTCTGCCTCACTGAGGTGAAAGGGAGCGTAACAAATTAAAGGGAAACCTAACAGATGTTATCTGGCAATAGTTTCTGAAGAATAATTTGATTCTTGACCTCATGTTTAAGACAGGCTTCTGGAAAGCCATGGAGCTCCTGTCCACAGAGATGGTATATTTAAACCATCATTTCTCACCCACTGGCCAGTCTGCTTCTATGCCTAAGAACACCTGCTCTCAAGGATCCCTAGACAAGTGATCTTGTGTGGAGAAGTGTATCGACAGGGGGTGTGTTCAGTGAGAGAAACTAAGGCCTCCTGCCTGATCCACTTTGCTTTGTCTCCTGTCCTGCTTTGTCCCATCCTTTCAGCCTTCCTATGTATCTTTCAGGGTCCAGTTCAAATGTCTTCCCTTATTGAAGCCTTACTGACTGCATTCCTGAAAGTAAACTCTCCTGCATTTTGACCTCCCCAAACACATCATCCGTGCTCTTACATCCTCGCAGAGAAGTGATGTGGCATGTGGAAGCACAGGTGTGGGAGCCAGAGAGACCCAAGTGCATAGCACTGTCTGCATTTACCAGCTGCTTGGCCTTGGACAAGTTACTCAGGCTCTCTTTGCCTCAGTTCCCGCCCCCACAAATGCGGGATGCTGGTAACGCCTACCTTAAAGAGAGGTAACCATGACAGCAGACAATTTATCCAAGCGTGCAGCAGCAGGACTGGAGTATCGCAGGCAGCCAACGTGGATTACCGAATGAATGAAAGCTGGCTGTCCACAGCACCTGAGTCTGATTCCTCTCCTGAGCTGGCTGCCAGGAAGCCAGCAGTAAGTTCTTTTGGACCCAAGTCAACCTTAACCCAGCCTTGCAATTTTATTCCTTGTTCACATGAGGCTGTTGTTCTCCACTGTGAGGTACTGGCAGGGGCTACAGTGCATGGGAAATCTTGATAGAACTGAGCTCACCCTTTGGTATGAATATTAGGTAGCCCTCTGCTAGGCACTGCACTACATGCTTTATTTACATTATCTCATTAAATTCTCTGACTCTAAAAGGTAGACACAGACAAAGAAACTAAGGCAGAGAAAGGCTGAGGAACCTAGCACTCATATCCAGGTCTGTGGATCCCAGAGCTCTTGTCCAGGGAGGGGCAGGGCTGACCTTGAGTCCACCTCCAAGGGTCCTCCTGCATGGGGAGACCCGCTTCTCCCATCTGCACTGCTACCACCTCATTTCATGCCACAGCCTCTTGCTGGACTCCTGCCTCCGCAATTGCTTACCTGGGGTCCCCAACACCCAGAAGGGCTTTTTAGAAATGTGAATCAGGTCAAGTCACCACCTTGCTTAAAACCTCCCCCTCACACTCAGAATGAAACCCCAACCCCTGCGCTCACAGATTCCCCTTTTGTAGGGGCAGCAAGGGACAGGGAGGGGGGCGTGCACTTTTAGTGATTATTGATGGTGTTGGCAGCTTGGGCTTTGACCCAGACAGCTTGGGCTCACATCCCGTTTAGCTCCTTATCATTTGTGCAGATCTGGGCAAGTTCATTACACCTTCTAAGCCTGAGTTTCCTCATCTATCAATCTTGGAAGTACCTGTCTTACAGAGCTGTTGTGAAGACTCACTGAGATGGTTTGTGAAAAGCACTCAATACATTTACACTCAATATTAACTGGTAAAAATAACCATAATAATGGAAACACTAGTTTAAAGCCAGGATTTGAATCTTCAGTCATGAGCTTTTCATATACTTCCTTAGCTGACAAGCCACACTGTCTATAAACCATGTCAGAAGTTTCCTTGTAGAAGATAAGCAAACGATTCAACTAATGGAATAAAATAACTATGAAATTTCTTTTAGGTAGGTAGAAATTATCCAGAGTACCATGTAAGATTGCCTACAGTATTATAGTCCCAAGAGAAATTTAGAAAGCTCTTATTTTATGAGGTTGTACATCTGCTTATATCTGCCCTCATTTTGAATTTAGGTTGAAAAAGAATAGAAAAAAAATAAATCAAGCACTGAAGAACTTGCTTATCCTTTGAAAGCCCATCCTCTAGTCAAAGTATGACTCACACCTACAATATCCCTGACTTGGAATTGTCCAGTCCCTCTAGAGTTGGGATACACACACTGTTCAGTGAGGCCATTATATTTTCAGGCAACACCAATTTTCATAAGGAACATCATATAAAACCGAAATTTATCTTCCTTTAATGAATGCCCACTAGTCTTTGTTTGACCCTCTGGAACTACTCAGGTGTCATTTAAAATCTGTTCCACATTATAGCCTTTTAAATAGTTGTAGACAGCTGCCTTGTTCCCACTAAGAAGCTTCTCCTAAAGGTTAAAGTTTTCAGGTTCTTTAATCCTTCCTCACAGCACACACTGTCTAGACTCCAACATCCTGGTCATATTTTCTCAAGCATGCTGGTCTGTGAATGTCCCTCTTACAGGAGCTCCCCAGAATACATATTCTCCTCCAGGGCTGGCTCTGCCATACGGAATGGAGTAGGATATCACTTCCCTTATTTTGGATATCATAGTTTGTATGTCATCAAAGTCACATTAGATTCCCTGGCAGACACATTTACTTGCATGTAGGCAAGTAAAACCACCATGCCTTTCATGCAACTTCCTTTAGGCCTTG
The DNA here is from genome assembly GCA_032199065.1 of Smutsia gigantea. Lineage (NCBI taxonomy): Eukaryota > Metazoa > Chordata > Mammalia > Pholidota > Manidae > Smutsia > Smutsia gigantea. The sequence continues at coordinate 65,580 of JAVSCE010014035.1, read as the reverse complement.
CTGTCCCATCAACATTTGTCTGTTTGGTCTTTTCCATTTATGAGCAGGATTTCAGATGTATTCCCTATCGCATTTTGTTGGCATCTCTTTACTATTCCAGTCTCTCCAGATCATTTTGGATTATGATTCTATCATCATTGGGTAGTATGTACAATTTCATGTCACACAAGTTCTGGATTTCCAGGACACCCACATCCTCGTGCTAGTCACTGACAAAGCTGTTGAGCAGAGCCCTGCCACCTGCCCTCTGTCATCTAGATCTGCATCCAGTTTCACGGGGGCTCAGGAGCTACTCGTTGTACTCAGTCATTAAACCAGTGTGGCAGACACACCCTAGGGTCACCCCCAATAGATTCATGCCCTTGTGAATCCCTTATTCTTGAGTGTGGATCCTGTGACTTGCTTCTAGCCAATAGAATATGGCAAAGATGATGACATGTCATTCCCTTGACTATGTTGCTTTATATAAGACCCTGTCTTAGCAGACTGGAGTGAGAGACTTCCCTGCTGGCTTTGAAGAAGCTGCAGTGTTGTGAGATGGTCACATGGCAAGGGACTGGAGGTGGTTTCCAGATGCTGAGAGTGGTCTCCAGTTGATAGTCAAAAAGAAAACAGGAACCTCAATCTTACAGTTGCAAGGAGATGAATTCTGCCATGAACCTGAGGGAGTATAGAAATGAATCTTTCCCCAGTTGAGCCTCTGATGAAACCTCAGCTCCTCAGGGAGACTACATCCTGGTGAGAGCCTGTGCAGATGACCCATGTAAGCTGTGCCCAGACTCCTGACCAGCAGAAACTGTGAGATAATAGATAATGTCTTAAGCCACTGAGTTTGAAGTAATTTGTTATGAAGCTCAGAAAACTAATACAACCAGTAAGTCCACCTAACTGTGCTGTAATCCAGCACCTATTTCTCCAAGTTTTATTAGTGCCAAATGCCTTGGGAAAATCCAGATACGCTCTTTTCATTCTCCTAGTTTAAACAATCTCATAACTCTGTTAATATGTGAAAATAAGATTAGATTCCCCTGCCTTCTTCTTAGTGAACTCAATCTGATGATGGCTCCTTTTCCTGAAAACTCACAAATTATCCCTTTAATAATCTCTTCTCAGGTTTGAAAACAAATTCTGCATTCTACATAGTGTGTGGAATCCACCTTTATCCCCTTTTTGGAAATCAGGATCACCACTCTTATAGCCCATCTCTTGATGCCCTAAAACTCTCTCAATTTTAAACTACCTGAGGGCAAAGACTACCTGGTCTGCTCTGTATACCCTGCAATGCTTAGCACAGCATCTTCCACATTGTACTTTCGAGTTAAAACCTATGAAAATAGTTTATGACTGAAAAATACTACTAACATATGGTTACTGCAAATCTTCAATAGTAGACTTAATCTGAGTCAAGGACTCCCAATTGATGTGGATGACGTGGATGAGAGTAAAACTCTGATTTTGAGCAAGTCACACTTTCTCACCTCTTTCCCTTAACAGTTACTGTGATGACCAACATCCATCTGCCCATGACATTTAGAAATAGGAATCTTTTCATGGTAACTCTGTGACCTAAAAGAATTAATTGTGCTTCCAAAGGAGCACAATTTATAATGGCATCAAAATAGCCAGGCACTGAGAAAATTCAAATGAACCCATCTTTCATTCAAAACATATTTAATGGAGTGCCTTTGGGCACTGTCCACACATTCTTAGTTACACCTCTTTTCAAGACAGGACACTTAATTGCCTTCTGCCTTAAGTGTGGGTTGGACTTGGTGACTTATTTCTAAAGAACAGAATATGGTGGAAGTGATGGTAGGTGACTTCTGAGACTGGGTCATAAAAGGCATTGTGGCTTCCTTCTTTCTCTTTCATCACTCTCTCTGGGGGCAGCCAGCTGCCATGGTGTGAGAACACTCAAGCAATTTCACACTGTGAGGAACCAAGGCCTCTTGCCAAGAGACACTAAGTAATGGAGGCCTCCTGCCAAGAGCAATGGGACAGAGGCACCTTGGAAGCAGATTCTTAGCCCCTGTTAAGGGTTCAGCTGACTGCAGCCTTGTCTGATATCTTGATTACAACCCAATGACAGCTACTGAGCCAGAACCACCCAGTTAAGCCACTCCTGACTTCCTAATCCACAGAAACTATGACATAATATATGTTTACTGTTTTAAGTTACCAAGTTTTAGGGTGACTTGTTCTATGACTAATACACACAATCCAGAATTTCACTTGCCTTGTAGTATTGTAAAGTTCTTGATGAGCTGGCCATGCTTGGAGTCTACCAGTTTCATTTCTTCCATAATCACTGATAAGTTGGCTACTTCTGTGTCTAACCTTGACCTCATCAGGTCTTGCTGCATCCTGAGAGAAACAGAATCCAAACGGATGTTGGCCAGTGTGTTATTCAAGGAGGTCAGGTCATCTGTGTGTTTGGTCAGTGTATCCGTGCAAGTGGTCCTGACTTCATTCAGATTGCTGGTCAGCGTCCGCAGGTGGTGGGCTGTGTAGCTGATGTTGCTAATGATGTTCACGATGTCCGTCTCAAAGAGCTGGAAGCGTTCCTCCAGCTGACTGAACTTGATGGCTGTTCTGTTCTCTGCATCCTTATGTAAGTCCTGCAGGTCTTTCAGGTTCTGCTCGTTGGCCTGTGAGGCTGTGGAGATGTTGTCCATCTGACCTGCGAATGAGCTGAGCTGGCTGTTCATATCCTCCAGGGTGTCGTTGTTGGCTTTGGCCAATGCAGAGTTATTGGCCGCCAGCGTCTGTAAGCTCTGCACTTTCTCCTTCAGCCAATCAGTGTCCTTCTTGGCTTGAAGGAAAACTTGCTGCATATTTTGAAAGTCATTCTTGATTCGCTGGATGGCCTGGCTTGTGTCATCCACAGACCGCTGCAGGTTAGTGATGAGGTTCCTCTGCTGCGCCTGCGTCAGGTTCAGGTTGTTGAGGTTCATGATGACTACGTTATGAGAATACATTTGGCTCTGCAGATTGCCTTGCAGCACACTGGTGTCTTGCTGCAAATTCGTGACATAGCCATTATACGCCTGGAGGGTTTTGTTTACAGTGGTGATGAGGAAAGAGTTATTCTCCAAAGTTTCTTTCAGTTGACTCTGTCTGTCCACCAGTGCATCCCCACTCGCCTGTAACTTCTCCAGTGTATCTTTGTTCTTGCTGGTCTTTTCTGTAATCTCATGAAGTTGTTGCCGAAGATCCAGAATGTCTGATCTGAAGGTGGAGAGTTCTGAGTTGGTGCTTAGAGCTTTCTTCCCAGTTTGGTCCCCTGGAATAAGACACATTCATTACTTAGATTGGCGGTGTGGGGAAGTGTTCAGGTGAGGTTAGAGATCCGAAAGAGACTTAACTGGTATGCGCTGTATTTCAGATATAAAATTCTTGATATAAACAGACTGCTCTGCATCAGTAAAATCCATGTATTTATTAAAACTGGATCCTGGGGAATTAGAAAGGGTGCTGAGTACTAGGATTGACTAACTGGGGTAAACAGTTTTCTCAAAGAAGGAGGGGGAATTACCTGATTCTACAGCACTGCGCAGGGTGTCAAGAAGGAAATAACCTTGTGTTTGTTAAATTCACCAAAATTCCTTTCAAAAAAAAAAAAGAAAACAAAAACCAAAGGATAGGATAGGCTGGAATCTTTATTTTTCAAAGCCACTTCCGTAATTGTTCTATGTAGTTTAAAATATTTCAAACAGGAATATACTGAGCATTTTTTAAGAGCTTTTAATAAAGAGTATCTATGATTACCTTTGATCAGATTGGTCTAGATTTTGTTTAGCACATAAAATCTAAGTGTTCTGGGGGAGGATCAATGCTAAAATCAGCCCTTACCTTTAAATTTAAAAGTCCTTAAATTAAATCATGAGGAAAGACTCAACACATAACACAAAAATGTAATGTCCTTCTCACTGAATGTGAGTTTGTACTTCATTCATGTCATTCTAAAAGGTTGTGGTCCTTTATACAAAGTAGAGTTAGAGGATTAAGCTTACTGGCTTGTTCTTGCTACAGATTACCTAATTTTTTCAGGTCACTTTCCACTGCTGTGAGCTTGTCATCGTAAGTTTGGCGAGATGTCTCCATGCCACCTGTAACATTGTCCATTTTCTCTACAACTAAAATTTGGAAATCAGTGCATTAGTACACACATCTGCTCATATTTTATTTTTCAGTTTCAACAAGAGACCATTTCATTACAGAATAAAGCAAGCAGATTGAAACAAAGAATATAACATGAAATGAAGTAGGGGAGAAGGCCATTCTTTTAGAAAAATAAATAACTTACTTGTCACAAAACCCAGTGGTAGTTTGCTTGGTTGAGAATTCCACATTTTTAACTGTTTTTACAATTTCGTATTGTCTTGGATATTTTTAAAAAGTGTTTGGAGTGAATTTTTATGTATCCTAGAAATTATAAGTCTGGATTATTTCCTATATTACCTTCCATAAATGGAGGCATAACACTGTGATCCTTTACAAAACCTTGTCACTCATCGTGTCACCTGACTCGCTGGCAGGTGGTACTCACCTATCGGGAAGGAGAGCACATGACAAGGAGCACCTAGCTCACGTCCACACGCAAAGCCCTTGCAGAAGGGACAGAAGGCAAGAGGGTCTGTCATGAGTTCTGCTACTGAGGCCTGAAAATCTGCTTCTCCTCAGTGACAAGTGAATCTGTAGTTACCAGTTCCCAAGAATGCCTGAGTGGGTTTCCAAACAATCACTTACCAAGACGACTTTTTTTTTCTAATATTTTTTTTGTCTGTAGATAAAGGTGGTGATGCCATGTTCTTACTCATTCTCAGAAGGCAGCAATTCCCCATGGTTGTGAATACTAGTTTATCTTTCTGAAACCTCTAATAAGAGTGTATTTCACCAGAACTGATTCCTGTGAGATCCATCCTCTAGCAGCTTGAGATCAAGTCTGACTACTCTTCTCTTGGTATCAACAGTTTTTTAAAAATAATGATCTTATTTTTTTTAAGTGTGAATATGTTTTTTATATTAACTTGAGCCAATGGATCCAGTTGATTTTATTCATGAAGTGTTCCACCCACGCTTGACGGGGTGAGAAGATTCTCCTGGCTCCTATCGAGAGGTAGAGTTTGTTCCCAGTGTCTGACCTAACGTGAACTGGCTCTGTGACTCCTGGGCTCTCGCTCCAGCTTCCTCAGTCTGGCCATAGTGAAATGTGCGCATTACACCAAATGCTCTGAACCTTCCCAAGTGTTCTTCTCTCCACCTCGAATGTTCTTCCCTGACCTCTTGACCAAGCTAAGCTCCACTTTCTCTTCAAGACTCAGCTCATTGCTTCCTGTGGGAAATCTTTGCTGAAGTGCCTCATGCACTTATCCTGGCAAGTAGCCCTTTCCCTAAAACTTACTTCACTGAGGCTTGTTTACTCTAAGATCCTTTAAGGCAGGAAATTTTGCATTCTTTCTTATTTCTAGCCCTTAGCTCAGTGTGTGGCACTTAGTAGGTGCTCAATACATTTGTTATGCTCTTTTTGAAAATAAATGGGTATCTGCGCGCTGGCTGCTAAGGCCTGTGAAAAATCGGCCGAGTGAGAGGTCGTGCAGACAAACGCTCAAGCCAGCTGACGCGGGGGGGCCCCAGCACCAGCGGTGAGCGAGCGGAATAATTAGTTTTTTTAAAGGGATTCTACAGACAGAAAGATATAGTTGTAATAATCTACACCTTAGGGTTGTTTGATAGGCATGCCTACTCTTAAATCCCTGGAAATTCTGAAGAGCAAAATGGTTCATCTGCATTTCAGCAAAGTTAAACTTTTAAAAAGTAAAATATGGAATGTTTACAAGCTTAGGTTCAGTTTTGATCCTCAAATCAAAACACATGCCTCAGTCTGTCCTCAAACCACACACAGGATCTTAAGTCCTGCCCTTTTTTCCTGGAAGCCAAAGAAACCTCTGAATGTGCTGGCAGGCAGTCATTTTCTTCGCTCTCTGATTTTTCTTCCATTTTAGTTTTAAAAAACAGAACTGTTGTGGACAGATAATTCAGATTCAAGTAGAGGAAAAGGAATAAATACATTCGTTTAAAAATAAAATTTAAAAAACCTGTTAGGTTTTTCTTCAGCGCAGCAGGGAAACTATTTGCCTTGGCTGCAGTGCTAATGAACCAGTTACATGCACTGGGGTGTGTGTGTTTGTGCTTAAAAATAGGACCTGGGTATAAAGCTGCAAACTTTAGGGTTGCAAAGCTGGCAGCTTGCTACTGCATAAAATACTAAACTGACTGAGATCCAGAACCAACACTTGCCGTAATAGCACACAGCATTTTCACTGGTTTTTACTCTTAATTTACTAGCACAAGTTCTCAATCAGGAAAAAGTGGCAGAGCCATCCTCCCTCCCCTTAGAGACTGCCAGTCTATAGATGGAGACCTCAGTCTGTAGAATATTCTTGCATGAGGAAAATGAATGTGAAACATGGAAAGGTTACTAGCAGTCTGTTTTTTCATGGGCTCCCCTTTACTGAAAACAGAGAGTTTCTCTTCAGAATGTCACCACTTCAGATTGTTATCCTGAAGAGTTGTCCCTCTTCAAGTGCCCAAAGCCTAATTCTCTAGGATAATCTGACAGTAATACATTCTCTATGAAAGTACTTTGATATCATCTGTTGGCCTGGGCCACTAACCTCCCTCTCCCTTGTCTTAACTCCACCCACCCTTTAAACTCCACTCCAAATCTCACCACCCCATTGTGCTAAGCCTTCTCTGATGATCTGATCCTGCACCACACCAACTGAACCTTATGTGAACGGCAACAGTAACAGCCTCTATTTATTGAAAACCTACTCTGCAAGGTGCATGGCACCAGCACTGCAGTTCGCCCATACAACTCCTGTTTTACAGATGAGCTGGAGGCTCAGAGATGTTCAGTAACTTTCCCAGACTCACACAGCTTGTAAATGACTAAGTGGGATACCAGGCCAGGAGATCTAACTCCAAAATCTATGATTTCTCTGTAACTCTACATTGCCTCTCATTTAGTATTTCCTTTTCCTAAATAAAGTTTCCTCCAATAAAAATTTCTTGAGGGGAAGGAATATATCTTCTTTATCCTCTCTTTACAGTCATCATCCTCAGAGGTTCACTAAGCATCCACCATGTTTGTGGCCTAGGGCTAGACATGGAGCACACAGCGCCATCACTCATGGCCCAAGCTCTGAGGACAGGGAACAACAAGAGAGCACAGAGATCCTGCCTGGTGCTCACGAGTGTCTGTACCAGACTGATGGAGGTGCTGAGAAGTAAACACACCCCTTCATCAGTACTTGGTCTCCCCTGGAATGCAATAAAGGCATTTCTATGTTGAAAACTATCTCCGGTCTTATTACAAAAGTACAGAACATCTGGTTGTAGGGTGTCACCCTGGATTCTACCAACAGCTGCACCATGTGGTTTGCTGCACATTTTGAAAGCCCACTTATCCGGCTGTCACTGCTACTTTAGCAGAGCTTAGCAGCAAGGTTCACATTCCATCACTAGGAATGTTGAGTTAAAGGAGATTCTTATTGAGGAAGATGCATATTTCTGTTTCTTCTTTATCCTAACTACTTAAGATGCTGCCTGCTGAGTAGGATTTTCCTGTTCATGGAATATTCTAGAGGAAATATAAACCACTGAACTTTAAGAGCTGGCTTCTCCATGGAAGAAACAAAGCCCATGGCAGAAGATGCACCAAGCTGTCACTGTCCAAGAAGGTACTTTCTGCCAAGAAGCTGAGGGGCTTGTGGTCACGGCCACTGTACAGACCTGTCTGGGTGATTCAGCTATTCTTTGACTTGTTCAGCAAATTCTCTAGAAGGAACTTAGGTTATATCCTAACTTGTAGCTGCTTAAGTGATGTAAAGGGAGAAGTAAAGAATAGTTTTGAAAAAAACACTGTAGAGTTGCCTTTGCTAACTATTATAACTAAGGAGTTTCTGTTTGATTTCCTTTCAACTTCTCCTTCAGAGAAACATCTTTTGCTGACTATTCCTGATCTTTCTTTTTTCTAATGGGGAGAGTCCCTCTAGGCTTCAAAGGGAGATGTGTGAAGGGAGAACTGGGTTTTATCTTTCTGCATCTTATAGTGTGAGGCCCCCAAAGTCCTACCAGCCAGACAGGAATCATTGTAGAAGTAAAGAGAAAACACAACAGGAAAGTATCAACATTTTAGTTCATTAAGACCGTGTTTAGAAACCAAACTGCATGTTGTTATTACCTTACTTTGTCAGTAGAGGCCTGAGGGATGGGGGCCTTGAAGGAGGGGAAGAGAGGGACAAGACCACCATCTTGCCTCCACTTGCGTTTGTTCCTCCATCTCTCTACCCCTCATCCTGGGGAGATTATACCCAGAGCACAGGCCAAGCCCACTGTCAGGAAGTTAGGTTTCCAGGTAGAGCTTTGTCTTATAGCAATCCAAAGTGTAGACTGGCTTAGAGGCACCTGGACATTGACTGATTACAAGTCAGCCCTAATCCACAATTCCAGCCATCTATCCAATTATTACTTTATTCTGTAAACTTTCTTGGGTACCTATTAAGTACCAATGAGGCTAGGTGCTAGTGGGAGATAAAACAAATAAAAGATACTAGTCTCTTGTCCTCATGGAACTTATCATTTGGGTAGGGAGACAGACAAGCCCACTGGCTATGACAATATGGTGTGACAGGGGCTAAGAATAAGTAAAGGACACTATGGGAACCACCGGGAGGGCACCTAACTCAGCCTTCAGAGGCTTCTGGCAGGATGCATGACTAAGTGAGACATGAAGGGACAGGAGTCATGTAGGTGGAAAGCAGAGTAAAGGTGTTCCAGGCAAGTGGACCAGCACACATAACATATATCCAGAGCTAAGAAAGGCTTTCCAATGTCATAAAAATGGAGGAAATATCTATATTAAAAAAAAAAGAAAGAAAAAGAAAAATCCCCCTCTCTTCTGGATCTTTCTGTGTCAGGCTGAAGGCATAACTATCTTAGCCCTTCTGTTCTTTTCCAATATGAGGAACACTTTGTTTTTTAATTGGAATATAGTTGATATACAATATTATATTGGTTTCAGATGTACAACATGGTGACTCAGTAATTATGTACATTACTACATGCTCATCATGGTTAAGTGTAATTAGCCTGTTAGCATACCAAGGTATTACAATATTACTGGTTATTTTCTCTATGCTGTACTTCATCCTAGACATTATACTCCTGCAGAGGTAAAAATTACCATATGGCAGTATGCTCTTCCAACTTTCCTCTTTCAGTAGTGTTTATTTTCATGATATCACACAGTACTGAGCCCTAAGGGTACTTGTAAGACTGTTTAATTCTAAGCTTCTCCTTTATCTGGGCTTGCTGGGAAAGGTCATGGAGAAGTGAGTAATAACTACAGTGACCCAGTCCAGGAGGAGAGCCAGTCTGAATTACCCGGGCCATAAAGGACCCTCTTTCTCCCTACTAGGTTCTCTTTCACCCTCCATCCAGATCTCACCACAATTTAATAGCCTTTCTTAACACTTACTCTGTTAATCCATGGTTAGATTAACTCACCACAGATGGATAAAATGACCTGGTAGTCTTCCAAGTTCCCACTGCTGAAGCTCATCGGTCAACACACTACAGGATGTACACCATTTTCCATGTATTTGGCCTTAGAGATGGGACTTAAGCCTCATATACTGTGTATCATTAACATGTTCTGCCATCCTGATAGAGCTGTGTAAATGACAGTTCTGAAGAATCAGGGAACACAGTGGTACAGCCGCCATCGGCTGGGTCCAGCTACAGGACAGGTGGTTCAAGTACATCGTCTTTGCTCACCCCAATCACCTTGAAAAGTGGCATTACTATTGCCATTTTACAGATAAGAAATCCGAAACTCTCAAGAGGTGACGATTTACACCCTGTGTAAGTCACATACACAGCCACGCAGATGACTCAGCCTGAAGCTTGGCACTTGGTAAGTCACAACTGTGACACAACGGCACAGTCAAGAATGAACTCAGACTGTCTGGCTCTAAAAGGCCGTTCTCGTTCCAGGACAGTTTCCTCAGGAAGCCCCGGAACACTGGGAGAGCGGTAAGGGGGCTTCCCCATCGAGGGATTCACTTTGTCTCTCTCTCCCCAGGTCAAGTCTACGGGCCAAGGAATAGAGAAGGGAACATGTGGGGATGCTCCACTGTTCATCTGTCAGTTCTAAGGGAAGGCAGCTGAGACGGTTGCTGAGTGAACATTTTGAAGATCAGCAGACCCCACATTTGCCTGTTGCTAAAACCAGATGAATGTCTGCCTCACCTGTCGGGGATGGGAAGGCTACCATGCTGCTTCCTATAGAAGAGTTTATGTGGTTCATGATCCTGAATCATGATGCCTTCTGCCTGTGATGTCTGGAATGGGGGTGAGGGGTGGGGGGAACCCACTCTGTCTGCAAGCCTGGATTATCCAGGTAAAAAATCCTCCACTGACCTTAAACCAGACATGCTGAAAAATGCATGAAACATAGTTGAGGTGGCAGTGTTGCCTCTGCTTAATTTTTACAGGGCAATATTTTTGTGGAGCTATATAAACAACAGCAGCCACAGTAATTGCACTAAAGAGAAAAAAGGGAATTAGGTGGCCAGTCCCTGGGGGAAGTAAGGCATATCTCTGGAGATCTTGGGTTTGGCTTATGCTCTGTCAATATAGTTTTCCTATGTGCTGACTCCAGGGTTTCCATAGGGTCTCTTAGAGATATGACAAAAAAAGATCAAGGAAGGGGAAATAGCTGGAAATAGGAAAAAGCAACAAAGAGGAAAAGTCTTTATAACTCATTGAGGACCATTACTATTGCTGAAGACCATTTTCATTACTGAAATGAGGCAGAAGGAATTGATATTTTCAGATCCCATAAATATGAGACACTCAGGCCACAACGATGGCACTTAGGATGTTGATGTTGCCTAGTTTTGCATCTGAGTTGCATCAGTGAAATACTTTGTCCTGCAAGCGTGGGGTTTTTTCCATGCTTAAAATAATACAGGGAAAGGTGGTGTTTGAAAGGAAAAAGGAAAGAGTACTTACCTTTGTATCCCAAAATGGCTACTGTGATTGTTAGCAAGGCACACAAAACGTATAATAATATGATAGAAAACTTCAGTGCCCAGTTATTTTTACATTTGGTACATTGCGTTCCTTCCTGAATACCTGTAGGAGAAGTCAAATTTTAATAACAGTAACTAAAAACATCATTTCAAAAACTATCTTTTTGCATTTTGGTTCAAATACCATGACTAAGAATAGTTTTTACACAAGCCTGATTATAGGATGAGTGGTATTTTAAAATTAAACATATTGACACACACACACCCTTTAAATACCACCACTAACCTTGTTGTACTTTAATATGTTGTTGTATCTAATATTTCTTGAAAAAAGAACAGAACTTCGTCTCCTAGAATAATTTCAAATCAAATTCCATTATAATTATGATTCTAATTTCAATGAAAACTCTACCTGACAAAAGATTTAAAACACCCAAATCTACTTGGGTTCTACTATATAGTAACCCAAACACAACCAGCCCCCCCAAATTGTGACTTGTCCCTCGATACTTGTCTCAGTAGTGAGCTCCAGCTAGCTCCTACTTGCTTGCAAGGTTGTTCAGTTTGTAGGCATTTTAGGAGCTGATTGTTAAATAGCTGGTAGCTAGAAATCAGCCCTGGAGGGAGAATTTACACCATGAAAATCAGCAAACCTCTTCACTCTCCAAAAAAGGTTTATCACTATGTCACTGCCTATAATGCACTATAACCTATAGCAGAAAATATAGGTAATCTTATGATTAAAATTCTCAATATATAACCATTTTTGTACATCACATGTTTACAGAAAACAGACACTAGTTTTTATTTAAGTTATCACAGTGACTCAAATAACATCTAGAAAAACCAGACTTTTTTGTTGAGAGGATATAAATTTTTACTGCTCACACTGCAACTTTTTGAAAAACATTCTAGTGTTAACTGGTAAACCACCGCCACTTCTGCAAGTGGCTCCAGAAACTAACCCATAAAAAGGGGAACTTTCCATCAGATTGATGAGAAGCACAGAAGATACAGTCTGGACCTGTTACTGTGAAAATCACGTTGTAAGGAGTACTGGGAGATTCTGCTTTCCAATGTGTGTCTTAATAACGTCCCGCAGGAGCAAGGCACATAAAGGACTGATCTCTGATAATTGTGCTCAATAAATTTTGATGGGTAAGTTGTGAAGATTATACCACAGCCAAAGTTTCTCTCCTTTGGTTCGTAATTTTATGCATTGTGCCCTTCTGAGTGAAAAGAGTTCTTCAGCTGTGTTTACTTAAAAATGATGAGAGAAACAGCATCAAACAGACTCACATTTAACTTTCAGGGTTTAACAAATCCCTCTGGTGTTCTGGGCTACAGACCCGAGGTGAGGAGCTTCAGTCTGTTCCATGACTTAGAACAGTGAATCTCAAAGTCTGGGGTGCATCAGACTCGCTCGAGAGGCTCATTAAAACACAGCCTTTCTAATTCAGAAGGCCTGAGAAGGCGCCAGACAATGTGGATTTCTAACAAGTCCCCCAGCCCACTTCAGCCACTGTCCAGCCACCATGCTTTAGGATGGCGCTTCTCAAACCATCAAGTGCTTTTGAGTCAAATTGTTGAAATACAGATTCTAATTCAGTAGGTCTGAGGCAGGAGCTAAGTAACAGGGTCCAGAGGATGCTTAATCAGAGAAATACGTTCTGACCTAAGGTTTATTTTAGCAGATGGTCATGCTGGACCAACCTTTGGTTACCCACAGCTTTGAAGGTGAAGCTTAAGATCAGACTCATCGAGCAAACAGATCTACAGTGAGTCAGCTGCTCTGCAGCACAGCTTTCCCATTTCTTTTACTCCTTTTCCTTTCCATCCTCCTTTAACTGCCCACTGGATGTCTCAGTGACCCCTCTTATGTCCAAAACCGACCTCAGCCCTAGCCCTGCCAGAGTAGATCTCCAACTTCCACTCGACCCTCTAATTTCTATCAACCTAAATACTACTGCTCTTCAACCCCCCAGATGGTTAAATTCAAAGACACTCTCATGTCTTTTCCTGTACTTATTCTCTGATTCAACTGGCCACCAGGCCTTGTGAAACTTCCTGTGGGATATTTTTATGATGACCATTTCATCTTCAGTTTACTGGTGTTCATTTACTGCCTCCATGGTACCAAGTTCTGAGTGGGGCACTATCTTTAATCATACAATCACCCTTCAAGGAGGGATGGTAGTGAGAGCTGAAATGACATCCCACAGAAATCACAGCCAGGATCCAAACTTAGGTCTGTATGATTTCTAATGCCATGATCTCTCCACAAGCCACGGTGCCTCTCTCTGGCCGTTCCTTCCTCTCCATTTCTACTACACTATCCTGTGAGATCTGTTCATCTCACGGAAGCTTCCTCTTCCATTCCCACCGGAATCCAACCTCGCCCTGTTCTAACATACTGCTGTCCTCAAGATGTTGCCACAATGGAAAAAAACAAAAACAAACCATCCTTCAACAGCTCACCCTTAACTAAGGGATGAACATGCACAGCATGCACACACACCCCTATAATCTGGCAGCTTAAAATGAAAAAAGACCCTTCATATCCAGTTGGAGTGAAAATACTTTTGGAACTGGGGGAGGAGGAACTATAGGTAGTCCCACAAACAAGCCACATCCCATGTTCAGAAACAATGAAACTGCTTTGGTGGCAACTGTAAACACAGAAAGAGGACACACATAGGGGTGCTGGACTGACCGGCTATGGAAAGATTGGATGACACTTTTATAGCTGATAGGGGTTTCATTCCTTTTGGATTTTAGGACTGTGGTGGGTGAGCTCTTTATGCCTTGCCAGGACTATTTCTTGCATTCCATCAGGAGAGGCTTGGAAGATTTGGTCAGAGGGGAGATTATGGCAGGTAACAGAGTCTGGGGCTAGAAGGTTGCCTAGAGGTCATCTGCAGGCATCACTGTGTCACTGCTGGGAAAGTGTGGTTGGTGAGGGAAAGCAGAATCAGAAGCCATGTGCCCTGACTCCCAGGGCAGGGGCCTCCCTCCCGTCCTGGCCGTGTGTGCTAGTGCCGCGTCCACCACTGGACATCCTGTGCGTGTGGCATTCGTACAGATCTGCGCCAAACAACGTGCATTTCTCATTGCTGACTGTATCAGCACTTAATCAATATCAGATGGCACTGCCTGGCCTCCCCTTCCACTTGACACACTTTCTCTGTCTTGTTTTTTCTTCCCCCTGAGACTTATTTTTAATAAGAATTCTGTTTTATCTTTCTCTCTCTGCCCTCCGCTGGGAGGACATCTGGCCAAACATACAGATGCCTACTACAAAGAGACCCTGCTGGCTCACGGAGCTGGGGGACCCCCTCCTCCTTGAACCTAGATGGTCACAAAAAACATTCAAGAGAGATATCCCTCTGTTACCAGACTTTGTACTGATTGTTTACTTAGCATTACTTTCCAGAGAGACTGGGGACTTTGCTCCCATTGGAGGGGGCGGGTGGTAGGAAGGCAAGGGAATCTCTCTGCAGACTGAGAGTCTAGTGGAGGAAGTGAGGCGGTTTTGCCCCTTAGCACCAGGAGATCCAGCTTATCAATAAACCAGCCAAAACAGCAAATTTGTAATTCAGCAGGCCTCAGGCAGAATGTGCCCAAAGGATCCATGCCTCTCCATTGGTTATCCTTCATAAACTATCTCCCATTGAAATTCATTCTTGGCTTATGTTCTGAATGTATTTTCCAGTGTCCAAGTCTTTATTATACAAAAAAATGTCTGGAAGTCAGAATGTCTCTGGTTAACTCCTGGAGTATGCCACGGAAGTTCAGAATAGGCTGACAATTTGATCCCCAGGGCCCAAACTCCAAGTTCCCTGCACTACCCTGTCTCCAATAACACATGTTTCAAGTAAGAGGAGTGGGCGTCCAGTGGGGCCACTGATGGGGGGGTTGGTTAGCTGGATGGAGAGAAAAACTGAACCACTGCAGGAATGACAGTGCAAAGGGCCAGAAGAATTCACCAGCCGAGAATTCCTTTCTGCTGTGATTCTGCATAAAAAGCTCTCCCAAGTACTGTGGTCCGTGTTCCAATGCAGTCTGTTTTTCTGATCTTTATGGAGAACAAAGAGTTTCCTTCCCTATCATATTTTTCTGCCATCAGTAAAGGAGGGCTTGCCTGTTAAAATGGACACATGATGTTCAGTCCCCTTCCCTGTTAGGTGAAGGCTGGCACTGTGGGCGAGTAGGGCACTTCTGGGCTGTCTTAATTATCACATGTGTTTAGAGCTCAGTGGGGAGGCCATAAAGATCATATTACCAAAGAGAAGCTTCAAAAAGCTGATGGGTTGCAAAATCTAGAAAACCACAGATTTTGATCTAGACTTACAGTGACCTTTTCATGTGGTTTTTTTATAGTTATTAATCTACTGCCTGGTGGCATATATTCCCATAAGCCCATGAGAATGGTTTGGCTCTAACAGTAAAACTGATAATTCAAATAAATTCCAATAATTAAAATGCCCTCAAAAGCAACAAACAGTAAGAGTTAATGTCCTGGTTAGTTATTTGGCTATTATGCAATATCACTAAAACTAAAGTTGAATGCATAAAAACACTTTATCCCACAGATAATTAGTTTTTCCCTATTATAAAAGCCATTTACTAAATGATGGGATATGGATTTAGTTAGTAGAATTTTTTTTTCTTAGTGAGTAATTTAGTTTCCCAAATACAATCCCAGCCCTGGACACCTTATTATGTCAAATTTCCTAAGTGATGTGGACAATTATTAAAATGGAAGCAGGAAAAGAATTGGAAATGAAATGATTTTCTGTGAAAAATAAGCAAAGCCTAATAGCATCTCTGTATTCAAACCAGAAAAATTATTTTGAAGAAAGTTTTAAAAGTTTGAAATCTAGCATTTTGTCTGAGCTTATACTGATATTCTGCAAATTTAACAACGGCATAGTCTTTTTCCATTAAAATATTTTTGTATATTATATATCTATATGGCAGTTAGTTCTGCTTCGGTTTTAATGTTAAAAAGAGCATGTATTATTTGCTTTAAAACTTATAATTTATGCCCTGCCTACTAACACACAATTGTTGTAGGCAAAAGTCAGATGTAATGGTGTCACTCACAATATATAGTGTCTGCCAGAATATATAGTTTCTCAAAAGAATGTCATTATTTTCTCCTTGTGGTTTTTTTTAAATAAGAAATCCTTTATTATATGAACTGTACACAAATGCTTTCAGTGCTGAGGAGAGGAATCCTTTCTCACCAGGGAGCTCAACCATCACTTCTCTTCCATTTCTCCTAGGTGGCCCCTTCCTCTTGGCTCTGTTCCCATTCCTTTTATTCTATGGGCACAGAGAGAACTGTCAACAATCCTGATAATGCATTTCAGCAGCCCTGACTACTTCATTGTCCAACACTACCAAACAATGTCCTTCTGTGGTTAGACACTGCATCTTTTAATTAGAAGGATCCATGAAAATGCAGCTCCAGCTCAGGCCATCTGAGTCTGCTGTATAATCGAGCCAGACACTTAACACTGCACAGGTATTCGGTGGAAGCCACTGGACATTTGTTTAGTGAGAGTTTGCTCTTGTGAATGCAAAGAGGAACTGGAGGAATTGCTAAGGATGGCTGCCCCCGCTGAGGACCTGCCACAGCCCCTCCCCTCACCTGTTACTTACAATCAATTTAATAATCTCGCAAAGTGGGAATTTTGACTCTAATTTTATAGATTTTAGGAAAGTGGGCATCAAAAAGGTTGAGTACCCAAGCCAGTGAGTGGCTGGGCTGGGAACTGAACCAGGACTTAGCACACACTGTTTCTCTAAGGTTCTTGACTTTCAGAGTGGAAAGCAAAATTAAGCAAGATTAAGGATACCTAACAAGATAAACTGTAGAAAGTTGACAGGTTAGACTTGTATTCTGTCAAAATAAAGAGGTGCAGAAACATCCTTTCACATTTTGATTGATAAACCTTTCTCAGAAGTGAGCAGTAAAATTTAGTTTCCAGGAAGTTAACGATTACAAGTGTGAGGCTTCTACAGGCTGTAATTTCTTGCTTCCTATTCTATGATGACATACTTAGCAGCAAGTTAATTCCTCCCTAAACAAATGCTCTTTATCTCTGTGAGAGGTCAGGATTGCCTTGGAGGTTGGTTGGTAAGATCTGTTAGCCCTTCAGTGGAGTCATCCCCCAGTGGTGGTAGAATTTTTGGAATGGGGTGGGCCAGAGAGAGAAGGTAACTTTATAATTTCAAGGCAATTGAAATTTTGATGAATTTTGAATGATGAAAATTGAAAAACTGTGAGACTGCAAGGCTCTTGCTGAGCTGAAGCCTGAAACCAAAGCAAGTTGGTTGCCCCTATTCTCTTTTGAAGTTCTAGTACATTGAAATCAGAGCCTCAAGAGCAAGTCTCTAATGGCTCATTCATCTCTGGACCCAAACAATTGCTGGTGGTTTAAGCCTGTAGGAGTTGGGTGAGATAAGTTAGGAAAGGAAGGAAGTGAAAAAAAGATTTATTAAGTGGTGATAAAAATTAATTTATCCCTAGCCTCTTAACCCCCTTAAAGAAAAAAACCCGTCTGGAGTACACTTGCAAAACCAATTTTTTTTTACAAGTACCAGCTTGACCCTATGGTTTAGAAATCTACCGTAACTCTTGCCATCGTGACAGCTCCAGGTGCCTCTAAGTAGATTCAAGGTGCTCACCAGCTAGCATCCTCTGACCATGCAGGTTCTTGGAACTTCAGGGCCAGAAGGAGCATCTGCTGTCCTCTCAGTCAACATCCATCGTACTAGTGAGGAAATCGCAGCCCCGTGTGTGCTCTTCACACACAGGCTCCCCTGGCTTTAGGACTCAGGTTTCCAGATTCTCTGCCAGTCTTTCCTAAGGTAGACCCTAAAACACTGCCCAGTTTCCCATGCTTCTTTCTAACTATACCCCATTTATTCATTTATTCAAGAAATAAGTATGGAACACCTACTATGTACCAGGCACTGGGTATAATGATGAACAAAACAGATGACAATCTCTGCCCTTCCTGGGCTTCTACTCCAGTGGGAGGATATTTTAATATGTCAGAAGGTGGTAAACGCTACAGAGAAAAGCAAGGTGCGGGAGGGTGGTGGGTGGGGTGGGTGGCAAAGGGCATGTGGTAGAGGGGTGGATGGCAGTTTTGAACAGGGTGGTTAGAGAAAGCTTCACAGAGTAACATTTGATCATAAGCTCAGAGGAGCATGGGCCAGGGCACAGGGCATCTGAGTGGAGTGCAGCTTGCTCCGCAAAGCTCGGCTCTTCACGTCTTGAGATTTGCCCTCCTCTCCACAACACACTTTCCCTCTGCCAAATGACTTATTTTAAAACCTGACTCACAAATTTCCTCCTCAATAAGTCCTTTTCTAACTAGTCTCACCCAAGCCCAGCTGGGCCAGAATCCATTCAGCACCTACGTAGTTCCCATTGCATAACTGTGCTCATCTGTGTTTTTCAAATAATTCAAATGCCATCTTCCCAGCCCCATCTCCCGTAGGTATGGGTTTTTTTTTCTTTTCTGCAGTATTGCTTTTGGACTCCTCCAAATAAACCAGTGCTCGCCAGCACTCTGCCTGTCACGCAGTTTGACAAGCATGTGGCTGGCATGCAGATCCTGGTGGTGGGAAAGTAGCTTGTCACTTGCTCCGTGAATCTCCCTCAAACAGACTGGAAGCAGCATGCTTCACCAGCGTTCTGGTGCGGGGCATTTCACACCTTCTCACCCTCCTTTGCGTCCAGCCTTGTAAGTGATGAGTGACATGCTAATCTCACTGTCCTCGGGGCCACAGTGTAGACATCCAGGGAGAGGTGTTCAGCTCAGGGGCCTGATGGTCAACACGCAGCCCCTCAGAACACCTTCCTCCCAAACCACCAGGAACCCAGGCTTGAAAGGAGGAGTTTTGTTTTCACCTCTGGAGGTGGGAGTGCAGTGTCCTGCCCCAGGCCCAAATGACCCCCAAGATCCAAAGGAGCACAGCTGCGTTTCTGCGTTTTGTGTCTCTCAGCACTTGGAAAACTTGATCTGATAGGGCAGAGGTGGGAAAAGCCAACCCACAATCCAACATTTGCTTTGAGTGTTGTTGCTTTGACGAGTGTCATTGACAATATAGAGATGACGGGAACCCTGCTGAGCCGGGGGGCAAATCTCAATGAATGACAGCGTACCTGCTGTCTGTCCCCGCGACGGTGTCGGGCATGTGAAAATCATGCTGCCCAACAGGCGCTGGCAAAGGGAAGGGCCAAATCCACTCTCTCACAGACCTACTTCGTTTTTTTAAAACAACAGAACTAGCGTTTTGAGAGAAAAAACAAGGGAGGCCTCAATGTAAATGAAAATATCAATCAGTCCAACAGACATTCTCATTCTTTTAGGGACATGTGTTTTTTACTTTCTTCAGGTGAAGACTATGGTTGAGGACACTTAAATTATGGCAAAAGTAGGCAAAGACAGAGTGAATGTACCCTCAGTTCTAAACCTTAATGAGAAACGGTCCATCGACTGGAAATGACCCAAATGAAGAAAAGTTGGTAAATAAATAATGAGGGAGATGGGAGAGACCTATTTTTACAAATTACTGGCCCAGTAGTGAGGGGACTGAGGTCCCCAGAGTCCGGGAAGAACATCTCATTAACCAGCTTGTTATTCTTTCTTGTTCTTAAAACAGAGGCAAGAACAAAAAAAGGAAGAAATGTTTCCATGGGGCTGAAAGGTATAGTTGTAGAAGTCAAAGGAATGAAACTAGAAAATAAATATAAAAAACCAGTACACAAAAATGTCAGAAGGCATGCAGAGAATTATAATTGAATATAAGGTAAATAGGAAAATGTATGCTTACTAAATTTTCCATGACTTTGTACAGAGTTCATAAATGACAGTTAAGTTTAGAAAGACAGAATGAAACTGGATCATTGTCTTACACCATACCAAAAATACTCCAAATGAATTAAATACCTAGATACAAGACCTGAAACCATAAAACTTCTAGAAGAAAATGCAGGCAGTAAACTCTTAAACATCAACATTAGTAACTTTTTTCTGGATATGTCTACCCAGGCAAGGGAAACAAAAGCAAAGTAAACAAATGAGACTACATCAAACTAAAAAAGTTCTGCACAGCAAAGGAATCTATCAATAAAATGAAAAGGTAACCTACTATATGGGAGAATATATTTGCAAATGATATATCTAATTACAGGTTAATATTCGAACTAGAAAGAATTCATACAACTCAATATTAACCACCCCCCTCCCCACATATAACCCAATTAAAAAATGGGCAGAGGACCTGAATAGACATTTTTCCAAAGAAGACATACAGGTGACCAACAGGCACATGAAAAGATGCCAAACATCACTAATCATCAGGGAAATACAAATCCAAACCACAATGACATATCATCTCACACCTGTCAGATTGGCTAATATCAACAAGACAAGAAATATCAAGTGTTGGTGAGGATGTGGAGAAAAGGAAATCCTTGTATGCTGTTGGTGGGATTGCTAATTGGTGCAGCCACTACAAAGAGCAGTATGGAGGATTCTCAAAAAACTAAAAGTAGAAATAGCATATAACCCAGCAATTCCACTTCTGGGAATTTACCCAAAGAAAACAAAATCATTCATCTGAAAAGATACATGTACTCCTATGTTTATCATAGCATTGAATAGCTAAAATATGGAAGCAACCTAAGTGTCCATCGATAGATGAAGGGATAAGGACAATGTTGTACATATACACAATGGAATATTACTCAGCCATAAAAAAGAATGAAATTTTGCCATTTGTGACAACATGGATGGGCCTCGAGGGTATTATGCTAAGTGAAATAAGCCATGCAGAGAAAGACAAATACCATGTGATTTCACTTACATGTGGAATCCAAAAAACAAATGAAGAAACAAAACAGAAATAGACTCAGTCGCAGAGAACAGACTGGTGGTTGCCATAGTGGAGGAGGGGTGTGGAGGATGGGTGAACAGTAAAACAAACAAAAAAGAAATCAGTGTCAAAACAGAGATGAGCTGATGACCCCAAATCTGAAGTAAAGGCTTAAGATTTATGATAGTCAAATTGGGAATGATGAGCATTATTAGGTGTGTACTGTAGGCCTTGGCAGAGCAAACCTTAGAAAGTTGCAAATAAAAATATAGGGAGACATGGGCTGAAGATGGAGAAGCACATGAAGGAAGGAGCCTGGATCGCTGTGTCACCCCCCAGAGCAGGTCACCCCCTTCCAGGAATACCTAGGTTGAATGGGGACACACTGGCCTTACAAAAAATCCATGACAAAAATTGTAAGATCCTGCAAGTTCTCACTAATTTCTCCTGAGTTGTTAGGATTGGAATCTTGGTCTCTTAATTAATACCTTTGGGGAGACCTTTCAGTCCTGGGCACCTGCCTGCCCACGGTGACCACACACAAGGAGAGGGAGCTTCAGGGGAGGGAGATTGCTTGGGCTTTTGTGGCAGTATCAGGCATCCCAGTAGAAGGAGACTTTTAAGTCAGGCGGATGAGCCTCCCCCAGGAACGGATGGGGCCCCACCACTCTGCTCTGACTTGCCCATATACACAAAAAAAGGACATAGTCTGGCCCTGTTTTGACCTTCTAGGTCTGCCGTAGGGCCAGGTGGGCCTAGAGTATCTGAGCTCCAAGCTGTAATCAGGAGACCTTTCCACTTCCCCCCGTGCCTGTATAAGTGAGATCACTTTCTATTTTAGAGCAAAGTTAGGGAAAACTGTTTTCTAGAACATGGCTGGCCTCCCCTCCCCCAACCTGACCGAATTGCCCTGGTCGTCAGGCACCTATTTACCTTAGAGACGGAGCACTGCAAGGCTCTGAGGGGTCAGCTGTGGCTCACAGGACACTGGCCCTCAGAGGCAGAATGGTGGAGCCCACACAGCCATGGAAGGCCTGCTGCCTGCTGCCGGATCCACTTTCCAGAAGATCCTGGAACACCTGTGGGGTGCTGATGATTTCTGAAAGTTGGAAACATGCCCCAGGTCTCTGTGTGTTTTCCTGGGAGATTCTGGTATGTACTTGAGTGCTGGTTTTGATAGTAAAGAGACTACACATTTTAACAAGTGTGACGGTGCTAGGGAGAAGGTGTTCTGCCCAGGATTAAGTCTGTGGAAACTGCAGTGAGAACACTGGACCAGTGACACAAGCTGATGATACCCTCAGGCCACCTGGGGTGGAGGCCAGTCCTCCCCTCCTACAAACCTTGTGCTTGTTGGCAATGAATGTGAACCTGAGCAGGTGGTCCCTTCAGGACACTGTCCACTTTCTGGAAAAGGCACTGAAGAGCCAGCCTCCTACACTTTTCCAAGTCCCATCTCAAGAGCATCAGAGAAGGATGGAGAATAGCTTCAGAAGAGAATAATGGGTGATTTGAATGAAAACACTCATTTTCCAGAAAATCTAGAACTGCTCAACTAGGAAATTGTGAGTTGCAGGCAGAGTGCCCAGGAATAGAAGGAGAAAGAAAGTTCTGGAGCAGTCGAATGCACATGTGGGGCAGGTCCTGAAAGTTGATGTCAGCTGATTAATGTCAATGGCTGAAAACCTGATGCAGAACATCCCTTTGCCTGGGTCCATTAGACCGATCAGTTGGGTCACGTGACCTGGGAAGTGAAGCAAAAGAGGGAAACAGGAAATGGCGACCACCCCGTCCATCCCTTAGAAGTTGATCTGAAGGCTGTCGTTGATGATGCTAACTTCAACGTTTCCCTGCAAAGTCCTGAAGATGAACATCAATAGATATTCAGACAACTGTGAGAAGAAAACCAAATGAATGAAGAGCTTATAAAACAAATAAGTCTCCAAACTGAGGAAGCATCTCTGCAGCATGAAAATTCACAGCTGAGAGGTGAGATTCAACAGCTTCAGCTGAAACTTCAAATTCTGCCTGGATTGCATCAAGCACATGTCATGTAACTCCAGAGAAAATTGTCTGAGGAGGAAACACACTGCTTAGAAATTGAGACGAAACCTCCTAACATGTGTAGAAACATGAGCTCCACATTTCAGATTCCCAAGCTCTACAGGAAGATGGCTGAAGCCATGGACAAGGCATTGGAGAGAAATTGAGAAGAATCTTCCTATTATTGAAAGGAAGTCCTCTTCCATGACAAAAGAGCCCAAGGAAGCTGGAGGGCAGCCGTGCTGGCTGAGAATCCTCGAGGAGCTAAGGCAGTGATCACAACAGGAAAATGCTGGTCCGCATCAAGTCCGAACTCCAGCCTTTCCCAAGTGGCCCTTTTCTTCTGCTGCTGCAGCCGCAGCCCACGGAGCCCAGAAGTGTCAGGGAACCCCCTGGATCATCAGGGTCTCCCGGGAAGGAGGAGGGTCACACCATGAGAGATAAGGGGTCTGGGCTCACATGCACACTGGCCTCAGCCTCCAGCAACTGGGTCCTGCACACCCACAACCACAGTATGATATCTGCGTGTTTCTGTCTTTAAAGCAATTTTGATTTATCTCCTTTTGGTGTGACTACTATATTTCATTGATACTACAATTGCTCTCATGTAGCATTATTATTTTAAGATATTTTTCAAATAAAAATTCATTTACTATAAAAAAACTTTAGAAAATTATTCAAAACTGAAATAACTAGATAGATGGATAAGTACATACACTTGTACACACACACAGAAACACACATGCACAGTGACTTTTTTCAGGTTGTAGAGATGTTTTGAAAACAGGATTTCAAAGTCAAAATTTCGCATGGATCTCTCAGGGGTGTGCTGGAGCTAGTTTACACTGACAGGTGGGAACCAAGTGTTTACATCTCTCTGCAACTCCACATTTAGTGACTCTACATTGGGCAGCTTGAAAATGGTTATGCTGGGAGCATTTACACCATGGAAATGAGCGAACACCGCAAATAAGGGCTTTTGCATTCTGGAGAACTGTGTGCTAAGCCTTTGCCAGCACACCACTCCACCTGGCAACTGACACATCCCATCTAAACAAGTCAAACAACTGCTCTGTCCATATGGAGAAATCACTGGGGAAGCTCAAGATCTCTGGACAGGTGGAGATGACACTAGAACTTTGTTCCTTCTCTCCCCCCTTGAACTTACAGAGATCTTATATATATTCTTATTAGTGATATTTGTGCACACCAGATGTTTTGAATTCAAAACTTTCATGGGAATTTATAAATTTCAAGTTCATAAACTCTGTGGTGGGAAGTAACCTTAGCTTCCCAATAAAGCTGATAGTATTTAGGGTTCAGTTCCCACATGTCTGTAATTTCATACCATGAATACAGGTTTGCCTTCACTCTGACCAAATTCTGAAAGCGAATTTCCTCCTCACGTGGAGCTGACTTACGGAGGATTGGTCTGATCTGCCAATCACCTGAAGTGCAGAGTGCAGGTGAATTGGCCTAAGAGGTGATTGTGGAAGAAACATTTGGATTCCGATGAAGGAATCACTACAGTGGAAGATATTCTGAATGGAAACCCTCAGTGTGGAAGATATTCTCTTTGCCTCCTAAAATCACACAGGAACTAAAGCTTCATCTGCTAGGCAGAAAAAAATCCAGGAGTCCAAACGAGCATGAAGTCTCTGCACCTTAGTGAGATGCACAAACGTCTGCAGTAGCGACAATCAGACCCGGCGCCAGAAACAGCAAAACATTAGGAATATACCAGCTGAACTGCAAATAGTGGAGGCAGAATGCCTTGTGAGCTTGACTTCTTACAGCACAGGACTACAAAATTTGATCAGGGCTACATTAACTCTGGCCCATCATTCAGTGGAGATCAGAGATATAGAAAATATTTTCATATATATACACACACACACACACACACATACATACACACACATATATAAAAATAAAATTTATAGAGCACATAATATATATATTATCACATAATATATATAATTTATATACATAAAATTCACATGATATGAAATTCTTAGGGTAAAATCGCCTAATTGTGTTTAATGCCCAAAGAAATGAATTTTATTTTGCAAATAGCAAAACAGCTCCTAATTAGGGTGCAAACTGGTTAAACAGGTCAAAGAAGAAAAGGCTCAGGACAAGTTCTTAACAACACTGTCCAATCCACCTAGCTCAGGATTTTCTCCACTACACCAGTGAATGTGGAATTAGATTCAGGATCACCCACCAGGGAGTTATTCATATATTTCTAATTTGCAGCATATATTTGTTTACATTAATTCCCAGTAAACTGTATACAGCTCAGAGTACAGTGTGAGTTCATTGCTTACTAGTCTTTAAAACATCCTGTGGTCCCTCTAGTTAAGAACCACTTGTCTTGAGTGGTCACCACACAATGGGATGTCAGGCATGGACTCAGCTGGGCACACTGGGGATGCACACTCCTTCTGGAATGGGGCCTGGGCAGGACTCCTTTCCTGGGGCAGTGAAACTTCCCAGCCCTTAATGCTGGAAAAGCCTACTTGAAGCTCAGGTCCTACTGATGACAAGCCAGCAGTGTTGTCTTGCAAACACAAAGTCAGCACTATTTCATTAACTTTCCATTATGCACGGCCCAGAAGAGGAACTGAAAAAGAAGGATTCAGTGATTCACAAAATGTCCATTCCCAAAAGAGGAATAAAATGAAGTCTGGACTAGACAGCTCCAGCTACGAGGCAATGTTCCTTCCTAGTAAAGGCAACCAACCAACTGTAAATACAACCTACTGGTTGCCCTGAAACCATCTATCACTTTACACAGCACTTAGGGGAAACAACACCTAATAAACAACACCTAGTAAAGCAAAGGAACACGTAATACAGTAAAAGGAAAAATCCCACTCAAACTGTGGTTATGACAGTGCTTATAAAATTAGAAGGACTGATTTATTAGGGCAAACAGAGCCCTGAATGACTGTGTGATTGTATATTTACTAAATTTTATCTACAGGAGTATTGCACAGAAGTAAATCTCCTTGGCTTTGAGCTTGGGGGGCAGATCCATCTGTTTCCACTGCTGCTTACTTCCTAAGACACATATCACAACTGGGCACCAATCATCTAAGAGAAATGTTTATTCAAGGGGGGTTGGAAAAGCCAGGGGCTCTGGGAGGGTACCTCCTTTCAAAGACTTCATCTGTACAGGCCTACGGTAAGATGCAAAGGATCACAGAGAAGGGCATAGAAACAAAAACAATTTTTTTTTAGGAAAAGAGCAAAGATTATCTAGATAGAACAGGAGAAGGGGGAGAGCTGTGGTAACGGGGAAGTGAAAATAAGCAACTGCAGGCCTTGTGAAACAGACTATAAGGGAGGTTCCTACCATGAGTCATTTGTGGCTGAAAAGCTGGGAGACACTGCTGAAGTGTCTGTGCTTCGCTCACAGGGACACTAGAGATAGTTATTTCTGTTAGTAATGAAGGGCAGGTTCTAGACAGTGAAAGGAATGCTATAGCATGAAACGAATGTCTGCATTAATAGTCAATGTAAAATTACTTAGGCATCTAGCATGAAATCAAGCAAGTAGGTCAGGTAAAGAAATGAGTACCAAGCTAGCCTCCACTGTGAAAATGGTCCATATTTCCCAATGGCCATTACTAAGGTTTTACGTCTGTACACCTGGTCCTCAGAGCTCCCATTCCCCCACCCGCCACCATGGCCAGGTGCCTTCATGTGGCACCAAAGCTGGGAACCAAACACCGTGGCTCCATCCATTTGTCAGCAGCCCCACAGGGGGTGCTACATCTAGTCGGTGAAAGACTTCTTTTTCGGTAATTGCATTTCAGAGTTCTTTCCCAGTCTCAACTCCCCTCCTTCCACACACCATCACGAAACAAAAATAAGTAATAAATTGAAAAGACCAAATTGACTGTTTATTTTTATTTCTGTCTCATTTCTATTAAGTCAAGTGCCACAGTTCTGAAGTCCCTGAGCCACATCTGGGAGCAGACTATTCAACCCTTAAGTTGGTCTAGAAGTTGGTACAAAATAGTTTCCTACTTACATCATTTTGTAGGGTATACCTGAAAGCGTTATTTACTGACACTGGGTAATATAATTCACACATTATTGAACAATTAATGATTCAAGGTATACAGTTAGCCCTTGAACAACATGGGTTTGAACTGCATGGTTCCACTTATACGTGGACATTTTTTCACTAAATATATTTGAAATGTTTTTGGAGATCTGCAACAATTTGAAAAGATATTTTCTCTAGCTTACTTTACTGGAAGAACACAGTATCTAACATATTCAAAATATGTGTTAATTTATTTTATTTTATTGGTAAGGCTTCTGGTCAATGACAGGCTATTAGTAGTTAAGTTATGGGTGTGTCAAAAGTTGCATGTGGAGTTTTGCCTGTATGGGGCTGGCAGCCCTGATCCTGTGTTGTTCAAGGGTCAACTGTACCTCAAACTACTTTCTGCCAAGGAATCATTTAATATTGTGATACAAGAAGCATATTCATGTCTCATGAATAGGGGATCCATTTTTTTAGTTTGATTTTCCAGCAGAAAAAGGCTTTGGCCAAACAGGTTAAATAAACCTCTTCCCGTCTTTAAAGGAGAGAGACTATAGCTCTGTGGCAAAAGATAACGGGAGATTGGTATTGTTGAGTTAATTAAGCCGGGAGGTTATTAGACTGAAGTGGCTCTAATGCCCTGGGGGCTTATGTAAACAAACCCGAAGCTAAGCCTGTAAAGGCTTCAAGGCAATGAAGTCAACCCTAAGGACAGCCAATCGCAAACAGCCAATCATGCTTTAAACCATAGCTAATCAAAGAAGTTCCTTTTTTGGCTTTACCACCTTCTCTCTCTTTCCCCGGGCTCCTGTCAGCGGACTGCTCCAAACTACGTTTTGTCTGCTGCCGCCCAACTGGAATCAAGTTTTGCTCAAATAAATTTTTACAGTTCTTAATATGCCTCGGTGTACATTTTATATTTGAGTATATTCAAGTTAGAGAGGGCACAGCCCGCAGCTCCCCTGTGACCAGGACGTGGGAAATGCTGGCAGCAGAGGTAGACAGCGGCCAGAATCGGTACCAAGGACACTTTTCATACTTTTCCTTTTCGTAAATATCCTCCTTGATGGAAAATGTAAAGTTTCTGTGTGATTGAAGGGTGAACAGACTCCTGTCTAATAATTTTTATTGCTGATTTTATCTATTTATCAAACATGAGCTTACCATATTTGATTGTTTCTGACAATCCATTTTCTCCCTCCTCCATCGATACATAAGGGGCATATTGATGTGTCCGACCCTGACATCTCCACTGAAACTAAACAGTTGGGAAAAGGCAGTGTGGACACATGGCGATGGATTCAGACAGGACCAGAGCTATTTTCTTAGCCGCACCGATGAAGGGTTTTTACCAGTTCCTTAGAGAGGAGGAACTGGAACCTGATATCAAAACCCACTGTATGTCCTTTACAGTTTATTGTATATAATCATGTACCATGAACTGTGTAAGGTTTGCATTCCCGGGCATGGGATCAGTCATTCTCAGCAAATCCTTCTGCTGACTTCTCGAAGTCCCAGCCACGAACTCCACAAGGGCTTCTCGGAACTGGGTGGGACTGACTCGCGTGGCAGAACTCAAGTGTCCAGAAGAAGCCGTGCCCCCTACACCCAGTTCTGCCTGGGGTGCTCCAGGTGCACCCGCAGACGGGCAGCAGCTGCAGATACACCAGGGCCCACACGGCCTCCTGTGCCAGAGAGGCCTGTATGTGCCAGCATGGCTTAGGAACAGGGAGTTCTGTCCCCGTGCTGCTGTGAAGCCGCTACGCTGCCCCGCTAAGTTCTTCTCTTCATTCCCCCTTCTGAGCTTGGACCTCGTCTTGCGTGTGGGCCCTGTTCCACGCAGGACCTGAGGGGATGGGGGGGCTTCCAAATATCGAAGGCTTAGATTGCTTTAAACCACTTGGCTCAGGTGCGTGTCTGTAAAGCATTTGCTAGAACTGGAGGTGCTTCAAAGACAATGAGGAGCATATGAGAATGAATGATCTAATACAGAGGGTGAATTCCTGGTGATTTAGTCACTGAGCAGAGGCAAAACAGATCTTGAGTGATAGTATACCTTGACATCCTCAAAAATACATTTCATGCCTTCTAAGAGTCCATAATTTATCTTCTATCTTCGGAACATTGTAAGTATTACTTACAATATAGATATTGTCAAATATAGATATTACAGATTCTTAATATTGGGAAACTAAAATGGCTCTTTAAAACCCTTTTTGAAATGTGTACATTTTCATAAGCCTGCACGTAAGTTAATGCACTAGCATGTCCAATGTTACAAATATGGCCTGCAATTGTGATGAAGCCATTCAAGGGACAAGTTAATGAAAGCTGTGATCTCTCCCCACAAAAATGCACAGACACACATTTGGACATGCTATCTGGATATCCATGGGCTCCAGAAAACCTCCCATAGACCTGAGGCTCAAAACTCTCACAGGAAGTATGAGGATATCATAAGCCTCTCCCAGAGGAATTTATAGGTGCTAGTAAGTTCTCTGATGATCTGTCACATACAGGGGCAATTCCATTGACAAACATCTCTCTCACCCTTCCTCTCCACTGATTTTCTTGGTTGCCTGACCCACACAATATTTACCTGTAAGCCCCAGCCCCACTAACTCACTCAACACCGCAACACTTCATGGAAAGGGAGTATAGACCACAGCCGTCTACGCAGCAAACAGCCTCCTCTAGACGATCCGGTGCAGAGGCACAGCAAAGGACAGAATCATCCAGAAGAACGGAGGAGGCTGGACGCTGATACAGGCAGGGCAAGTTGGGGAAAGTTTATCTGTTGTTAAAATCAACAAGTACAGTGTTGACAATGGAGGCCCAGATGTCCTGTTAAGAAATGTCCTACTTAGTCTCGAAGAGTTGGCAACAGTCCTTGTGGTGACTGGCGGCAGGAGCAGCCGCTGTAGTGAACTGGCCGGAAGTGTCCTTTCTACACGTCTGGCTTCATCTAGATCACGTCCCTCCTCTGCTCCAGCTCATTTGGTAGCTTCTCATCTCACTGAGACAGAGAGCTGAGGCCCACAAGGCACTACCTGGTCCCCCCCCTTCGCCCTGACCTTTCTGACCTAATTTGCTCTCCCGTTTGTTCCTTCCACTCCAGCCACACTGGTATCCTTGCTGCACCTTGAACACACCAGACACACGGCCACAGGACCTTTGCACTTGCTGTTTCCTCTGCCTAGGACTCTGTCCCCTGGGCATCCTCATGGCTCCCTCCGTCACGTTTTTCCAGGTCTTTACTCAGATGTCAAGCTATCAGCTAGTCTTTTCCAGATCATTCTTTTGAAACTGCAAAGCCCTCCCCGCCATGCCTTCCCATTATCTGTCCTCCTTTCCTGTCTTATTTTTTTCCTAGCACTTATCACCACTGAACACACTATTTCACTTACATTCTGGCCTGCCTCAATAAGAATGTGAGTTTCATGCAGAGAAAGATCTTGTCAGTGGAACTTACTACTGCATCCCTAGGGGCTAGAATGTGGCTAACACAGCACCAACCCCACAGGTTTATTGAGAAAATAAAATGAATCGATACATGTAAAACACCTAACAGCACGTGGCATATAAGAATTATGGGAATGTTTGCTATTATACTGATTTTTGTTTAAAACATCACGACAAACCCAATGAGTAGTTACTGCCCAATTTTACAAATTAGGAGACTGAGGCCCACAGGAACTTCCTTGGTATTACACATTTGTAGTTGCCAGAACCAGGATTCAAACCCAGGTCTGACTCTATATTCTGGGCACTCATTTCCCTCACTCTGCTCTGGAAGTCCTGAGATAGAAAAGAGGCAGAAGTCCATTTGTTCTGGAATAAGCTCAAAACCTGAGAAGGCTCCTCCTAAGGGGGAAGGGGTAGGGAATCAAATCTCTAGAATCCAAAATCCTTTATGTGAATTCATGTATCTGAAATGGTGTGTGGCATTCTGTTTACTTCCTAATTTCACCAAAAAATGTAACAGAGCCTGCCAATTAAAAAATGTTTTCATGACCCCAGAAAATCTGTGTATTGGAGACATGTACTTTAAACAGTCATTCCACCATAACAGGAAAAAGAGGTAGAGCAGAGGAGTTTATTATAACAGCTGCTTTCATACCCAAAACAAGGTTTGGCTGTTTTTGGCAGGTTGCACCGTACTAGAGTTGGCAAGAAATGGACAGACTGCATGAGTTTCCTTTTAAAAGATCATTTTGCTTCCTTAGAAAAACCCATGACCGGACTATCTAGCAGGAACTGCAGATGGTTGTTCCTCCTTTGCTCCTCTGTCCTCTGGGGTCTTCCACCCTACCTAGGCCTCAATGGGGCCATGAGTTTGTACAGCATAAAAAGTATGGGCTTTGAGGTTGTGAGTACCTCAGTTAGAACCCAGTGTCTCCTTTATTAGCTGCTTAACCTTCCCTGACTCTGTGTCCTCATCCACAGGACTATTCCAAGCATCAGAGTAAGGCAAATACAGCTCCTAGAGGCTTGAGTCTTGATTTCCTGTGATAGTTTTCCCAAGATAATCCATGTTACAAAATGCACATAGCAGAGCATGTAAAATGCAACTCCTTTCCTAGGGGCTTTTCAAAAAGTAACTTATCTGTATCTCCTTCACTTTAAACCTACAAAGAAGGCAAGAAGTGGAACAAGGATAGATGCCAGATCCTCCTGTAAGGGTCATTGCTCTTGAGGTCCAAAAGGGGAGGAGAGGGAGGGAAGAAAAGGGGACTTGATGGCCTAGAGGTTAAGCTTCACTGGAAATCCTACAGGAAGCAAAGGCTCCCGGCCTTAGGACCAGGGCTGCTCTGGGCTGCACCTCCTGCAACAATGAGAGCATAGCAAGTGGCTGAAACCATTTGGGTGCTAATGGTTTCCAGATGGCAGGAGTGAAACCAGCACGTGATACAATCAGCACACCGGAGCCCAAGGGATCTCAACCTTCAGCTGGGCTGGTGGCCCAAACTCATAAAGAACCCAGAGGAATTAGAGCTGGCCCCCCAGCATGCTCGGCCCCCCTAGCTGGACGGGCAGTGCATCTGCAGTATCCCAGTAACAGGCACACCCCTGTGTATTTCTGCAGTGTCTCAGCACAGAAGCCACCTCCCTTATCCCTCCAGCAATGCTTGTTTGCTCCTGAGCATCCAAGTCTGAGACCCAGAGACAGCACAGGCCTTGCTGCACAAAGGAAACGGGTTTCCCAAACATTTGGGAGATGTGTGCTAGGCTGGGTTTTGGACCTGTGCTGTAGTGGAGGGAATCCTTGGTCATTGCTGGCAGCTTTGAAAACCTATTTTTGACTTCAAAAGCTTTTAATCCTCTTGTCTATTCAGAGCCTGAACTTGGAGCATTTGCCTTCCAAGGAAAGACAGGGAAGTTGGTGAGCTGGGCGGGGGGGGCATGGAGTCAAGGGGCCACTCCCAGCAGGCACATTTCATCCCTCACTCCTGGTCTTGGGCCAGGTGAGGAGTGGTGTGGGGGCAAGTGGGTGGGTGGGGTGGGTGGGGCATGCACTCCTTCCCCACTGAGAGGGCTGTGGTTTAACTTAGATGTTAAAACATCACGTATCCCAAATACCAGTTCAACCAAAAGGAGAATATGTGATTGTGCACAAGTTCAGCCCTAAGCCTTCATCTGAGGGTGAGATTCTGAATATGTAACTAATCCTCCGGCACAGACACTGATCAATCAGAAGGGACATAGCTCGGTGTTCCCCAGCCAAGTATCAGCCTGCCTATATCCCAAAAGAGTCATTTGCAAAATACCATAGCAATTGCTTACGGGCGGAACATCCCGGAGCAGCCCCCGTGCTCTCCACTCTTGACACAGAGCCCTCACTGCCTGACGCTCTTCCCGGAGGGCACCCAGCTCCACGGCAGCCTGGCCACACAGAACCGATGGTACCTCACAAGATGGACTTCATGCCCCGCTGTAAATTAAAAACTGTTAAAAAGTAGATGAATGGCTATTTTAAGTTGCTCCAGTGTTTTGGGGAAAGCTGCAAGGACAGGGCCAAGGCCCAGAGAACATTCTTCCGCTCTGGGGAAACTGTAAAAACCCCAAGTGCTTTGCCTTGTGAACCACAACGCCCAGACGCAGGGCTCTCAGCCCGATGACCAACACCGAGTGCCACAGGGTGCGGCCAGTGGGGAGAAAGAAGCAGGCAAACAGCACCTGTTCCTATTGCTGAAGTTGCAGGTAACCAGCTCCTTCCACGGGGCAGTCTGCACGGCTCTCTGTGGGGAAGTTCTGAGCATGGAAGGACAGACCAAGAGAGCCACATTTTGCCTTGTCCTGTTAAGACTCTTACGATGCTGTGTATTTCTTCCTAATCTATTTTCCCTTTTATTTTTCACTCCTAGATCACCACCCTCTCAATTCTCCTGTCTTTCCTTCTTCCTCTATAGGCTAGCTCTCTCCTCTGGCATCCTTTTCATTCTCAGCAGTTCGACCTCTTCCTTCTGCTTCTTTCTTTCTGTCAATGCTCTCAAGAACCTTACATCCAAATGGCCGGAAGGAATCCAGAAAGCCCGTGGGTGGGGACTGGTTGGACCTGGTGGAAATGTGGAGGATGGTTTCCAGCGACACCCCCCAGCGCAGGGCTCACTGTTTGGGAGTCCAGAGACACCAAGCCCTTTTGTCATAACACTGGACCTTCCCTAGGAGAGAAAGTTCTAACAAGCAGGAAGGTTCACTTATTCCTGACCAGGTCCCTGCAATCTAAACATTTTGCAAAAGCAATGGAAATAGAGGAAAACTGAAGGGCAAAAGGAACAAAGAGCAGAAGAGACTCAACTTCAGAGTGATCACAACTTATTCAGGTCAAAGTTCAAAATACTAAAACTGTTTCTAATGTTCCACTAAGTAGTGGACTCTCAGTGCCTCTGACAAGTGATTTAGGAGAAGTGGTCTGCTCCCAAGGGGGCTCATAAGTCTCCATGCATGACGGTTCGATCGAGAGAGTCCAGAGTTGCACAGTTGGGAGGGGGCAATGCAGAGGTCAGGCGCACAAGGGAGGAGTTCATTCATCAACCCTGACAGGCAAGCATGTCCGGGACAGCGCTCAGGACGGGAGCCATCTGGTAGCTTTGCTTGCAAGACCAGATTAGGAAAGTACCAGCACAGAAACCACAAAGGAGAAGATGAAGCTGTATTTCCGGAGAAAACGCAATGATTCCTACCCAAAGCTGAGGTAAGAGCTTTATTATTTTTTTTCCAATGATGAAGAAGAATCCTACTTCCCTCTGATTTGGATTATTTTTAGCATACATGCCTCAGCTTTGATGCCTGACACGTCTGGCCATGTCATTTCCCCAGCGTGAAATGTTTCACTTACTTCCCACTGCCTCAAAGATAAAGCATAAACTCTACAGCACGGCCTGAAGGCCTTCATTATATGACCCCCGCCTAGCTCTTCCCCATGTTCCTCCTGCACTCTCAGCGCAGACTTCAGAGCACCTGTGTCTTCCAGAGCACATTCTACTGTCTCACACTTCCTTTGTACATGCTTTTCTCTCGGCTCAGAACATCTTCCCTTTCTTGCTTGCCTGCCCACCCCAAATTTACCCAGCCTCTATAATTCATCTAAAAAATCTAGCTCCTCTGTGAAGGTTGTCTCTAAGGGGCTCCTTCTCTTAGATGCCCACTGCATTATGAATGCCCCACCTTCACACGAATTACCTTTCACTGTATTAGAGACTAGACCTGTATCCTTTCATCTTTTTGTCACCAGTGCCCTGCACACACCCAAACATATGTGCATAGACTATTCAGGTAGCATTCATTTGAATTCTACATGTATACGCATTTAATTAAACACACATACACACACACACACACACACACACACACACACACACACACACAGATGTCATCACTTGCTGAATCTCCAGGGTTCTAGTTAGAACCAGGGCCTTAAGGTTGGGAAGGATGTGATGGAATAGAGTGAGTGATATATCTGAAATTGAGTTTGGAACAGACCTGAATGGCTTCAAAGGCTTAGAGACCTCACCTGCACAGGCCTCTCCTCTTAACTCAGGCAGAATATATATGTTTGCATGAGAGAGGAAAGTAGATCAAAGTGAGTGAGAGCAGAGCAAGAGGTACAGGGTCTTCTGCAGTCTCAGGGGCAAACAGCCACTTCCCAGTGATTCTGTATAAAGAGTCACATGTTTTTTCCATCAATTTTAATTCCACTTAATTAGTCCTTTCCCAAAGAGCCATAGAATGTCAAAGGTGCTGGGATAAGCAGTTGAGACTTTTATAAATGTCAAGGCCAGTGGAACCAGACTCAGAGAAGGCCAGATGCAGGGAGGGACCCCTTGCATTCCAAAGCATATGCAGAAAAGTGCAGAAATAGGTACTTACGTATGAAGAAATTTTTGAAATAGTGCATTGTACTGTGACATAATTCAGCTCCCAAGACCTCAATTTTCAGTCAGTTTGTCATGACACTGACAGGAGGGGATGGAGCTACTAAATCTCAAATGTTCTAGAGTTCTGAAATTTGGTGTAGTTTGTGTTCCATTAAAACAGCCCACCGCTCATCATGAAAATAATTGCTGGACTTATAAACTTGACTTCCGAGCCAGCTTCCCTCTGTTGCTGGTTTCAGGGTATGTATGAGTTTATGCCTGATGTTCCTGTGACTTTGAGCGGTCACCTTACATTTCATTGTATCCCTTGTTCT
This sequence comes from Smutsia gigantea, assembly GCA_032199065.1. Taxonomy (NCBI): domain Eukaryota; kingdom Metazoa; phylum Chordata; class Mammalia; order Pholidota; family Manidae; genus Smutsia; species Smutsia gigantea. The sequence goes on along the minus strand of JAVSCE010014035.1, from coordinate 29,780 downwards.
CCTCTTATTGCCTACAAGAGGATACTTTTTTAAAATAGCACTTGCAGAGAAGTTTAAATCCTCTGTGGAGAAAGTAGTACACTACAAGATATTTGAAATAGAAAGCTTTTTCAACATGGCAGTCCAGGTTTTTTTAAGTAGGTCATTCTAGTATTTGCATGGTTCGAAGGCAAAATCCATCTCAGGTTGAGAAAGTTTTTAATTTCAAGCGTTTTATTCAGACACTGCCTTATCTGAAGCTCACAAAAACACTTTAATCTCCATAAACCCTCCAACGGAGTTAGAGGTACTGGCCATGATTACCGCTTTAGCAAGGAAAAGATGAACCACGTAACCCACATCCTCAAAAACATTTACGCATGAGCTAAGACGAGAGTTAACTCTCTGCACCATCCCCACTGAGAGGGACTGGTGAGTCTCTCCCAAGTGCTCTCGCATGTTACAGTTTCCTGATACAAAGAGTGCTTGAGAATCGTTCTCTCAGAACTCGCACCCCACTTTGTTGTGCCCCCAATGCCTCTTCTGTGGAACCGCGTTGGCAGATGTTAGAGTTACGTGGATTTATGGTCAGTTCGCGTCGCCCTCACCAAGTTGGCTTCCCGTTCCCACCCCCATCCCGCAAGACACTGGGTCCTCAGCAATCAACGAACAGTGATTCAGGAGTTCTTGGACTGGTAGTGTGTCTGGGAGGTGAAAGGTCATGCATGCCCTTCTGCACACCTGCGGTTTGAGCCCAGACATCTACTCCCCTTTATGTGACTTCAGAACTGTTTCCTCAGCGCTTGTGTGCGCCCTACACATGCTCCTCCAGCTGTGGCCTCCGCCGCCAGCCTCCCTCCACACAGGAGCATTTTGCATCTCCTCCCAGGGTGCTGTAGGAAGACCCCTCTCCTCTGAGAGCTTGCCCAGACTCTCCATAACCTTTCAGATTCACTGCATCCTCCTTCATTACCACTATCTTTCACCCCGAAGGCTTCTCTGCTTACAAGACCCGGAAAGGTGGCTTTGTTCCCATATCACTTGGCCTTTTCTGTGACTGCTTTCATATCTTCTTCTCTATTAAATACCTTCCTTACCATAAATGTTTGGGGGCAGGGAGATGCAAGAATAAGAAATTGCCCTACCGTAAATTGTACTGCCTAACTCATCTGCCAGAAGCCTCGTCCTGGAGAGGACGCCCACCCTTAGCACACCCCCTCCCATGTCTCTGTGCCCCTCGATCCCCTTATCCCCCTGACACGCTAGGATTCCTGTGATCGTGTGCTCACACAGTGTCCTGGATTATCCACCTGGAAACTTCCATCATTTCAGTATCCTCTCCTCAGCTCACAGTCTTAGAGAAAATACATGATAAATGGCTTAATATGTCTTGTTTCCAACAGTAATTTCTTTTTAAAATAAGGCACTTGGAGATGCAGTCCCTTGTTCATCCATTAAAATGCAAAGGAAATTTAAATGGAATTGCCCCGGCCAGCATACCATCTAGAAAACTGAAAGGAACTCCAGAATCTGTCCAAGATGGAAGTGGTTATAGGCAGGAGGGGACAAGGTCCCCTTCCTGTGGGGGAAGGATGGGAGTCCACGGGCAGATTACTAGAGCTGATCACGTAATTCCAGATTAGATTGTTTAAAGGGTGGTTCCTGGGAGAGGCTGTAACTGTGATTTGGTTAGATATTAAGTCTTGGTTTGCTGATGGGGGCTTAGCACAAGTCACCCCATTTAGGGCCGTCTGACTCCAAGCGGCATGTGAGGGGATTATGGCCTGCACCCTGAGGCAGCGATAAATGTGGAGCTCTGCCAGCAGGTACAGGGGAGACTGAGGGAGTACGTGAGAGCTGGAATAACCACGGAAGGGCTCCAAGGAGCACGCCAAAGTGATGGAGAAAGACCCTCAGGGAGGGAGGGAGGGAGGACCAGCCAGAGTAGGCATATGGTTGGGGCTGTGTGTTCAGTGATGTCCTAGGAGGCTGCCTGCGACCTAGTGTTTAGGGGAACGGAAAGCAGCATCCACCGCCCAGGATCTGAAGGAGTGAGCGGCAGGTGGCTGACTCAGTGGTTACACAGAAGTCTTCCAAAAGGTGTGTTTCAGAAGGTGGAAGCTTCTGTAGCTCACAGGGCTTAAGGGGGTTAGTGGAGAATCTGAGACAGAGGCAGCAACCAGACAAAGGAAGGAGTTCATGGAGGAAGATTCTGGAAGAGGAAGGTTAGGAGAGAGTCCAGCAAACTCTGGTGAGGACAGCGCTCACCAGGACTGCAGGAAGATGCCTCAGGCTGGAAGCAGGGACAGGGGACCGTGAAAACATCTGCAGAGTGCGTGTGGTGGGACTTCCCTGGGATGGAAACTGGCAACAGAAAGAGCCTTCAAGACAAGGGACATTTCTGTACCCATTTTCTAATGATTCGTATTTATCTAGAATGTGAATGAGATCTTAAATCATAAGTGTTCAATAGGTTAAAAAAAATAAGCAGTAATTCTTCAGGAAACTATAGAAAAAAATTTTTTCTAGAAAAGCAGTTACAAATATTTTAATTAAGTGGATGCTGTCAACGAAAATAGTAAAATGTTTCTAAAAATCATATTTTCAAGTAAGATTTAAAATAGAACCTGCAATGCTAGCTTCTGGTATAAAATTCTACCTTTTTAGGGCAAACATTGTAAAAATTTAGTAGAACCTTTTTAGTCTCTATATTCTTCATTTTATTGGTATTGATATTTGTACGAATTCCATATGAGGACGAATCTAAAGAATGTTTTTCCTCCATTCTTGTCTATTAGTTTACTTTGAATATATTGGCTAGCCCTGTATCTATTAGTATTTTCAATGAATAGACTTTTTTTTTAAACAGATTCAGGTTTACAGAAAAATTGAGTGAAATATACAGAGAGTTCCCATATACCCCCTTCCATTCCCAGGTTCTCCTGTTTCTGACATCTTGCTTTGGGTACACTTGTTATAACTGATTAGTTAATAATAATGTATCGATATCGACTCAAGTCCACAGTTTCGAGTTCACTCTTCGTACTGTACATTCTGTAAGTTTTGGCAAATGTGTGACAAGTGTCCACCATTATGGTGTCCTACGGAATTGTGTTAGTGCCGTAAACATCTCCTGTGCTCCACTTCTCCTTGCCTCTCCCAGGCCCCTGGCGACCACTGACCTATTTACTGTCTCCATAGCTGTGCCTTTTCCAGAATGTCTCATTGTTGGAATCATACAGCAGGTACCTTTTCAGATTGGCTTCTTCCACTTAGAAGTGACATGCATTTAAGGTCCCTTGATGTCTTAACAGCAGCTCACTTCTTCTTATTGCCAAAGAATATCCCATTGTCTGATGTACCAGTCTGTCTATCCGTTCGTTGACTGTGACTGGAAGACACCTTGATTGCTTATAGCTACTGATTCGTGATCTTATTTTTCTTATAATGACTCAAGAGATAAAGAATTGTTTAAGAGGCTTTCAGTTAACAATGCACTGGGGAGGGAACCCATGACGGCAGCCTGGGAATTTCCTGAACGCACCTCCTCCATAGACACACCAAGTTTACAGCACATATGGATCATTTCCCCCTGGAAAAGATAAGAAAACTAGAACTGCTCTCTGCAACAAAAGTAAAAGTACCACACTGAGATAGATAGGAGAGGCAGAGACACAGTCTTGCAAAAAACACCCCCCACCCAGGGTAGCAACCCAACAGGGAGAGATCTCACCAGACAGTGGCTTCTCCCAGAGGAGTGAGAGTTGGTGCCCCATGTCAGGCACCTCACCCCGTGGACATGCACTGTAGAGATGAGCCCCCAGAGCATCTTGCTTAGAAAACCAATGGGGCTGATGTCCAGAGTCCCCAAGTGCTATAGGAAACTGAGATTACCCTCTTGGAAGGCTCACAGGTAGTCTTGCTTGCACCAAGACCTATCAAAAAAATAGCAGTTTGAAAAGTGCCTAGACTGTGAGTGAGGTAGATTCATTTGCTAATCTGGGAGCTTCTGCTGGGCGGACAGGGAACAGTTGAGACACTCCCCGGGGATGGAGGTGCTGGGGGCACCATTGTTGCACTCTCCATATAGCCTGCTAGCAAAGGGGGAAGCTGGGACACAGCACCCTCCCGCCACCTTGCTGTGACCTGCAGGGACAAGTGGTTGAGGCACTTGCTGAGGCTCCAGAGCATGGGGGTGGCAGTACTTCCCTGCTCCCTGGCCGGGGTGAGGGAGCATGACTGTGGCAGCATTGTCCCACCCAGCCTAAAGCCAGCACATGTGCGCAGGCAAGGTACTCTGCCAGTGCATTTCTGATACTCGTACCAGTTAAGACATTTCCCACTGCCTTTCTGAAGCCAGCAGGTATGCCGCGCAACCTACACTGTCCTCCCTTAAGACAGCAGGACACCCCTTTATTGCTTACACCCTGGTGGCCAAGAGGGATGGCATTCCAGAGCAACCCAGGACTATAATAACTGGAAAGACAACTTTGGGCAGGCCCCCATCCCCAGGCACTCCAGAGACAGCAGACTCAAACACAAAGGTCTATTTACTTAGCCTGGAGCCCTGACTTTTGCAACTGTCACCCAGAGAACACCTCCATGTCTCCTGGTCTGGAGGCAAGCAGGGATTATGGGTGTGGATGCACAGAACTGTCTATATTTTCATACTTAAAACTTCTGCCTGCGGGTCTGGTCTTCAGTCAGCTTGAAACATGCTGGTAAATGAGATTCTTTAACCCTTGGATGACTGACGTGTCTGGGCACACCGTCAACAATAAGGACCTATCAAGAATAAGTCATGCAGTTTTGCCAATCACAAAGCTTCAAGATACAACTGAGAACTGGGCGGCTCATTGCCTACAGAAGGTCACTGCTTCACCCCATGCACAGAGAGTCAAGCAAAATGAGGAAACACAGAAATATGTTCCAGATGAAAGAAAAAGACTTTAGCAAGTAGATTACTTATCTCCATATCACTATAGAATTGATGCCCACAAAGAGATAGTAAATATAAGAAAGTACCAAACAGAAGTCAGAGACCTGAAGAACACGATAACTGAAATAAAAAATACACAACAGAGGTTCAACAGCAGACAGACTGGATGAAGCTGAAAAGCATATCAGTGAACTGGAAGATGAAACAATGAACTCACCCAGACAGCAGCAAAGAGAAAAAATAATTTTGGGAAATTGAAGATAACCTAAGAAAACTTTGGGAAACATCAAGGGGAAGTAATGGTCACATTACAGGAGTCCCAAAAGGAAAACAAAGAGATAAAGGGGCAGAAAACTTAACTTCAAGAAACAATAGCTGAAAAATTCCATTACCTAGAGAAGGAAACATATCCAGGGTTCAGGAAGCCCAGAGAGTTCCAAATAAGATGAGGGCAAAGAGAACCACATTAGGACACTTTGTAGTTAAAATGTCAAAGGTTAAAGAGAATCTTAAAAGCAGCAAGATAAAAACAAATTGTTACATGCAAGGGATACCCTATAAGGCTGTAAGCATGATTTTTCAGCAGAAATTTTGCAAACCAGAAGGGAGGGGCAGAGCATATTCCAAGTGCTGAGGGAAAAATCTGCCAGCCCAAGAACACTGTACCTGATGAGGTTATCATTCAGAATCGAAGGAGAAATAGTTTTCCAGACAGGCAAAACTAAAGGAATTCAACAACCAATCAACCTACAAGAAAGGTTAAAGGGACTTCTTTAAAGAGGAAGGAAAAGGCCATAACTCAAAATAAGAAAATTATGAAAGAGAAAACCTCATTGCTGAAGATCAACATATAGTAAAGGTAGTGGATCAAACAGCTACACAGCTAGCAAGGAGGTTAAAAGACAAATGTGGTAAAACCATCTAGACCTATAATAATCAGTCCAGGGATATAAAAACAATAGGAAGTAAAATATGGCATCAAAAACATAAAATGTTGGAGGAGGGGGAGTAAAAATGCAGTACTTTAAGCATGCACCTGAACTTAAGTTGACCACAACTTAAAACAGACTGCTATATATGTAAGGTGCTCTATGTGGACTTAATGGTGATCACAAATCAAATATATATAATTGATAGTAAAGAGAAAAGAACACCAACATAACACTAAGGAACTTATCGAGTTGCAAGGGAAGACAAGAACTACAAAACCCAGAAAACAATCAATAAATGACAAGTATATACCTATCAATAATTACTTTAAATGTAAATGGACTAAATGCAATAATCAAAAGATATATGGGGAATAAAAAATTGATTTAAAAAAATTTATGTTGCCTACAAGACTTCAGATCTAAAAACACATAGACTGAAAGTGAAAGGATATAAAAAGGTATTCCATGCAAAGGAAACAAAAAGAAACTTGGGATAGCAATATTTTATCAGACAAATAGATTTTAAAACAAAGACTATAATAAGAGACAAAAAAGGACATTGCATAATAATAAAGGGATTAATCCAACAAGAGGATACAACACTTGTAAATATCTCTGTATCCAACATAGGGACACCTAAATACATAAAGCTAATTATAACAGACATAAAGGGAGAAACAGGCAGTAATACAATAATAGTGTGGGACTTTAACACCCTACTTGCATCAATAGATAGATCATCCAAACAGAAAATCAATAAGGAGACACTAGCTTTAAACAATACAGTAGACCAGATGATCTTAAATAGATATAGAACGTTCTGTCCCAAACAGCAGAATACACATTCTTTTCAAGTGCATGTGGAACATTCTCCAGGATAGATCGCATTAAGCCAGAAACAAGACTCAATAAATTTAAGAAGATTTCATCATATCTAGCATCTTTCTGACAGCAACAGTATGAAACTAGAAATCCATTACAAGAAGAATAACAGAAAAACTAAAAACATGTAGAGATTAAGCAACATGTTACTGAACAACTATGAGTCATAGTTACAGCTTTGGGAAATCTCACATAACAATTTAACTTTATACATAAGGGAATTAGAAAAAGAACAAACAAATCCCTGAGTTAGTAGAAGGAAGGAAGTAATATGAGAGCAGAAATAACTGAAACAGAGACTAAAAGAAAATAGAAAAGAACAATGAACATAAAAGCTGGTTCATTGAAAAGATAAAATTGATAAGCCTTTAGCTATACTCACCAAGGAAAAAAAAGGTTCAACTAGATAAAATCAGAAGTGAAAGAAGTTACAATTGCTACCACAGAAATACAAAGGATCATACAGGCAATGACTAGCAGCAAATGTTCGAACACCACCCCAGCCTGGGCTCTGCCCGTCTGCAAGGACCCTTAAACCCTTACTAGGTGCCGGCTACTTCCCTGAATTGTGCTCTCACCATCCATCACTCATCTATCCGTTCACTCCTGACTTGCTTCCCTGCTTCTGGTTTCTCATACTTTAAATCAAAACATATCCTACTGACCTTTCTTAAGATGTGTATCAATGTTTATTTCCTCTTTTAAATATTCACTAGCTTGTGATTATTTACAAGACCAAAGACATACTCCTTAGTGTGACACTAAAGCACTTACCGTCTAGCTTTAGCCAACATATTTTTCCTGATGCTTCTTTGATGTGACCTATTTTGGTCGCATCAAAACACTTGCTGTATTTCAAATTCAGTATGCCATGACTTTCTTTAGATTAATTTCTCTCACTGAGAACCCTTTATCCCTCTTTTCTTCTTATTACAAACCCACCAAAGTCCAGATCAAATGGTATCCCCTCTGAGCAGCCTACTGTGTGGCCTGTCCCTTCCCTCCTCCCTCCCTCGGCCACATCAAGGCCTCCCTTGCATCCCATGGCTCTTTGTACAGATCTCTCATAGCATTCATCACACTACATTGGTTACATTTCCTATGTCCCTTTCCTCCACTAGACCAGCTTCCAAAGTTTATGTAACATGCCTTATTTATATCTGAAGATTTAATATTTAAAAGTGCTTACCACCTGCTAGGTACTCAGTATGTACTAATTAAATGAATAAAAATAAATTAATTCACATAAAACTTAATGGCACAATTGTGATAGTATTGCCCTTTACCTTTTTCTTACTCATATTTAAACAAATTGAGGAGGATTTTTACACACACAGAGTTTAGGCCTTTTCGTGATCTTACTGAGACAGCAATCTTAATAGCAATCTAGAAACTGCCTTCACACATAACACGCATACATAAGTAAAATTATTCTGTAGAAAGTCAAAACAAAGTCAAGCAGATTATAACGGGTCTTCACCACAGGATACCAAAGTTACTTCCACAGCAGTTCTGGAATTGTTTCTATTCTTCATCGCTTTGTGTTCATTTTTCATGTTGTTTGCTTTTAAATAACCTTGAGTAGGTATGTCCATGGTAACCAGAACTCTGTGCAAAGTCTAAGAAAATGTGAATGATTCTCTCCTTGAATTTCAAGAAATGTTTCTCTAGGACACCACATGCCTAAATTACTAGATTTTTTTCCCCATAAATGTCTCTTTTAATGGAATGTTCTAATATGGAAACCATTTCTTATAAAACAATGACAATTACACAGGAGAGTTTTCATATTTACAGTGGATAATCTGTTAGCTGCCATCCTGGTAAGCTTCAGAGTCTTATTTATTAAAAAATATCTCTATTAGATTTTCAATAATTTTAGTTTACGTATCCCATTTAATTGAACAATCTTGTAGAAAAAAAAAGATTAAAGAGCTTTGATTTAAAAAGGAGGAATAGGGATTCTTTTCATAGCCTATTATATGACCTCTCAAGCTCAGCTGTAACGGCCAGAATAACAAACACTGCAAGTTATCAAGGTGTACATACATGTGCGTGTATTCCCACAACGAAACCCCACTCGGTAGCCTCATAATTTACCACAACAGCATGTCAAGAACACTAGCCACTCCTTAAGAATTAAATTAGGGAGTAAATTATGAGTCTGTTTATTATAAATAAAATATGAAAATTAAACATCCTAAAAAATCTGGGTCCTAACCAAAAACAAAAAGAGCCTAATGGTAATCAAGAAATGAGCCTACAAAAATGGTGGAGTGCAGGAAGACTTAGTGAAATGGACTCTACATCTGGTTTAAGTGACTTTGTAAAGAAACTATTCCTAGGGAAGGGAGGTGTTGGAATGTGGAATTTGTTGCAGGTCACTTGTGATGGCCAGAGATGATAGATACATTTTTAAAGACTGTTAGCTTTTAATGAGTAAATGGTATTTTCATATTTTTCTCCAGCTTTATTGAGGTATAATTAACAAACAAAATTGTGTATTTTAAGGTGTACAACAGATGATTTAAAAAATATATTCATTGTAAAATGATTATCCCAATCAAGTTAATTAATATATCCATCACCCCACTTCTTTTGTGTATATGGTAAGAATGCTTAAGATCTGTTTTCTCAGCCATTTTCAAGTACACAATGCAGTAGTGTAACTATAATCACCATGCTGTACATTAGGTCCCCAGAGCTTATTACATTTTTAACTGGAAGTTTGCAACCTTTGACCAACATGTCCCTATTTTCCCCAGCCCATGGCAACCATCATTTTACTCTCTGAGTTTGATTTTCTTTTTTTTAAATATTCCACATTTAAGTGAGGTGATACGGTAGCTGTCTTTCACTGTCTGGCTTACTTCGCTTAGCCCAATGTCCTCCAAGTCCACCCATGTTACTGCAAATGGCAGGATTTTCCTCTTTTTTATGATTGAATAACACTCCATTATATATACATCACATTTTCTTTATCCATTCATCCGTCTATGGATACTTTGGTTGTTTCCATATCTTGGCTGTTGTGAATAATGCTACTAATCTTACATTTGAAAACTGTGTCCCTGTTATTAGAAACACATAGAATTTGTGTTTTGCCTTAGAAACTTAATTTACAAAGTCATCAAATTAGAGGTCCCTCATGGAAGGTGGGATTGGTTGCTGATAAGAAAACTTGCTATAATATCTACAGATTTATAGCTTATAAAAAATGTTATCAGCCTTTGTTTTTTTCTCAGGGAAAAATTCTATTTAAAATGTCAGCCATTGTTGATATTATCAAAGCACCTTCAAATAGTGTTAAGTAAATTTGTACCATTTCAGATGGAGAGACTCATCTCAGGATAGTAAATTCAACTTCATTAATCAAGTTTGCAGGGGAATGCCAGTCTGTGATATGGTTGCCTATTTCTTTCATCCTTCCTTCCTTCCATAACTTCCTTCCCTCCCTCCTTTCCTTCTTTCCATAATCCTAGTACAAACAAGGATGCAGTAGACATACAATTTAATTATCTTAAAAGTCAGGCAGGGGCTCTGCCTGTGGAGGTATCCATAGAGGGGAAGAAATCAGTCCACCCTGCCCTTTCTCCTAGACCTGCCAGCCCCCGTCAGCCTGCACAGCGGGGCTAGAGCCCTCTTTCCCCCTCAGCGGTGGGGAGTACGGTGGATCCTCTTCCTTGGTGCAGAGAGAGCAGCAGTGCCTGTGTAAATGGATGGACACAAGGCTGGGAAAGCTGACATCTCCCCCAAGGACACCAAATTACTGCATAATATGCCGTGACTGGACTCTCAAGGCAAAGGAAAGTGACTGGACAATTCATTCATTTGATATACAAAGATCATTTCCTTTAATAAGCTCACTTGGTGCTTAAAAAAAAGAAGGGATAAGATGGGAGGAGAGATACTGGTCACCCTGGACATCATAAGCCAGTATATTATCAAATGTTCTCTAGTGTCATTCATATGAGATATCAATTCTTCATTATTTATTTTATTATAGTCAGATGCCACATATTGTTTGAAAAAATCATTTTTCTTCACCTGACTTTCATGTAGAGTATGGGAGACACTGCACATTCTTCACTGCTGGGAGAAGCAGCCCGTGTGGCCTTGAGGAACATTTTGATGTAGAAACTCAATGCTCCCCGTGTGCCATGGTGGCCCAGAATCAATAGTATGTCCGTTTTGAGTTCTAGAACTTGTTCCTTATAAAAGTCCATGCAGAAGGTACATAACAATCTCACTGGGTCTGTTGCTCATTCCCCAAGATCCTATCTCTCTAACATCAATTGTGTCTGTCCTCTCTGCTTTGCAAGTCCCCCTCCTCTGCTCCATTTCCTCACCTCCGACCCATCAGACCTTCACCAGAGTGCTAAACTAAACAGAGACCTGGGCTCAGCAGCAGCAGGTGTAGGTCTGACTCCTGGCCCCACTACATCCTCGTGGGGTGACCTTGGGCAAGTCCCTTGTTGAGCCTCTAGAATGTATCAGCAGCTTTAATTCACATTTTCTCATTTAATCCTCACAACAGTCCCTCAAGGAAGGTTTTTTTTCTGTATTTGGCAAAAGGCATGGGTCATGGATTCACTGAGAAATTCCACAATTCCACCAACCTAGTTAGCCAGGCAAAGTCAGGCTCTGAACTTAGCTCCTTAAGATTTCTAAACTAAATCTGTACTTTCTAATATCCCACAAAGCATCATGCTGTCAAACCGCTTCTGAAGTTTGAGCCCAAATTTCCTCATGTAGGAAAATGTGCAGATGCTGCAATTTCCTGTGCAATGGAAGCACTGCTTTAAAGAGTAAACAAGGTGATGTGAAGGTAGCAAACATAAATACTCAGTAAAGGCTGCCTTTCCTTTCTTGATTCATCTGAGATGTTTTCTTTTCCTCCTTCCCCTTGCTTATCCAGTCCACTTTAAATGTCATGGCCAGATGGACCATCCATCTTCTCATATCAGTCTTATTTATCAAAGGACTTCATTGGCTTCCCACTGACTAGAGGATCATGTTCCAGCACTCAGGGCCCCCAACGATGTGGTGACAATTATTGCCTACCACCCCTTACAAATACAACTATGGGTTCTCCTTGCCTTTGCTCATGCTACTCTGCTGCATTCAGCGCCCTTCACACGCCCCCACAAATCCACATCATGGCCCCCTCTCCCTGCATGGAGTCTTCTACTATTTCTTTATCAAAAAGCTTCCTTTAACCTCTCTCCACTCTGAATTTCCCTATCATTTACATAGCTCTCTCTTCTGACACTTGTATCTCCCATTTTATGTCTTATTACCTATAGGTGTTCCATATTCTCTACAATACTTTACGTTCATTGAGGGTTGTTTCTACAGAATTCCTTTTTGATATCATTTTGTAGTTTTTTATGTATGAAAGACTGGATGATAAAAAAAAGAAACCTTCAACTTGCTTGAATTTCTGCAAACTAGTACTTACCTCCTAACTTAATTAAGAACTAAAGCGCAGTACAATATTTTTCTGTGATTTATAAAACAGTACATAGATATAAACTACTTTAACATATTACAAAATAAATGGCAGAGATAGCTTGGCCATGATGTGATAACAATATTGAAAAGCTCAGCTGTGGTATGTTACATCGTAGAGTGTCAATAAAGACTTGTTTTCTCATCTATTCCCATGTGCTGATACTGTATCTTTGGTTTTGTTGCCTACTTACATGGCACAGCTGTCTTTTGTATAGTCAAAAACTTTTTTTAAAGGATTTATATTCAAAAAAGAATAAAATTCCCCAAGCCTTCTTATACATTTGAGAAGACCCTAGAAATGAAGCCAATCTCAAGTTTTGGGTGTTTCCAAGAGCTTTGAGAATGTCCTCTCTGGATGGCACAAAGTTCAGTAGAGACACTGAAGATTTAATCAACCGAGAAAAACACCTGAGCTGTACATTAAAGAAAGGGGAGGAAAGAAGCTCAGGTATTACACTTTTCCATGTTCCGACCTTCCGACTTTTATTGCAGAGTCCTGAAAGATCTCTCCACATTCTTTAAGAAAAAGCAGTAACACTGAATTCCAGGCCCTTGGGATTAGAACCGTGTCCTAAGTATTATGTTTTTCAAAAGTTGTGCATGGAGATCTTTTCTGCCTTTTGACGAAAGTTAAAACCAGTTCCCAGAAGTCATGGGGCATTTGTATATGGAGTTACATGCTCTTTGCTGACAGTGCATTTCACAGCATGGCAAGACGCCAGACAAGGCATGAGAACTCTACAAGCAGAGGTAAGGAATTTCCCCTGGAGACATGCAGAGTAACGATTAGGCTCGCTGATAGACACCTAGCAAGCAGTGGACTAAGTAGTAAATACTGAGAACAAGGGGAGCTTCTGGATTTTGGAAGGGGCTACAAATTAACAATGGAGCAGAGTAAAACACTCATTCCTTTCGTAGTGGTACAAAGGGAAAATGGACACCATTTCAAAAAGGTTATATGCATTCAGAGAAGGAAGTATTGAAACTGGCTGCTAAAAGAAAAGATGCTCAGAACAAAACTGGACTGTTGGGTATGATATCTACACTTTATACTAATGAATGCTTAATAAGGACAGAGCACTATTGTTTATCTGTATGAGCTCTGTTCATCCTGACAATAAATACTGAAAGGAAACTTAATATTATCTCCATTTCACAGAGGAGGAAACAGAAGCACAGAGAGATTAATACACTTCCCAAGTCCATGTCAGCAGTAGTTGGCAGAGCCAGGATTGAAACATTGGGCGGCCTGCTCCTGAGCCTACATTTCACACTTCTTACTGCACGTCCGTGGAATATGTCAGAAATATCCAGGACACTGAGCTAGACAGACCAGAGGTCTGAACTTTAAGGCAAATATTAAATCTTATGTTTACTTAGGCACCAGGCTGTCTTTTGAGAAGGAAAAAATTAAGTCAAACTTTATTTGAAAATTGCTAGTAAGGCCAGTTTTTTTCCTCTACTTTCTGAGTTTTCAGCAGTGGAAGACACATTTAATTTTATAAACAGAGAAACAGTGTTTTTATTATTTCCTTATGCCAACTACTGAGAGTATTGAATGAAATGTTTTGCCTCTTTTCTACTTGAAATAGCATATGGATCACATAATTTCAATATAGATTTAATTCAAATTCTGATCATAGGGGATTATAGAAGGCCTTTTTACGTATGAAGAAATCAAAATTTTAAAAGAAATAAAATAGAGATAAATACCCAAATAAATCTATTCTGGCTTATATATGTGGAATCAATCCCCTTAAAATTGCACCATTCAACTAGATAATGTTTGAACGTTTTGGCACAAAAAAATATGAGGCACTTTTCATACACACAAACAATTACATTAAAGTTTTAACACCCCACCCCCCCAACACCACTACTTTTACACAAAACTGATACACAAAAATCTTATTTACAAGAATGAGAGGTTAAAATCAGATCTCCTTACTCCTATCCATTACACCACTTATGAAGCATTAGCATCAAAAAGCATTTATAAAGTGCCATTATTATCTGAAATAGTGTTTGAAGAAAAGTACATAGAGAGCAACAAATGGTTTATTCACATTTTTCTAAGAAGAAATGTGACACTTGTAGTCAGGTAGTCAGGGAAATGTGGAGGAATACATGGACCTTCCCACACATTGGTGTGCATGATAAGGAAACACAGCAGAATGTAGGCTTGAGGGAGAGACTCTGAATTCTATGACTCTTAGACTGGGCCTTTTTCTTAATTTCTATTGCTTCTCCATAAACCTAGTTTAGAAGTAAAGGAAAAGATTATATTTTTTCACTTTGCATCAAGTTTATTTCAACTTCCTCATGAGGACTTTTCAAATATGAGTAAGATATGGCACTTAGCTTGGACTAGAAATTTCCTCTTTAGCCACGGCCTCTATGGAGTTAGAAGGGGAAAGTTGGTAAAGAAAGAACTATCCTAACTTTTGGGGTTTTGCACATAAAAACATTATAAGATTGTGTAATATCTGAAGACTGTTCTAAGAAATAAACTTTTACTGAAGTCAAAATGTGTTGAGCCTTGCTTACACAGAAACAGCTTTCATAATCCCCTTTAAGTTTCACTGTATTCCATGATAGTAACACCTTTATTTTCTCAAGAGTCTCTTCACAGAATCTGTGGTCCTTTAATAAGAACTGACTAACGTATACATGTACCCTTTCTTTCACATTAAGGGGTAATTGAGCTCTTGGTGCAAGGGATACCAGGATAGGGCCGCCACCCCTCTGCATTCGACCCACATCAATAGATAGGGATCTACCAAGGTTATAAAGACCATGCAGGAATGTTAACAATTCCAGCTCTGACTATCTGAACATATCTCTGCCACAAAGAACCTGCAGGGAGCACAAGATACGGGAGATGGTACTGTTTATTACATATGAAGTATCCATGTGAACACAAGAGAAGATGAAGGCAAACACAAACACTGAGGTCAGTTTAATGTATTTTCTCTGATAACCATTGGTCAAGGATGCAAGGTGTTACACAGCAGAGGCATCACTCTTCAGGGGAACAGAGAGGAGAGGAATGCAGTCCAACTCAGGTTTAAGAGGTCAACTCACCCTAACCTGATTCTGTTGAGCTCACCTCCTCATTCTCTTAGTGCATGGCCTCTCTGAAGCCCTTTCTATGTGGTTACTTCTTTGAGAGGGTGACATTAGCGCTGTCTCCAAGTCATTCAGCAGAAATCAGTCTGGTTGTAGTTTAGGTTTTATTACACAAGGCCAATTTATAGAATTATGGTTATATTATACACTTTCATCTCATGAACCATCACTTACTGATCTAGTCTAATTATACAGCCATCAGATTTGCTGTTTTTATTCCAAGCGATCAGTACAGGCTTCATAACACAATACAGTGTTACCGATCATTCCAAAACCACATTCATTATTAATTAAGGATGGTCATATGCATAGATGACTCTATTCCAAACGCATAAATAATCTATCGAGATTTTCCAAGGGGTGATTTTGCTTCCTCCATTGTTGGAATTATTTTGAGATTTTTTTAGAAGAATGCAATTTCCTTCATTTTATTAAAGATCATTTATTCTCTCTCATGAGCCACCGTTTCATAAATAACCTCCCTTTATGGTTAAAAATGGATCTAACATGCCTCATCTTCCTCCTCTGTACTGAGCATTATGTGCAATTTATGCGTCTAAATGGTTGAAAAATGGCAAAAGCCTCATCAGTGGGCAGACTGATGAGGAGCTAGTGTAGCTCGAGTGCTTACATGTACCGCTGAAAGGCTCGAGGGGCAGACATGAGATGTCCATTATTACAACTGTCTTCCCATCATAGAATGAGGCTTTAATGTGAGTTAAAGTAAATAAATCTTGCCTCGTAGGGTATATTATGGTCTCAAAGGACTATAATTTTGAATGAGACACATTGTAGGTGCAGCTGTGGTTTCTGGCAACTACAAGTTTCCTCTTCCAGGGAAGGTGCCCTGTGATGTTCTCTACAAGAAAGCCTTTTCTGTTAACAATATGTAGACAAATAATAATGAGGGACCTGAGCCTCTTTAGTCATCCTAGAATCACAGATTCTTTGAAGGAAAAAATTCCCGAGAAAGTGTTCTTCAGTGAAGAAATTAGTTAAAATAACATAATAAAATATTTGCATAATTTTGTTTAAGAAAAAAATAGAAGCTGCATAAAACAACTACTTTTAAGTCACCTGTAAAGATCATCTGAAGTGAAACCTCTGCTATACAAATCACTTGGGATAATGAGAGTAATTGTTTTTAGTTATTATTTTATTTTGTTAAATTCACCATATATTTTCCCATAAAAAGCCTTTCCAAAGAAATATTTTAAACTCTCTAGTCACCTCATGCTCTCCTGAAATGGAAAGAAAAGTCTGGAGAATATTAATAATTGCGATAGTAATAATAATATACGATTTATAAAAGTAAAAATAACTTGTCTAAAAACAAGTTAACTAATATATACATAATTAACATATATAATTAATGTTAGCATTTTTTATAAGCTAATATTGGAGAAATTGAAGAATTGAGGCAAACCAACTGCAAAATAAAATTCTCTGCTGAATAATAAGTGTTTTAAAATATATGAAGCATTATGAAGGGCCAATTACAAAACCTCTTTGAAAATATTTCCATTATTTATTACAACTCAGCGTTATTCTTGCATTTTGAGAAGCTCTATTCAAAAGACCTAACATTCACCACCCTTCTAATCTCATTAGCAGTAAGACAGTTTTTGCATTTGCAGAAAATACAAATACTTACTTCTGCCATCTCTCACTAAAACAAGAGAAGGTTCACTGGAATGACTGGAACACAATACAACTGCCATAAGTGCACCATATATTTACACATGTATCAGGTACACAGAGAGCTAATTTTGTTTCTCTATATATGGATTTGTTTTCTATTTTGAATCCCCATCTCTACCTGAAGGTAGAAAGGCTAATCTAGTCATCTATAAGTAAACTCTTCAAATTTACTATTTTCTAAGTCATTTAAGTTTACAACTCAGGCATAGAGGACTTTTCTTGAGGCTGATTCTCAACTGTGAGTGTATTCAGTGGTGCAAAATAAATGGGGAGAGCTACTCATTTCTCAGTCTTGAACTTCCCCGTACTGGGATGCATGGTGTGGCAGCATCTCCCACCAGGTCTCAGAGTCCCCGCCACCCCCTTTTGCCACCTCCCAGAACCTTTTTCACCTTCAAATCTGGGCCACTTTGGGCCTCAGCAGAAAATACTTGGGTGCTTACCTAGCTTTTTAGGGGATGTGGACTCTCTGAGGTGCACTCAGGCCTGTACACATGCCCTCAGGCAGGCAGGTCTACTCTACCACCAACTGAGGAAGAGGGACACAGGAAGGAGGCAAAGCTCTTGTCCGTTTGACACCAGAACCATGGATTGTTCTATATTTATTTTAGTTCCAAGGAGGGCTCAATACACACACTATACTCAATACACACACACATGCCAGCATCAAGCTTTTTCCCTTACAGCTTTTTTCTCTTCCTTTCTAGCTCAGCAGATTCTTATATATTTGAAAGGCATATTAAAAACTGGTTCTGCCAGATCCCATCACCATTCAGATCTTTCCTGAACTATTCATTTTGATTTTATAAACAAAAAAGGTGGTTTCCTTTAATTTCTTATTGTGAGCTCAGATGGAGAAGGTCACCAGGTAAAGACAAAGGGAAAAACCAGAATGTCACCACCTGCATCTCACTGGGTTACCATACAGCGGCTGCCTACCAGGTGTGCCCACCACTTGTCAACTGCACTGGCCTCCCTTTTCTCTAGCTGCTCTTGAGCCAGTGATCCCCGCGGGTATTCAGGTAGGCAGAAGCCAAGTCACTGGTAGTTGAAGAACACACTGAATTTTTGTTCCCTAAATAGACAGAGGCCTCTGAAAAAAACTTTTTTTTTAACAGGTCTCATTTAAACCTACAAAGCTCAGAATGGGAATTTCAGTGGGGATGGTCTCAGCCACATCCTCCCATGGGCTGCCTCAGTCATATGAGCTTAGGCTGCAGGTGTGATTCCAGAAGGTGGCCAGTGGAGAAGCAGGGAAATGGGCTATGGGTTGGACTTCAGGTCCTGGAGATTTGATGAGCTGCAATGCATCTGCGGGGAGGTCATGAGCAGGCAGGGCTTGGTTGAAGTAGTAGACAGGAAACAAGATCATATACCATGACTTTATATCTTTCCATTTCACTGATCAGAAAGGACATCTTAAGACAGACAAATATATATATGTAAATAAGAAAAGAGAGGGCCCCAAATGAGTGCCAGTTCCTTTGTAGCTACTCACTGTTCACACATACCCTTCAACCACATTTAAACTTACAAACTGAAACAGAAACAACATATTTCCACCTACCTAATGCAACTATCTCTTGTATAAGACACATTCATCATCCCCTTAAAAAGAGAAGATCCAAAATACCATTAAGTTGTTTCCATATTGAAGTAATGGTCATTCCTTTACCAGTAAAACCATAATCTTCCTTTGATATCCTTCAATTTAAAAATTATTAGATTCACAATTATCAATATATGTTATATTAAATAATAGGGAAAGGGGAGTTGGGAAAGATTAGTTAATATGTACAATCATCATAATAAAGCAGGGAAAATGTATGCATAGCTACTTGAATTCTCACTCTTTGCATTCGACTACAAGGTTGCAGTTGTTAATTAAAACCTCGTTTTCTAATATCTGTTCCATTTTCTATTTTTCTCTGCCAGTCCCACAGATGGACATCACTCTTTATAATTAATACCTTCTTTGCTAAAAGGAACTTAGCTCTTAGCTGTCTTCTCTGTATTGCTATAGTCTTCACTTCACTTTTACTGCTGGGTATGGATGTACTAAAAGTCACTCCAGGAATGCTAGTTCCTAGGACTAGATCATTTTACTTCCATTGTGAAGCACAAATGCTATTTCTTTTGATAGTCAGGATCAAGATCCCCAGCTAATACAGCCAACTCCTTCTTTGTCTGTTGGTAAAGAGGGACTAGACCCTCCAAATGGTCAAATAGCAGTCTTAACACCCAGCTCAATGGAACCAGTATTATGTTTCCTTATGAAGGCCTATGGTATCTACTACCAACACCTCTAAATTAACAGAATCCAAAGGTATAGGATGTGAAGCACAAATTCTGTAAGAGATACATAATAATAATAATGAGAGGAGCCACAACCACTTTCACTCATGGTTCTAGATCCATGATTTCTGGCTGAGAATGAAACACCACCACGTACAGTAACTAGTTGAGAGCACATTCTGCATCTTTCAGGAAACAAACCCATCCTCAAAGGTGTTGTTACTCAACTCACTCCATAATTGACTCTTTCATAGTCCGTTTCCCCAGCCACTGCTGTGTGATAAGGTACATGGTAAGACAGTGAATTCTTTGTTAAAGTGTGGAATACCCTGGTGGTGAATATGACATTTAAAAATCTGTGGATCATTCTAAAATTTATGTAGAAAGGCACAGGCATAGAATAAGTAAAACAATCTTGAAAAAGAAGAATAAAGTAGAAAGAATCACATAACTGATAGTAAACCTACTACTTAGTTACAGGAATCAAAACACTGTGATTTTGGCAGATGGATAGACTAAAATAGATATATGGAACACAACAGAGAATCCAGAAATAGACCTACACAAGTCTGGCCAGCTGGTTTCTGACCAGAGTGTAAAAACAATTGAATGGAAGTAGGAGAGCCTTTTTAATAATGGTACTAGACTAACTGGACATCCATGGGCAAAAAAAAAAGTGACCTTCAACCTAAACCTTATACCTTATGCGAAAATTAGTTCAAAATAGATCATAGGCTTAAGTGTACAACAAAAACTATAAAACTTTCAGAAAAGTAACAGGAAAGAAACCTTTAGGATCTAGATCTAGGCAAAGAGTTTTTAGATTTGATACCTGAAGCATGATCTTTAAGTAGAAAAACTGATCAATTGGACCTCATCAAAATTAAAAGTGTTTGGTCTGTGAAACACCCTATTATACATATGAAAAGAAAAACTATATTCTGGGAAAAAAAATATTTGCAAACCACATACCTGACAAAGAAGTAGTATCTACAACTATAAGAATATAAAGAAATCTCAAAATTCAACAGATAAAAAGGAAGAAGAAACTAATTAGAAAATAAACAAAGGACATGAATAGACATTTCATTCAAGAGGATATACAAATAGTAAGTAGGCACCTGAAAAGACATTCAACATCACTACGCATTAAGGAAATACAAATTAAATCCACAATGAGATATTACTACACACCTACCTGAATGGCTAAAACAAATAGTGGTGATAACACCAAATGCTATGGAAAATGCAGAGAAACTAGATCGTTCAGACGTTTCTGGTAGAATGGAAAATAAAACAGCCATTCTGGAAAACAGTCAGGCAATTTCCTATAAAATTAAACATGCAATTCCCATATGACCCAGCAATTGCCTTCTTGGGCATTTATCCCAGAGAGATGAAGGCTCATGTTCACACAATTTATACAGGAATGCTCATAATCCCAAACTGGAAGCAATCCTGGTGTCTTTCAATAGGCAAATGGTTAAACAACCTGTGATAGAGCCATACCACAGATTGTTACTCAGCAAGAAAAAAGAATGAATGATTAAAAATGGAACAAATTGGATGAATTGCCAGGGAATTATGCTGAGTGAAAAGAGCTAGTCTTAAAAGGTCATCGGATATGTCATTTCATTTACATGTTTGAAATAAAATTATAGAAATGAAGAAGAGATTAGTGGTTACCAGGAGTCAGGGAAAGGGGTGCAGAAGAGAGGTGGGTGCAGCTATAAAAAGACAACATAAAAGATACTTGTGCTGATGGGAAATATTCTGTATCTAGACTATGTCAATGTCAATATCCTAGTTGTGATAGAACTGTTGGCAAGAGCATGATAGGCAGGAAGAGCAAATATAAATGTAGAGTAAGTATCTATTCCAAGGAAGCTAAGTTGCTGTTCTCTCCATTAAAGAGGTGTATAGTGCTATCGACCTGTACCAGACGGTTGCCTGGTCCTCCTGAGGCAACGGTACTGTACATACTGGAGGCTCAATACTAGATTCAGCTATTGGCAGGTCAGGCACTCTGCAGAGATGTTTTCTAGAGTAGCATTTGTGAAGGGGAACTCCTATGACAAGGCTATGTATAACCTCCATCCCACCATGCAAATCTTTTATTTATGAACCCACTCAACAAGCGTTACAATTTATAAGCAAGCACTGACTCTCATTCACGTAATGGGTCCTCTTGTCCACCTTATTATTGAGAACCCCCTCTGCAGGGGGTTACGTTTACTATCCTTTCTTTCTGTTAGCATCTAGCTGTCTTTTTGAACTTTTTGTGTGTTTGTCATTTATTTTGTCTGAGTCACTTTGATAGCTAATTCAAATGGAAATTCTTTTATTTTCATTTTGCTCAATCTGACATTCTCTTCTTTCAATAAGGAAATATCACTTATTCACAATACAGTGAGTTAACAAAAGGAGACAACAATAAATAAATGTAATGACAAGTAACATGGTAACATGGTTTGTGTACCAACTATGTCCAAAAATAACATCTTTGTAGGAGTCTGCAAATTATGCTTAAAAGCTTATAGTTTAATGACTGTAGCACACCTGAATATAAAGCTGGTTACTAGGTTAGTTGTCTAGTTTTGAATCACAAAATATAATTATTATAGTGTTTAAATAATATATTGCATATATTAAAAGTATTATAAGATAAATATGGCTTCATATTTATCATTTAAATTTTCTAATATCATTCACAAATTCATTTCCATCATCAAAAAAGGAGTCAGAGCAGACAGAATAGTATTACCAAATTCATTTTGTGAATGAGGAAACTGAGATAAGTAGACAGTTGGAATTTTGTGTCTGGAGCTCAAGAGTAAGTGTGGGCAGAGCCTTAATGCCAGAAGTGATTAGCATAAAAATGTTATTTAAAATTATGAAAGTGGAAAAGATCCCAAAGGAAGAGTATAGGAAAAAAGGGATGACAGAAAACTAAACCTTAGGGCATTGCAAAATTTAGGTATCAAGTTGCTATAAAGCAACAGGCAAAGTAGGCTGAGAAGGGGCATCTAGCCTCAGTCTGACCAGTGTCCTGGAGGGCATGCGTAGAAAGGGTTTTGAGGAAAAGAGATCAACTGCATGACGTGTTAAGATGAGGCCTGGGAATTAACCAGTGTATTTAGCAAAGCAAAAGTCTTTGACAACTAAGAAGGAAGAAACCTGGTTTCCCTCCTACTAAAAAAAGGAGGCACATACATAGCAGCTAGATTGCCCCTATGTCCTTTAAGGGAAGCTAGTTACTAATTAAGTCATAATTTCAGGTTATGACAAATAGTGATGTAATAATGATAATGAAAATACCAACTCTGGTTTGAGTATTTACTCTGTGTCTGGCACCATGTTAAGCATTTAGAATATACCAATCTTGGTGACATAGAGGCTGTCACCCATCAGTTTGCAGTTGAAGAAATTACCTGTTGGTTTGTCTATGAAGAAACTGAAGAACAAATTATTTGCTCAAATCATTCAGTTAATAAATGTAAAGCCAAAATCAGAATTTGTCTTTCCTTGATTTCAAAGTCTATATATACCACATGTAAATACCACAATTACATATTGATGGAAATATGCATCTAGTCATATGTATATATCATTATAACAATAATTCAAAGAAAATAGTGGTTGAAAAGAAAAACTCAGAGGGCAAATTTTGTTCTAGAAGGGCCAAAGTTCAGAGGGAAGCCTGTCTCCAAACCAAATAGTGTTCATTATTATCTAAACAATCTGAATGTTTCGAAGAAAAAATAGCTACAATATGCTCAGGTTTCCCTCCATAACATCATTAGGAGAACTGGTACAGTTAATTAAAGGAAGACAATCTTGTTTCCTTAAATACATACATACTGGCCTAAACTTCTTGGATTATTAAGGATGAGAGATATTACAATAATCATTGTCAGAAGTCAGAGCTTCTATCAATAAATCAACATGCATTTTTCTACCCTGTAACTATCTGTAAGGATGGCACTAGGCTCATTGTAATTTAACAATTTCTGTGCCTTTGTAGTTTTCTTTCTGTGTATACATATATGTACATATATATACACACACACATATATATACATGTATATATATAGTTCTATATTCTCTCAATATGTATGTATAGGATAAAGTATATATATATATATATAATCTAAATATATATCTAGAAAGAGAGAGAATATATATATATATATTGAGAAAGACAAAGATTCAGCAATTAAAGCTATTTTACCACTGTTGAGAATCTTACTCACAGGTGCATTCTCATTTTAACTTTGCTACTAGTTCACTTAGTAGTAGTATTTTCCAGGGTTTTGTTTTGTTTTTCTTTGCAGTCATTTATTTACTGTAGAAACTTTACTATTTAATAGCAAACATAACCTCACTCATGAAGAAGTCAAACTGATAAACATTTTCTTCCAATTGCAAATCCTACGCAGTGTTAAAATGCATATGGATGTTATGGATATGATTTATTGGCCCTTCGTTTCATTATTTCTGTAATTCTTTTATTATTAATATGAGTTGCTTCCAGTAAGCAATTACTTAGTGCTGTTATAAATACAAACCTAAACAAAATATGAACTGAAAATATAAGCTTTAGAAAACTACATTCAACCACATCAAAATTTCATTGTAAATCATATCATAGAGGCACTTCCGGGAAGATGGCGGTGTGAGCAGGGCGGCAGAAATCTCCTCCCAACACTATATTTATCTACGAAAACATAGAAAATACATCTATTCCTAAAAGAGAGACGAGAATTCACAGGAGAGCGCACAGCGTGCAGCTACACCCGAGAGGACTCGGCACCCCAAGAGGCGGGTAAGATCCGGAGCCGCGACCCGGCGGGACCCGAGCCCTCCCCCACCCCAGCGCACCGGCGGGAGGAGAGGATTCAGAGCCGGGAGGGAGTGGAAGTGCACCCCGCGAAGTAGCCAGCCCCGGGGATCTGCGCGGGGAGCGCTGACCCACATTGCGCAGTGCAGCGGAGATTGGAGAGACAGAGGGGCAGGATCTGAGCGGGGAACGCGCCAGGGGGCTTGCAGCCGGCTCCGGGAAGGAAAAAAAAAAGTGCGCGCTTTCCTCAGCGGTCTTAAAGAGACAGGAGCCCAGCGGAGGAGCCGGATCGCCCCAGCACACTCAGCCCAGCAGGCTGGGAGTCCTGGGGAGTTTCTGACGCCTTAGCTGGCGACTGAGGAAGCGTAGCCATACTTAACACTTCTCACTAAGATCAACAGCCTCCTACTCGTTCCCACCCCTGCCAGAGCGATAAAGGGCCCTGCGGAGCGGCACAGTCACAGCTGTGGAATAGTGGGGCAATAGCGCCACCTAGAGCATTCCCACAGAATCTACATCCGGTGGGCATTTTTTTGTTTTTCTTGTTTTGTTTTGTTTTTTGTTTTGTTTTTGTTTTTTCTTTTCTTTCTTTTTTTCTTTCTTTTTTTCTTTTTTTATCTTTTTTTTCTCTCTTTTTTTCTTCTCTTTTTAAAGTCTTAAAGAGCCCAGCTGACATATGTGGCAACTATCAGTGACCAAATTATACAGCCATGAAAAGACAGAGGAATATGGTTCAGACCAAAATCAACCAGACAACCCCAGAGAGGGAGTCTGAAGGGATGGAAATGCACAGCCTCCCTGAAAAAGAATCCAGAATAAAAGTCATAACCATGCTGATGGACCTACAGAGAAATGTGCAAGAGCTGAGGGAGGAAGTGAGGGAACTGAGGAAAGACAATACAGAAATCAGACAAGCGATCAACGGGCTTAACAGCAGAATGGATGAGATGCAAGAGACTGTTAATGGAATAGAAAACAGAGAACAGGAGTACAGAGCAGCTGAGGCAGAGAGAGATAAAAGGATTTCTAGGAATGAAAGAATATTAAGAGAACTGTGTGACCAATCCAAACGGAACAATATTCGCATTATAGGAGTACCAGAGGAAGAAGAGAGAGAAAAAGGGATAGAAAGTGTCTTTGAAGAAATAATTGCTGAAAACTTTCCCTCGCTGGGGAAGGAAGTAGTCTCGCAGTCCACCGAAGCTCATAGATCTCCCAACACAAGGGACCCAAGGAAGACAACACCAAGACACATAATAATTAAGATGGCAAAGATCAAAGATAAAGACAGGGTATTAAAGGCAGCTAGAGAGAGAAAAAAGATCACCTACAAAGGAAAACCCATCAGACTATCATCAGACTTCTCAACAGAAACCTTACAGGCCAGAAGAGAATGGCATGATATATTTAACGTTATGAAACAGAAGGGCCTCGAACCAAGAATATTGTATCCAGCACGATTATCATTTAAATATGATGGAGGGATTAAACAATTTCCAGATAAACGAAAGTTGAGAGAGTTTGCCTCTCATAAACCACCACTACAGGATATCTTAAATGGACTGCTCTAGATGGAAGCACACCTAAAGCTAAAAAGATGTCACCAGAGAAAAAAAAATCATAGCAAAGAAAGCAGACCATCCAAATACCAACTAAAGGCAAAGAATAAAACACCTATTATAGAAAGAATGGAGGAGGAGGAATAAGAAGGGAGAGAAAGAAAGAAACATCAGACTGTTTACAATAACTTAACAAGAAAGTTAAGTTAGATTGTTAGATAGTAAAGAAGCAACCCTTGAACCCTTGGTAACCACGAATCTAAAGCCAGCAATGGCAATAAGTACATACCTATCAATAATCACCCTAAATGTAAATGGACTGAATGCACCAATCAAAAGACACAGAGTAACAGAATGGATAAAAAAGCAAGACCCATCTATATGCTGCCTACAAGAAACTCACCTCAAATCCAAAGATATACACAGACTAAAAGTGAAGGGATGGAAAAAGATATTTCATGCAAACAACAAAGAGAAAAAAGCAGGTGTTGCAGTACTTGTATCAGACAAAATAGACTTCAAAACGAAGAAAGTAGCAAAAGATAAAGAAGGACATTACATAATGATAAAGGGGTCAGTCCAACAAGAAGATATAACCATTATAAATATATATGCACCCAACACAGGAGCGCCAGCATATGTGAGACAAATACTAACAGAATTAAAGGAGGAAATAGACAGCAATGCATTCATCTTAGGAGACTTCAACACACCACTCACTCCAGAGGACAGATCAACCAGACAGAAAATAAGTAAAGACACAGAGACACTGAACAACACACTAGAACAGATGGACCTAACAGACATCTACAGAACTCTACACCCAAAAGCAACAGGATACACATTCTTCTCAAGTGCACATGGAACATTTTCCAGAATAGACCACATACTAGGCCACAAAAAGAACCTCAGTCATTTCAAAAATATTGAAATCCTACCAACCAACTTCTCAGATCACCAAGGTATAAAACTAGAAATAAATTTTAGAAAGAAATCAAAAAGGCTCACAAATACATGGAGACTTAACAACACTCTCCTAATTAATCAATGGGTTAACGACCAAATCAAAACAGAAATCAAAGAATATATGGAGACTAATGACAACAACAACACAAAGCCACAACCTCTGTGGGACGCAGCAAAGGCAGTTCTAAGAGGAAAGTATATTGCAATCCAGGCCTATTTAAAGAAGGAAGAACATTCCCAAATGAATAGTCTAAAGACACAATTACTGAAATTGGAAAAAGAAGAACAAATGAGGCCCAAAGTCACCAGAAGGAGGGACATAATAAAGATCAGAGAAGAAATAAATAAAATTGAGAAGAATAAAACAATAGAAAAAATCAATGAAACCAAGAGCTGGTTCTTTGAAAAAATAAACAAAATTGATAAACCCCTAGCCAGACTCATTAAGAGAAAAAGAGAATCTACACACATAAACACAATCAGAAATGAGAAAGGAAAAATCACGACGGACCCCACAGAAATACAAAGAATCATAAGAGAATATTATGAGAATCTATATGCTAACAAGCTGGAAAACATAGAAGAAGTGGACAACTTCTTAGAAAAATACAGCCTTCCAAGACTGACCAAGCAAGAAACAGAAAAACTAAACACACCAATCACCAGTGATGAAATCGAATTGGTAATCAAAAAACTACCCAAGAACAAAACCCCTGGGCCTGATGGATTCACCTCTGAATTCTACCAGACATATAGAGAAGAAATATCACCGATTCTCCTTAAAGTTTTCCAAAAAATAGAAGAGGAGGGAATACTTCCAAACTCATTCTACGAATCCAGCATCACTCTAATACCAAAACCCGGCAAAGACCTCAGCAAAAAAGAAAATTACAGACCAATATCCCAGATGAACGTAGATGCAAAAATACTCAACAAAATATTAGCAAACCGAATTCAAAAATACATCAAGAGGATCATACACCATGATCAAGTGGGATTCATCCCAGGGATGCAAGGATGGTACAACATTCGAAAATCCATCAACATCATCCACCACATCAACAGAAAGAAGAACAAAAACCACATGATCATCTCCATAGATGCTGAAAAAGCATTTGACAAAATTCAGCATCCATTCCTGATTAAAACTCTCAACAAAATGGGTATAGACGGCAAGTACCTCAACATCATAAAGGCTATATATGACAAACCCACAGCTAACATCATACTTAACGGCGAGACGCTGAAAGCTTTTCATCTAAGATCGGGAACAAGACAAGGATGCCCACTCTCTCCACTGTTATTCAACATAGTACTGGAGGTCCTAGCCACAGCAATCAGACAAAACAAAGACATACAAGGCATCCAGATTGGTAAAGAAGAAGTCAAATTGTCACTATTTGCAGATGACATGATACTGTACATAAAAAACCCTAAAGATTCCATTCCAAAACTACTAGAACTAATATCTGAATTCAGCAAAGTTGCAGGATACAAAATTAACACACAGAAATCCGTTGCTTTCCTATACACTAATGATGAACTAACAGAAAGAGAAATCAGAAAAACAATTCCATTCACAATTGCATCAAAAAGAATAAAATACCTAGGAATAAACCTAACGAAGGAAGTGAAAGACCTGTACTCTGAAAACTACAAGACACTCCTAAGAGAAATTAAAGAGGACACTAACAAATGGAAATGCATCCCATGCTCTTGGCTAGGAAGAATAAATATTGTCAAAATGGCTATACTACCTAAAGCAGTCTACAGATTCAATGCAATCCCTATCAAACTACCAACAGCTTTCTTCAATGAACTGGAACAAATAATTCTAAAATTCATATGGAACCACAAAAGACCCCGAATAGCCAAAGCAATCCTGAGAAGGAGGAATAAAACAGGGGGAATTACACTCCCTGACTTCAAGCTCTACTACAAAGCCACAGTAATCAAGACAATTTGGTATTGGCACAAAAACAGACCCACAGACCAGTGGAACAGAATAGAAAATCGAAACATTAACCCAAACATATACAGTCAATTAATATTTGATAAAAGTGCCTTGGATATACAATGGGGAGATGACAGCCTCTTCAGCAGCTGGTGTTGGAAAAACTGGACAGCTACATGTAAGAGAATGAAACTGGACTACTGTCTAGCCCCATACACAAAGGTAAACTCAAGGTGGATCAAAGACCTGAATGTAAGTCATGAAACCATAAAACTCTTAGAAAAAAACATAGGCAAAAATCTCTGGACATAAACATGAGCAACTTCTTCATGAACATATCTCCCGGGCAAGGGAAACAAAAGCAAAAATGAACAAGTGGGACTATATGAAGCTGAAAAGCTTCTGTATAGCAAAGGACACCATCAGTAGAACAAAAAGACATCCTACAGTATGGGAGAATATATTCATAAAAAACGTATCTGATAAAGGATTGACATCCAAAATATATAAAGAACTCATGCACCTTAACAAACAGAAAGCAAATAATCAATTAAGAAATGGGCAGAGGACATGAATAGACACTTCTCCAAAGAAGAAATTCAGATGGCCAACAGGCACCTGAAAAGATGCTCCACATCGCTAATCATCAGAGAAATGCAGATTAAAACCACAATGAGATATCACCTCACACCAGTGAGGATGGCCAACATCCAAAACACAAACAAGAACAAATGTTGGCGAGGATGTGGAGAAAAGGGAACCCTCCTACACTGCTGGTGGGACTGCAAATTGGTTCAACCATTGTGGAAAGCAGTATGGAGGTTCCTCAAAAGACTCAAAATAGAAATACCATTTGACCCAGGAATTCCACTCCTAGGAATTTACCCTAAGAATGCAGCAGCCCAGTTTGAAAAAGATATATGCACCCCTATGTTTATCACAGCACTATTTGAAACAGCCAAGAAATGGAAGCAACCTAAGTGTCCATCAGTAGATGAATGGATAAAAGAAGAGGTGGTACATATACACAATGGAATACTATTCAGCCATAAGAAAGAAACAAATCCTACCATTTGCAACAACATGGATG